>JBBBDQ010001114.1:1040000-1375000 GCA_037127315.1 Ascarosepion bandense
ACCAACACTTTTTCAAAGATCACATTAGAAAACAATCAGAGAAACAGTCAATATAACGATTGAGGCGGGAAAGTTGGAACGCAAATGAAATAGGAAAGTTTTAATTACAAACAATTAAAATTCAAATGGCAATGAAAATAATAGGTTCCTCAAGCGTATAAAAAGTTAAAAACACTCACATTCCCTCCAACAAGTATAAGGAGCAGATAAAATGCTCCTTCCGTCTACACAGGCTAGGTGAGTGTTTCTGTAAGTGTCACTTTCTTGAATGTTGTAGCAAAATCAGTCAGTTGATGTCTTAGTGAATTGGAAGTAGCGGACCTTGCCGCAAAAATAGATTTGGAATATTTATTTCGACTTATGTTTATCAGTAATAAACGACAAAGAAATGTCGCTGAATAAAAGTAAATTGTTCTCTGAGACGAAGAAGACAGAACAAATAATAATGCTAGCTATACCAGTGAGCAGTATCCCGAAAAGACTCACAGAAGACGTTCAAAAGCGAAAGGGAAAACACCTGTTAGACTGTTCATCTCCCTCTCAGCTACGCCTCATCTCAATCTCGGCTCGCTTATCGAAGTCGGTCTCAACTCACCAATAAAATCTAGTTTACTACTAGAAACTTTATTTTTAGTCATATCGCCCCAAGGAAGGCTTTTTATTACCATTGTTTTGCATGGGTTTACATAGGAGAAAGAGCGACATGTTATAGAGGGTGTCAAAAAGTGGTTCAAAGAAGGATGAATGTGGCCATAAAGTGAGGGATCAGTTTATATATTGATTATGAAGTAGAATTGATCCTCCACTTTATATCCACCTCATAATAGTATAGAATTTTTGTTTTATAATCATTTCGCCCCACGCAAGGCATTTTATTGCCATTGTTTTTCATGGGGTTACATAAGAGGAAAACTTTGAGAAAGAGTGACAGATTATAGGGGGTGTCAGGAAATGGGTAAGAAAAGGATGAGAATATTGATGAAAGTGGAGTGGACATAGAAAGGAGCATGAGAGAGAGGATGCAGGTTAATGAGATAGGAGATGACTATTGACTTTGCATTTAAATTCTTGTAGATTATACCTCACGGGAAAGCAAGTAAATGGAAGGGAATTCCACAGGCGGGAAGTGCGAGAAAAGAAGCTTATGGAGCAGAATTTACGTTTACAATTTATTGGTTTCACAGTAAAAGGGTGGGATCTAGTTGCTAATCTTGTGGCTCGAGTAAATTCATATATACGGGGCACCAGTGAGCTAAGTTCATCGGAGCAGAAGCCATGAAAGTATTTGTAGAAGAGACACAGGGAAGCTATATTTCGCCGGTGCGAAAGCGACTGTATTCGAGCTACTAAGTCGAGATCTATCACATTACAGAATCTTCGTGGGATTTTGTCAAGGACACCTAGGTGGATAGCAGTAGCACCCGACCAGATATGGCAGTAGTTTTCAATGCACGGGCAGATGGTAAGAGTAAGATGGATGTGGATATAAAATGAGGGATCAATTTATATATTAATTGTCATATAGAATTGATCCCCCACTTTAAAACCGCATTATAATAGTATAGAATTTTTTTTTTGTTTTTATAATTATATCGCCGAAGCTAAGTTCATTGGAGCAGATGCCGTGAAAGTATTCGTAGAAGAGACATAGGGAAGCCACATTTAGTCGGTGAGAAAGTGACTGCAGTTGAGTTACCAGGTCGGGATCAGTTACATAACAGATTATTCGTTGAATGTTGTCAAGGACCCTTAGGTGGATAGCAGGAGCACCCGACCAGATATGGCAGCAGTAATGAATCCACGGGTGGAGGATAGATTTATATATGTGCAGGATTGTCTTGGGCAGAAAAAACTTCCTGGCCCTGAACAGAGAACCGACTTTCGTTGCAACGGATTTAGCTATCATCATTCCACTTGAGGTATGTTGTGAGAGTTTAGCTGTTTTGTTTTCTTTTTACCTGTGGGTAACGATCTGACTGACTGGTAATTTTGAAGGGTTTGATAGGAAGAATCTGTACCTGATATCAGAACTGAGCAGCGACGCAACAGGGCTTTCTAAACTTTGTGACAAAATCTGTATCCGTTGAGTATTTCTGTACTTCTCCATTTCTTACAGATGTCAACACTGAAATAATTTACTGTTCTGAGAAGACATTTCAACAGATTATCGGCTTTGGCATAATTATAAGCCAATGGTATTTTTTAATAATTTCAGCTCATGCATGATCCTCGGTTTGATTGTAAATTGCATCCGGCAGCAAGGCCTCTGATTGAGACGTTATGAGGAGCATGGAACCACCTCTTAATTGCTGTTGTTCCCAGGTCCACCCTGACCCGGAGTGGTAGCATGGCCTCTGATTGAGACGTTATGAGGAGCATGGAACCACCTCTTAATTGCTGTTGTTCCCAGGTCCACCCTGACCCGGAGTGGTAGCAAGGCCTCTGATTGAGACGTTATGAGGAGCATGGAACCACCTCTTAATTGCTGTTGTTCCCAGGTCCACCCTGACCCGGAGTAGTAGCACTTGTTAGGGTCCCAGATATATGAGCAAATAGTTAACTCCCAAACTATGGCCAAAACACTATGAAAGCATAAAAATAGACTTTTATAGAAATATATACATAAAAATAAACTTTTATTGGAAAAACTACATTTTTGAAGGGAAATAATTATTTTCATAATGCATTTATGAATGAAAAAAATTATTGCCACAATACATTTTTGAAGGAAACAATATTTTACCAGCAATACCTTTTTGGGTACAACGCTAGAATACATCTTCCGTTTTCTAAAATATAAAAAAAAATAGTTTTTATCAAAATTTGACGATAATCATCCTTCTCACTGTAACCGAACATCAAAGAAATACGTTAACACCCTACACGTTTAACATTAAGTAAACAACTGAGGTGGATATACCGTTAAACAAAACTCAAACTTCAACTCTTCTCACGCAAGCCGGAAATGCCACTACAGTGAGAGACTAAAACTCGGTACATGGTTGTCGAATGAACGATAAAATATGGTTTGTATTCAAGAAGACATTTGGTGATCGTAGCTATCAGGGAAGCAAATATAGAAAAATAAAAAGAGTTCTACAGGCGGAAAGTGCGAGAGAAGAAACTGTAAGAGTAGAAGAGGGTTTGATTTAACACTTTCAACGTTAAAAAAATGGGATCTAGATGTCAATTTAGTAGCACGCCTAATTCTGTACGGTTTGGGAACAAGAGAAAAAAGATTTTCTGAGCAGATGCCAAGAATATATTATTAATCACGAAGTAATTATTTATGCCAATATAAGTTGTTTTTTGTATTTTTCGGCTTGCGGTATCATTCGTTGATTTACCTTACTTTGGGAATTTTCTTAATCGACGATCGAATTTTTCCATATGATTAAGTCAGAACAATACGTTCGTTGTGGTGCAGTGGATATCGGCTCGGAGCGACAAATCGGGTGAGCCGAGCACGAATTCCAGTTGAATTCTTTGCATTCACTTACACACAAGTAACCTTGGGAAATTTATTAATCCCTATCTTCCTTCCAATTATGGGTTAAATAATAAGACAGATTGGCTTCTATAGCCTGGTCTGGAAAATCAATCAACCGCAGAAAGCAATGGCAACCTTCTGCGGGATAATCTTCTGCCCAGTCAGTCGTGTCTCTTTCGAGACATGATCGCCCAAGCGTGTATCGCGTATGGCACTTAACTGACTGAATATAATAGTTGAAAATATGATTAAGGCTTTTACTAGGCATAAAGTGGGGGATTAGTTTTATATTGTTATGATGTAGTAAACTGATCCCCCACTAATTACTACTTAATAATATAATACATCTCTTCTTCCTCTAACTATGTATCAAATAACAGGACAGATTGTGTTCTATAGCCTTGGTCGGCAACCTAGGCTACAGCGGAAATCAATGGCAACCTATTGCGGGATAATCTTCTGCCCAGTCAGTCATGTCTCTTTCGAGACATGATCGCCTAAGCGTGTATCACGTATGGCACTTAACTGACTGACTGAATATAATAGTTAGAAACATAAAACTTTTTCTGGGTATAAAGTGGGGGATCAGTTTTCTATTGTTATGAAGTAATAAACTGATCCCATACTAATTACTACTAAATTTACCTTACTTTGAGAGTATTCTTAATCGAATTTGTCAATATACTTAAGTTAAATGTAAAGGCAAATTCTCTTAGAAATGATGAAAGCATAAACGAGATTTTGTTGTCTGAGTGAATTCTAATTACCACGATTTCTGTCTCTCAGCTAATGTTTATTGACAGCTCATAATATTCCAATAACCAATGACACAACTCACATCAACTTATTACCATCAGTCAGTCAGTTAAGAGCCATACGTGATACACGCTTTGAGCGATCATATCTCGAAAGAGACATGACTGACTGGGCAAAAGATTATCCCGCAGTAGGTTGCCATTGCTTTCTGCGGTAGACTGATTGCCAACCAAGGCTATAGAATCCAATCTGTGTTGTTATTTGACTTATAGCTAGAGTGGGAAGGAGGTGTATTATATTATTACGTAGTAATTAGTAGTTAGTGAGGGATTAGTTTCTTACTTCACAACAATAGAAAACCGATCCCCTACTTTATGCCCACTAGAAGTTTTAATTATGTTTCCAACTATTACATTCAGTCAGTCAGTTAAGTGCTATACGTGATACACACTTTGGATGATCATGTCACAAAAGAGACATGACTGACTGGCTAGAAGATTATTCTTCAGTAGGTTACCAGTACTTTCTGTGGTAGACTGGTTGCCAGCCAAGGCTATAGAACCTAATCTGTCCGATTATTTAACCCATAACTGGAAGGAAGAGATGGATTAATACCTTTCCCAAGGGTGTTTGTGCGTAAGTGAATGCAAAGAATTCAACAGGAATTCGAATAGATAGATAGATAGATAGATAGATAACGAACAGGTTGAGATAGATAGATAGATAGATAGATAGATAGATAGATAGATAGATAGATAGATAGATATGAACAGTGATAGACACCTGTGCGAATTACTAAAACTGAATGAATATATAAACGTCTTCCTAGGATCTTTCACCCTTTTCCTGATCACTTATACGTCGTCTTTTTGCAATGTTTTTCTTTTCCGACGTGATTTTCCTTTCCGTTTTATAGATAGATAGATAGATAGATAGATAGATAGATAGATAGATAGATAGATAACGAACAGGCTGAGTTAGATAGATAGATAGATAGATAGATAGATAGATAGATAGATAGATAGATAGATAGATAGATAGATATGAACAGTGATATACACTTGTGTGAATTAACTAAAATTTGAATGAATATATAATGTCTTCCTAGGATCTTTCACACTTTTCCTGATCACGTATACGTCGTCTTTTTGCAATGTTTTTCTTTTCCGTTTTATAGATAGATAGATAGATAGATAGATAGATAGATAGATAGATAGATAGATAGATAGATAGATAACGAACAGGCTGAGATAGATAGATAGATAGATAGATAGATAGATAGATAACGAACAGGCTGAGAGGTAGATAGATAGATAGATAGATAGATAGATAGATAGATAGATAGATAGATAAGGAACAGGCTGAGATAGATAGATAGATAGATAGATAGATAGATAGATAGATAGATAGATAGATAGATAGATAGATATGAACAGTGATATACACTTGTGTGAATTAACTAAAATTTGAATGAATATATAATGTCTTCCTAGGATCTTTCACACTTTCCCTGATCACGTATACGTCGTCTTTTGTTATTGTCTTTCTCTTTCGACCGCATTTTGCTTTTCATTTTGGACTGATGGATCCAGTTTGTTTCTTTGTCTTGATGACAAGACTGACTGTTAAAAAACTGACAAAAACAATATCTGCGATTTCTGTGTTAGGCTTGCTAGCGTTTCCATGCAGCACGACAATGTCCTATGCTTCCTTGGAGTACTGTTTATTGCAGACAATAGCCGTCGGATAACTAATCGACAGTCGAGACAAGAGTGCCTGAGCACGATAAAAGTCTTATGTAATCACGAATGATGCAATAATATTTATGGCCAAACCAATTTTATCATAGCGACCGTGCACGGAATAGTGTTGTCATACCTGGTCAGCCCCACGCCCCAGTTCATCAGTATTCTCGACAGTCTCTGATGTGGCTTCCATCTGTCTACAAATATTATCCTGGCTTCTGCTCCGACGAACTTGGGTCACTGGTACCCTCTCCACAAGAATTTACTCGTGCAACCAGACTGGCAAATAGGTCCCACGAATTTACAGTTAGATCAACCAAATGCAGGCGACAATTCTACTCCAGTAGTTTCCTTTCTCACGCTTCTTACTTGTGGAACTTCCTTCCATATTCTTGCTTTCTTGACGTCTACAGCCTCCAGGAATTTAAATGCACTGTCAATTCCAAGCTCTTATCCACCTAACCCTAGTTCTTTCTACATCACCCCGTTTATCTTGTTCTTTTCCTTTCTCTCTACATCCTCAACTGTTTTCACTCCTGTGTTCATATCCTTCTCTTGCTCCTTTTCTTTCACCCCCTGTAGCTGGTTCGTCTTTCCCTTCACTCCCCTCCTGCCTCATACTTCAACTCTCTCATGTAACTCCAGTCCAGCTGGTTCGTCTTTCTCTTCATTTTTCTCGTTCTTCACACTTTATCTTTTTTATGTAGCCCCCTGCACATCAGTGGCGGTACCGCCTTGCTTAGGATGTAATGATTAAAAAAAAACAAAAAACAAAAAAAAAACAACATATTCCTATTCCTACATAGCACTACCAATTATCTTTTCTGAAAATAAAATAAAAATCGATTACACCCTGCAATTCCAGTGTGTCTAAAACTGACCGTATGGTGAAATAAACGAATTTAAAGTACTTGTTTCAATTAATTTGCACAATGGTATAAAAAACAACACTTCTTCAAGAGAACGCTTATAATTCAATAACCAGAACAAGATTCCGTACATCTGATGTCTAATTTGATTTTCATCGATTACCATTCAATACAGGCCGCGTAACTGGGTTTGAGGTTGTACTTTGTTATAGCCCAAAAATTTTATTCATAATTCAATCAACCCAAAATGACGCCATTTATTATTCAATTCCAAAGAGATAAAAACACGTCTGTACTCTCAACCAGTCCAGATCTCGTTCGTACTAACCTCGATTTCAACGAGATCTCGTTTTTTTTTTTTTTTTTGCAGGCAGACAAGACGACCTTGTTTATGTTTCCATATGGCTAGCAAAATCTTTAAAAAAATCATCTGCGTACGTGATCTCTGTTATGCTATTAACCAACCAAATAAAAAAAAAATATCGCAATATCGTGTCTATGCTTACGTACAGAAGGCAAAAATTATTTGTCTTTTATACAGTTCACAAAAGTCATGTTACATTTATCAAACCAACCAGACTTCCATTATATTTCCAAAAGATCGTGCTTTCGTTTTCTCTCAGACAATAAATTCTCGTTTATGCTTTCATCAATTCTAAGACATCTAATTTATCTCGACATCTGACTTAATTCAGTTAAATGCTATGGGTGATACAAGCTTTGGGTGATCATGTCTCGAAAGAGACATGACTCACTTGGCAGAAGATTCTCCCGCAGTAGGTTGCCATTGATTTCTGCGGTAGACTGGTTGCAAACCAAGGCTATAGAACCCAATCTGTCCTGTTATTTGATTCATAGCTAGATGGGGAAGAAATGTATTATATTAAGTAGTAATTAGTGGGGGAGCAGTTCATTACTTCATAACAATAGAAAACTGACACCCCATTTTATGACCAGTAGAAGCCTTAATGATTCCAACTATTATATTCAGTCAGTCAGTAAAGTGCCATACGTGATACACGCTTACGCAATCATGTCTTGAAAGGGACATGACTGACTGGGCAGAAGATTATCACGCAGTAGGTTGCCATTGCATTCTGCAGTAGACTGGTTGCCAACCAAGGCTATAGAACCCAATCTGTCCTGTTATTTGATACATAGTTAGATGGAGAAGAGATGTATTACATTATTAAGTCGTAATTAATGGGGGATCAGTTTACTACATCATAACAATATAAAACTAATCCCCCACTTTATGCCTAGTAAATGCCTTAATCATGTTTTCAACTATTATATTCAGTCAGGCAGTTAAGTGCTATACGTGATACACGCTTGGGCGATCCTGTCTCGAAAGAGACATGACTCACTGTGCAGAAGATTATCCCGCAGAAGGTTGTCATCGCTTTCTGCCGTAGACTGGCTGTTAGTACCCTCCTATGTGTATTGCCATCGCCTCTCATGTAGATGATATTTATTTCTTGTTTTGCATTACTATCTAATTTCATATTCTTTCTGTGTGTAATTTTAATAATTTTTATGATAATATTCACCCAGTATAAGGCTCAATAGTCACTCAAGGTAGTGTACTATTGTATATTGTTGTATGAGTGTATGAAATAACACGCAGGGATTTCATTGGGCTATGCAATATAGATAATGGTTCAAGGTAGACTGGAAGAAATTAAGATTGTAGTGATTGCAAAATATACTTTTTCTATGTGTCCTGTCCCTTCAGGACTTAGGCGATCATGGCTTTCCACGTTTCCCTATCCCTGGTGGCCGTCTCCTGTTACACCATGCAACACTCGTTTCGTCATCCACCTGATTAGGTCCTTCAAATAAGTTATCCGTTGCTTTCCCCGGTCTTTTTTTCCCTCTATCTGGCCTGATAGTATCAGGTTCTCCAAGCCCTTCTTCCAGAATCAGTAAATTTGGTAAGATTTACAGCTTCTGCTCAGATGAACTTATCTCAGTGGTGCCCTCTATACATGAATTTACTTGAGCCACAATATTAGCAACTAGGTCCCACTCTTTTACTGTGAAGCCAATAAATTGTAAACGAAAATTCTACTCCACCAGCTTCTTTTCTCGCAATTCCCGCCTGTGGAATACCCTTTACGTTTACTTCCTTTCCTGACAGCTACAATCTTCAAGAATTTAAATGTAAAGTCAACAGTCATCTCCTATCTCACTAACTTGCATCCTCTCTATCTCATGCTCCTTTCTCCATCCACTTCACTCTCATTTGTATTATCATCCTTCTCTTACCCACTTCCTGACATTCCCCCATAACCTGTCACTCTTTCTCATAACTTTCCTCCTATGTAACCCCATGCAAAACAGTGACAGTAAAATGCCTTGCTTGGAGCAATATAATTATAAAAAAAAGACAGATAGATAGATAGATAGATAGATAGGTACAAGCTCCAAGAATTTAAATGTGAAGTCAATAGTCATCTCCTATCTCACTAACCTGCATTCTCTCTCTCTCTCTCTCTCTCATGCTCCTTTCTTCGTCCATTCTACTCTCATCAGTATTCTCTTCCTTCTTTTACCCTCTTCCTGACACCCCCTGCAACCTGTCACTCTTTCTCATAACTTTTCCCCTATGTAACCCCCTTCACAACAGTGGCAGTAAAATGTCTTTCTTGGGGTGACACGATTATAAAAAATAAAAAGAAAAAAAGATGCTCTCCAAACGAAAGGAATGGCGACGATTCCTACCTGTGTAAGCCGCATGATGATTTTCAATTTTAAAATCAGGAGTGGAAATACTCCCATATCACAGAGCGGCAGTGTTATTTCAATTTAGATATAGGTATATAAAGTATCTTGTCAAGTCTATATATCAGGGCGGTGCAAAAGTTTTTACCGATTTAAAATTTCATTTTGAAAATGAAAAACTTTTTTTTACAAATCTTTATTCATAACAATAACGACCTTTACTCTCTATAACTTGATCCCATCTGTCAACGAGCTTATAAATGCCTTGCTTGTAAAATTCTTTGGGTTTTGATGTGAAATATGAATCTAACTCGTGTTCAATCTCCTCTCGTGATGTTAACCTAAGGCCACCTAAATGGTTTTTTAATCCACGAAATAAGTGATAATCCGAGGGCGCTAGGCCAGGAGAATATGCAGGATGGGGCAAGATGGCACTTCTCATCACCTGTGACAAGCCTACCCCAAAATGGTGTCAGAAGGTGTCATGAAAGCAAATATTCCCAACAAGAAACACGTTGTCCCAGGTTCTATGGAGACAATTCGTACGGGCCCCATTTTCTGAATATTAAAATCTTCCACATTCTTTTCAGTTGGTGTGAGGCAGTTGTATGGGATACATTAAATTGGTGTGCAAGTTCTTTTGAGGTTACCGTAGGGCTTTGAGTAACAGCGGAATTTAACACATCTGGGCGACCACCTCTAGCCTTAGCTTTCAAGCTGAAATTTTCTTTTCCGAAAACGGGAAAACCACCACCACCAATTTCTTTCTTTCACTGCATCAATTCTATAAGCATCCCGAATAGATCGTGCTGCTGCATTTGCATTGGAACCTCTGTGAAACTCATAGAGTATTCAGTCAGTTAAGTGCCATACGTGATACACGCTTGGGCGATCATGTCTCGAAAGAGACATGACTGACTGGGCAGAAGATTCTCCCGCAGAAATTTGCCATTGCTTTCTGCGGTAGACTGGTTGCCGACCAAGGCTATAGAA
This sequence comes from Ascarosepion bandense, assembly GCA_037127315.1. NCBI lineage: Eukaryota > Metazoa > Mollusca > Cephalopoda > Sepiida > Sepiidae > Ascarosepion > Ascarosepion bandense. The sequence continues at coordinate 1,050,578 of JBBBDQ010001114.1, forward strand.
CCCATTCTGTCCTGTTATTTGATACATAGTTAGAGGAAGAAGAGATGTATTATATTATTAAGTAGTAATTAGTGGGGGATCAGATTACTACATCATAACAATATAAAACAAATCCCCCACTTTATGCCTAGTAAATGCCTTAATCTTGTTTTCAACTATTATATTCAGTCAGGCTGTTAAGTGCCATACGTGATACACGCTTGGGCGATCCTGTCTCGAAAGAGATATGACTGACTGGGCAGAAGATTATCCCGCAGTAGTTTGCCATTGCTTTCTGCGGTAGAGCGGTTGCCGGCCAAGGCTATAGAACCCAATCTGTCCTGCTATTTAACCCATAACTGGAAGGAATAGACTGATTAGTACCTTTCCTAAGGGTATTTGCGCGTAAGTGAATACAATGGATTCAACTGGAATTCGAACTCGGCTACCCGGTTTCTCGTTCCGAGCCGATATCCACAACGCACATCCTTCATAGAACAGAGCATGCCTAATGTGTTCTTTAAATGGAAAGAATATGGGTGATGAACATTGCGGAAAAATATAAATGATGGGTAAAAATATTGCAGAAAGATATGAATGATGCTTTACTAATTTGAAAAAAAAAATAGTTATAAATTAATCATGGTGAGATGTTTAACTAATAACAATATGCATAAAATGAATTAAATTGATTTAAAATACCCCTTTTCAACCCGGCAAAGACTTTTGCACCTACCTCGTAAAATAAAATATTTTGCATATAAAATATATTTTCAAGTCTATATATCCTACCTCGGACAAAAAAAAAAAAAAAAATGACTTTGCCAATAAAAAGAAGTGAATTGTCATCTCTTTCCAAAAATAACGTTTATTACCTGATTAGTCATTGTTCTTGCAATGTTGAAACAAAATGTACACTTTTGTAGTAGATTGTAGTTTGGACATGTTCTAAAATATAATTGATGTATCTAAACTTATTTATAAATGGAACTTTGTCTCTGTGTGTGTGTCTGTGTGTGTATCCGTTACCTATAGACTCCGAAACGGCTGAACCGATTTTCTTGAAAATTTACACAGTTGTACAATAAGCGTCTGCGAGTGTTCTTAGCTAGGTTTTGTGTCGAAGTAACCCCCGATAAATATCGAAAATCTATAATCGAAAAAATCGGGTTATAGAAGGAATTTTTCGATTTTAATCAAATTTGATACATTCATAGACAAAGACATAAGAAACGATATTCAGAAGTTTCAAGGTTGCAGTTCTTACAAGAGTGCAGAAATTTTGATATCGATACCAGGAAATCAAAATTTGACTTACATCCAATCATTCTTCTTTCAGTCTACGGTTTCGCTTTAACTGGAAACAGCTATTTCTTTTTAGTCTTTCGTGCCAATGTCCAAAGAGTCTGAGCTCCAGGATCATGAATCAGTTTTAAAGCTTTCATTACAGCCGAGCAACGCCGGGCTATCCTGCTAGTAATAAATATTCATTGCTCTATTTCTATATTGAACACTGTTTTAAATTAATGTTTTGGACATTTTAAATATTTTCTTCGTTCCTTATTCATTTGGATATATCTATATCTATATTAATCTATCTATCTAACTAGAGAGAAAGACAGAAACAGAGAGAGAGAAACAGACAGACAGACAAGCAGACAAAGAAATAGACTAACAATTATCACAAGTACAAAGCCGAATCATAAAGAAGCAAGTATTATTTGGATCAACAAACATAGTTATTTCTGGTGAACCACGACTGACCATTTCTAGATTGAAAATATGGAAATTGAGAGAAATAATTCAAGCGACATGTTTGAGAAAACCGATACAGGAAATCGTACCAGAAAAGTGAAGCGCGCTCTGAAATTTGAAAGATTACTTAGAAGAAAAGAAAAGAAAAGAAAAGAAAAGAGAGGAAGCTGTGGAGCTCAATTATGACTGATTTCTGAAGAGACATAACTTAAAATGATTTGGTGAACCAGATATAATAACTGCTATTGCGTTGCACCGGATTTGATTATTAATGCAAAAAAAAAAAACAATCTGCATTATTTTGATGAGAAAATCTCATTATACTCGATCAATTTTTGACAGCCGATAAAGAAAGTCATTAAAGATATCGTCTGCCCAGTGAAATCACGGTCCATTGTAAAATAAGCGAGGCGTCACACGATTCAAAATATAAAATGAAAAGCTAAATATCTTTATATGAATGAAAGGTTTCTGAACATTTCTCGCCAACGTATTTTTCGTTATTATCTAAACAAAAGTTGAAATATAAGTTCTTTTTTCTTTTAGTGGATGAGATGGGATGAAATTAGATTCATGGTCGATTCAAGAAAGTTAAAAAAAAGTCTCAAAAACAGAATCAATCTCTTTTTTTTTTAATCAAAACACCCCGAGCAAGGCAATAACGCCACTGATGTGCATGGGGCTACATATGAGTAAAAAGATGAGATAGAAGAGAGTGAAGAGAAGGACAAGCCATTTAGAAAGGTGCAAGAGAAGGGAGGAAACACAGGTGTGATGACAGTTGTAGAGGTGAAGAGAAAGGAAAGGATATACCGGGTGGTGAGGAAAGAACTAGGGTCAATTGGTTAAGAGATGAGTATATACCTTGCATTTGAATTCCTGGAGGTAGTAGCCGTCAGGAAAGCAAGAATAAGGAAGCGAGTTCCACAGTCGGGAAGTGCGAGAAAAGAAGCTGCAGGAGTAGAATTGTCGTCTGCATTTGGCTAACCTGACTGTGAATGGGTGGGACCCAGTTGCCAGTCTGGTTGCACCAGTAAACACCTGTTGCAAAGCACCATTGACTTAAGTTCATTGGAGCAGAAGCCATGGAAGTATTTATAGAACAGACAAAGAAAAGCCACATCCCGTCGTTGGGGAAGTGGCTGGAGTCGCGCAACCAAGTCAGTACCTATCACATTACTGATTCTCCTTTGGAGTCTGTCAAGAACACCGAGGTGAACAGCGGGGGTACCTGACCATATATGGCAGCAGTATTCCATGCACGGACGAATAGTTGATTTGTATATATGCAGGATGGTTTCAGATGGGAAAAACATCCTGGCCCGACATAGTGACTCAACTTTCCTAGCAGAGGATTTAACTTACAAAAGCTATCACTGTTTTTAGTTAATTTTTTAAACCTTAGCTACTTTTGAATAATTCCTCTCATCATCAGTTTTAAATTTTAATTCCGGTCAGTATCGTTAATCCCTTCAAAATTTCGCTGGATATAAAACAAGTGTAATGGACTGTTAGGTTGGTTGGTTGGGTTATTTATTGCCAACTAAATTTTATTTATTTATTCCTGGTAATACCTTTTTCTTTCAAAAAATTATTGTTGCTTTTTTATATAAGTTTTGTATCTAGTAATACTTTTTTTTTCGAGTATCAAGATTCATTGGAATTTGTTTTTAAGAGCAGGGTCTTCAAGTACTACCCTGTTATTTAACCCATAAAAGGAGGGAAGGGACGGATTAATACCTTTCCCAAGGGTACCAGTGCTTAAGTGAATGCAGGGTATTCAACTGGAATTCGAATTCGGCTCACCGATTTCTCTTTCCGAGTCGATATCCACAGCACCACAACGCACATCCATCACTAAACGCTTACAGCACCTGGTATTACCAAGCGGTCACTTATCTAAGTACTGACCAGGCTCAACGTTGCTTAACTTCGGTGATCGAGCGAGAACTGGTGTATTCAACGTGATATGGCGGTAAGCCGGACTGTTAGGTAAAATTTGTCCTGCTCTAAGTCAGCGGAGGCGGGACAATCTCTTCAAAGATTAAAGGGAGACGAGAAGCAACAAAAATGTGGGTCTACAGAAGGATGCTGAGGATAACATAGACCAAATCTCTGAGCAACGACAAGGTTTTAGTGAGGAAGCAAACAAAAAATCAGGATATCAGAAAGAGACAGCTGAGATTTATGGGAAACATAATGAGGAAAGAGTGCTTGGAGAATCGAGTACTCATGGGACAGATAGAGGTAAAGCAACACATGACATATTATAGATAGATAGATAGATAGATAAAAAAGGCAAGGTGTTTGTGTGTGTGTCTGTTTATCTGTCTGTATGTCCTTTATATAAATCCACAAATTTTATCCGATTCTCACCAAACTTCAAACATATATTCTTTAGACAGAGTCTGAGCTCCAAGACCACGAATTAGTTTTAAAGCTTTCATTACACTCGAGTAACCCCGGGCTATACTGCTTGTAAGTAAATAGAAACAAGTAAGTCCGAACGGTATAGTTACTCTGCTTATTGCCTGAATTGTAGCTGGCTTTAACTCCACACTTAAAACAAAATGTGGTACAAGGCCCTTTTATTGTGGGTAATCAGGGTCATATAGCCCGTGCAAGAATCTCTGTCTCATTTTCCCCAGCCTCGACTAGGTTAATACTCTCCGCCCGAAGGCAAAGAGTCCGACAACTGCTGTCAACTTCTTTTCGGAATTCACGCTAATCATCATATATAGCAAGAAGAAGAGTTCATTCCTTGTAAAAGGGCACCATGACAATAATGAAGAAAGAGGGCCTGAAACATTTAGTACACAGAGGCCAGGCTGAAGGGACATATGTTTTAATAGGTAAAACCCGTAACGAAGGATTGGGACAGATAAAAAAGGAGAAAACTTATAAAGAGCTACAAAGGAGAAGAGATCTACGAAAAGTCATGATTGTCAACGTTCTGAAGGGACACGGCACATGAAAAATGGGAAATATAACGGCTGAACTGATTTTCTTGAAAATTTACACAGTTGTACTATAAGTGTCTGCGAGTGTTCTTAGCTAGGTTTTGTGTCGAGGTACTCCCGATAAATATCGAAAATCGACAATCGAAAAAATCGGGTTATAGAAGGAGTGTTCCGATTTTAATCAGATTTGATAGACTTCTAGACAAAGACACAAGAAACGATATTCAGAAGTTTCAAGGTTGCAGTTCTTATATATATATATATATAAGATGTTTGTGTGTGTGTCTGTTTATCTGCCAGTATGTCTGTATTTTTTTCAGGCCTTTTAGTTTTTGCTTCGGGTTTGGCTCTAAGTACGTATAATTGTAGTTCTTAGTCTCAGCCATGATACCATTTACTAAGAGGACTTATTTAGCCTTCAAAATTCAATTTACGACGAAAAATATTTATTTGTTATCGATGCCAGGAAATCAAAATTTTACTTACATCCATTCATTTTTCTTTCAGTCTACGGTTTCGCTTTAACTAGAAACAACTATTGCTTTTTAGTCTTTCGTGCCAACGTTCAAAGAGTCTGAGCTCCAGGACCATGGGTTAGTTTTAAAGCTTTCATTACACCCGAGCAATGCCGGGCTATACTTCTAGTAAGATATCTAAATGCAATGTCAATCTTTACCTTCTGTCTTTCTATTGCTCTTGGTTCTTAATAACGTTTCTTTTTTTCTACTTCTTCAACACCCAGTAATCTCGTGTACTTATTGCCTTGCTTGGGGTGAATTTAACTAGAAAAGAATTTTCATGAATATAGAGATCAAGTAGCGAAAGGCTTGCGACATTTCGTCTGTAATTTTTTTTTCATTAATATTTATAAACTGATATGTTGTTGAGAAATATACTGTAATTTTTCTGTTGCATTTTCATGAGCAATACTTTACCCTGGACAGATTGCCTTAACAGAGCTAAAGAATCATGTCTACCCTATTATTAATTCATACCTAGTTAAGCACTATGAAAGGATTGGTTGTTTGTTTGTTTTGTTTTCCGGCTTCTCAACCCATCTTGGGTAATCTAACGCTGAATCTTATTATTAAAAATCGAACAAAAATTTAAGAACAATTTCAATAAGTTTATATATTTAACAAATTACCATGTATAACAGACTTATATATTTAAAAAAATTCATATATTTAACAAATTTATATATTTAACACATCTTAAATTAATAAAATATTTTATAAAAATATATATATTTAATTTGGTTGTTTAGATTTTATGGCATACCAACCACCACGGGTTATCTGAAGCCAAATCCAGCCGACAGACATTGTATGTATATATATATATATATATATATATATATATATATATATATATATATATATTGGAGGGAACGAACGGATTAATACATTTCCCAAGGGTACCAGTGCGCAAGTGAATGCAGCGTGCTCGACTGAAATTGGAACTCGGCTCACCGATTTCCCCCTCCAAGCCGACATCCACCGCACCCCAACGCACATCCGTGAATGCTAACAGCACCTGGTATTCCCAAGTGGTCACCCACCTAAGTACTGATCAGGTTCAACGTTGCTTAACTTCGGTGATCAATTATGGGTTGATCAATTGAGGTCTGCTGTTCGTGCGATTTGTGGCAGTCATCTGCACCAATTGTTTGTTATCAGCAGTTCCATATATATATATATATATTTATATTAAAACTAGTCTTGGAATGTCTCTTTTCTGTATTGATAAACTCGATCAGTTTGCTCATCAATCATCATGCAGCAGATAAGAAATTAAAAATCAACCTCAACCTTCTTCTTCACTTTTTACAAAAATTCACAACGATGTGTGAAATCCTGGTTTTCCCAAATAGAAAAATCATTAACCACGTGATTAAAGAAACAGTCGAAATCAGATTTCGCAAGTTTTTTTTGTTTTTTTTTTAATCATATCACCCCGAGTAAGGCGGTAACGCCACTGAAGTGCAGGCGGCTTCGTAAGAGTGACAAGATTGGAAAAGAGAAAAAACTGGAAACCACTTCATAAACAGGGAACAAGGGATGAGCCTCTTCACCAGATCAATATACGTGGGTGGAGTGTGAACCGGGCGATAGTTTAGTCTATCTACTCCAATTGAAAAAAAAAAAGAAAAAGGTGTGAAAAGATTGGAAAAGAGAAAACCAAAAACCACATCCTAAACAGGGAACAAGGGATGAGCCTCTTCACCTGTTCAATAGACGTGGGTGGAGTGTGAACCGGGCGATAGTTTAGTCTATCTACTTTAATAGATAAAAGAAAAAGGAATGAAAAGATTAGTAAAGAGAAAACTGAAAACCACATCCTAAACAGGGAAGAAGGGATGAGCCTCTTCACCTGATCAATAGACGTGGGTGGAGTGTGAAACGGGCGATAGTGTAGTCTATCTGCTCCAACTGAAAAAAAATAGGGTGGTGAACTGTAACTTAAAGTCCGACAGCCAGATAAGTTTTTTAAAATGATTTCTGACCAATGGGAGCGACTTGCAAGGTTTGAGGACTTCGCGAGCAAGTACGAAAATCTGAAAACTGTAAAAGGCCCGGTCAGCGTCAATCACAATCACAGATGGGAGCCGCGAGACAAACATCTAAACTGTAACCAACTTCAAATCGACCCGGAGATAAGGTCAGGTCGCACCTTGTTCTCTTTCTCCTTATCTCTTTCAACAATTACTACTACAAACATTTTGTACGAACTCTTGATACCTTAACTTTCTCATTGAACATTAATTTCTTCAAATTCTTGTTTTTCCTCCTTTTAAAATATTACTAATTTTAACAAATAAAATGTAATTTTTTTATTCAAATCTTCTACACTCATCCACACATTCCAACTGACAACCAACCTTCTGATGAAAATATTCTAATAATGCATATAAAATTTGTAAGCTGTAGCCAGTTCGGTTGTGTGACACAAGGCCGAACCAAGAAACATTAACCAGCTCCCTGCACTACAATCACCTTATGCAGCATTTAAAATTTCTTGGATTTTACCAAAATAAGTAAGTAAATTTCACTCTGAAATTTTAAGGAGACACTTTGAAATCCTCTCGTATTTTTAGTATTTGTCATTCAATTCAATATACCTTTCTGATGTTTAATTATTTAAAAAAATACTTTACTGAGTAACCTTGCTAGTTAATAATATGATTATTTTAATCTTCACATTCACAGCTAAATCATTTATTTAGTTTCTGTATATTTTTATAATTTCTTTTTTTTTTTTTTTTTACTGATTCCGGTGGCAAATGAGCTTCAAACCAAATCAAGTACTGAATCTGATATCTTGAAAAAGTGTGTCGCGCGCCTAATCGAATCTTGTCAATCGATTATCTTTCGTCGCTCAAAATTCACATCTTTATTTTAATATTTCACACTATCGCACTTAGGAAAGTTTTGTATGTACCAAATGTAAACCATACGAATGAGATTCGCAAAACAAGTCGCTGTTTTTACAAATAAACCGAATCACACAGACTTTGATTAGATTAACTTAACTCGACTTTGGAGAAACAAAGCTCGTATTCGGAATATATCGTCTGTTAAATGAAAGACTGAGCCATGAATGCGACGTAATCATTACATCTATACTTGGCTTGAAGATATCGTATGTCTAATGAAAGGCAAAGCTAAGAAATACTTGGCTTGAAGATATCGTATGTCTAATGAAAGGCAAAGCTAAGAAATACTTGGCTTGAAGATATCGTATGTCTAATGAAAGGCAAAGCTAAGAAATACTTGGCTTGAAGATATCGTATGTCTCATGAAAGGCAAAGCTAAGAAATACTTGACTTGAAGATATCGTATGTCTAATGAAAGGCAAAGCTAAGAAATACTTGGCTTGAAGATATCGTATGTCTAATGAAAGGCAAAGCTAAGAAATACTTGGCTTGAAGATATCGTATGTCTAATGAAAGGCAAAGCTAAGAAATACTTGGCTTGAAGATATCGTATGTCCAATGAAAGGCAAAGCTAAGAAATAAACGTTTAATATTACTAATGCTCAGAGATAAATATCGCAGAGCTGTATAAACAGGAATAAAATTATAAAGTTATTATTTGCTGAATTAAAATCAAAACCAGGTAAAAACTAGAATGATTTATATAAAAACTAGCATCATAGCCCGTGCAACTCAGAACATTTTAGTAGTAGAAGATGCCAATTAGATGAGTAATTTGAAATCATTTATTGATAGTTGGAAAGGAGAGCTGAGGCTGTTAGCAACCATTTTCAGTTATGTGTTATCCCCCGTGGGGATTTTCATATCGAAATAGTCATTAACATCCTTGGATTAATCCTATTTTAATTTATATATATATATATATATATATATATATATATATATATATATATAAGGACAGTTCATGAAAGGATATGTCTGAGAAATGAATGAAACTCAAAGAATTAAAGTTGTCACACCTTAATGATTATTATTTCTAAAATAAAAGCTCAAGGTAGGAAAATGTTTTCAACTAAATTGAAACTAAATTCAACGTTGCCAAAAAAAAGGAGGAAACACCTAACTTAAAATATCTCAAAGGTGTAAACGCAAAAGTTCTATTTGTGTGTATATATATATATATATATATATATGTCTGTTAAGTGAAAGACAAGAAAACAGAAAAAGCTCTCTGCGTTGTCAGAAACTGAAAAGTCTTCCGTACAGTGTAACGGTAAGAAATAAGTGCAATAAAGAGCAAAGGGATGTGCGTTGTGGTGCATTGGATATCGGCTCGGAACGAGAAATTGGGAAGCCGAGTTCAAATTTCAGCTGAATTCATTGCATGCACTTCCGCGCAAATACCCTTGGGAAAGGTATTAATCCGTCTCTTCCTTCCAGTTATGGGTTAAATAGCAGGGCAGATTGGGTTCTATAGCCTTGGTCGGCAACCAGTCTACCGCAGAAAGCAATGGCAACCTACTGCGGAATAATCTTCTGCCCAGTCAGTCATGTCGCTTTCGAGACATGATCGCCCAAGCGTGTATCACGTGTGGCACTTAACTGAATGACTGAATATAATAGTTGAAAATATGATTGTCTTCTACAGGGCATAAAGTGGGGAATCGGTTTTCTATTGTTATAAAGTAGTAAACTGATCCCCCACTAATTACTACTTAATAATATAATATATCTCTTCCCCTATAGCTATGAGTCAAATAACAAGACAGACTGGGTTCTATAGCCTTGTTCGGCAACCAGTCTACCGCAGAAAGCAATGGCAAACTACTGCGGGATAATCTTCTGCCCAGTCAGTCATGTGTCTTTCGAGACATGATCGCCCAAGCGTTTATCACGTATGGCACTTTACTGACTGAATGTGCAAAGGAAATGAACATGCCAACAATGAAATTTCCGTAGAATACGAAGCTCAAGGGAACACTGTCGAGTGATAGACAGTGTTCGAATTCTGTTCGAGTTCATTACATTCACTTACGTACTAATTTTCTTTTATAATCATATCGCATTTTACTGCCACTGTTGCGCAGGGAGTTTACATAGGAGAAAAGATGAGCAGCCGGGTATTACATAAGAGGAAATTTATGAGAAAGAGTGACAGATTATAGGAGTTGTCAGGAAGTGGGTAAGAGAAGGATTAGAATACTGATGAGAGTGGAGTGGACGATGAAAAGAGCATGAGAGAGAGGATGTTTAGTAATGCCTCGATTGGAAGTCATCAGTTATTTCCCTTTCACCATGCAAGTTACTTGTTCACCATTGCTATAGCCTGGTGTTGAACTCACAACTCTTTGGGTGATGTCACAGGAACTAACCAACGTCTATATTTACTGGGCCATGTGTCCTTAAAGAATGAAGATCATATACCCCAGTGATTGTAATAAGTGGTTCGGTTTGAACTTCCTAGCACCTGAAGAATGTCGGAGCGTACAACAGCCGAAACGTCGAGCAAATGACAACAAATGTGGAGACAATAATCTGATTTTTTTCTATTTGAGTAACAGGTGAAGTCTATTTAAGTCTATTTAAGTCTATTTAAGTCTATTTAAATCTATTTAAGTCTATTTAAGTCTATTTAAATCTATTTAAGTCTATTTAAATCTATTTAAGTCTATTTAAGTCTATTTAAATCTATTTAAATCTATTTAAGTCTATTTAAGTCTATTTAAATCTATTTAAATCTATTTAAGTCTATTTAAATCTATTTAAATCTATTTAAGTCTATTTAAGTCTATTTAAATCTATTTAAGTCTATTTAAGTCTATTTAAATCTATTTAAATCTATTTAAGTCTATTTAAGTCTATTTAAATCTATTTAAATCTATTTAAGTCTATTTAAGTCTATTTAAATCTATTTAAGTCTATTTAAGTCTATTTAAATCTATTTAAGTCTATTTAAGTCTATTTAAATCTATTTAAATCTATTTAAGTCTATTTAAGTCTATTTAAATCTATTTAAGTCTATTTAAGTCTATTTGAGTCTATTTAAGTTTATTTAAGTCTATTTAAGTCTATTGTTGTTAAATGTCTGAAAGATGCGATTTCTGTTATTTGGTAAACATATGTGTTTGCTTGTGTAATGCCAATCCAAGAAGTTTGAAAAAGAATGATCCGACCAACAAGATTAATTCGCTGGAAGCTTCTTTTAACCAATGATCTGAAAAAGTAACTGCATGTTTCGAACTGTCGAGATAATTCTGAAGGCGTTTGGTACAATGAATGACAATCATATGAAAATCTGGATCTGATGGGATTATTTCAAGACATTGGCACTTCCCACCTTTCGCGATAATTCGTTCTAAGGTTTCGAACTTTTAGATAACTTCTGTTATTATCAAGTTGAAATAAATGATGTTTTGAGTCGGTTTCGTGACGGTTTGGCATGATTTTGAATGTGTGTGTTGTCACGCGAACTTAATGTTAACGTTTTAATTTTCCCGTGTCACATCTTTTGTCCCATTTTTCTTTGGTTTCGTTTTCCCGCCAATTTGCACTTAAGTGAGAGAGATATCAGTTTTCCACGATAATGCGGGATGCTGTTTTTTTTTTTTTTTTTTATTATTATTTCAATAGATGGCTGGTTGTTTGAGTGAATCAATGATCATAAAATCCCGCGTTGTTTTACTTCTTAAAATGATATTTCTGCAACACTTCGGATTAAAAATAGGTCTCCCTTATTTATCATCATCATCATCCGTTACACCCATTGGTGTGTCGGGCAGCAAAAAAGCTTCTCCACCTCTGCTTATCTTGGGCCAGACTAGTCAATGAACCCCAAGAGTGCTGCATGGCTTTCATCTCATTCTCCACCGTCCTTCATTTTGTTCTTGGTCTTTCCCTCTTTCTTTTGCTATTTGGTGTCCAGTGCAGTGCTGTTCTTGTGATTGACTGCAGATCGTTCCGGGGCACATGCCCACTCCATCTCCACCGCCTTTTTGCAATAATGGTGCCCATGTTCTCTTGCCTGCACATCCTTAACAGGTCTTCATTGGAGATCTTCTCTGGATAAAGAAAACGCCATTTTTCGTTTGGTTTTGTAAACTTATTTGGTAAAAAAATGCAGACTAGGGATTATAATTTGACTAGTTACTCTCTCAGAATGACGGCATGAATATGCATAATATAATTACATTCTGTCCAATGAGTATAAGATATACAACGAAGGTATAATCTATTAACACGTCGATATCTATTTAGCTTTTATTTCATAATATTTTTCTGTCTATTTTATGTTATATGTGCAAGTTATATATATATATATTAATGCAGGTTTCATTGAATAATATAGACAAGTTTTGTCTATTAATTTTGTGTAGGATCCGTTCATACCGTCTGATATACTTGATGGTGATATCGTTGAAAGACAACAAAAAATCACAGTATTTGTTGAATTTTTTATCGGGTCTAAGCTTTCGGCTCACATAAGCCATAATCAAAGAGTAAATATTAACACACAGTAAACATCGAACATTGAAGTTATTAACAATAATGAGAATTGAATTGAAAATATAAGTCCATCCCTACGGTGACGGATAGCCGAAGACAGTGACAAAATAGTGGAGTTAAAATATATATATATATATATATGTAATTGGAGTAGATAGATCTATCTATCGCCCGGTTCACACTCCACCCTCGTCTATTGAACAGGTTAAGAGGCTCATCCCTTGTTCTAAAGGATGTGGTTTCCGGCTTTCTCTTTTCCAATCTTTTCACTATTACATACCCCCTGCACATCAGTGGCGTTACCGCCTTGCTCGGGGTGTTACGATTTTAAAAAAATTGCAGAAACAAAGCTTCTCCACCTATATCTTGGGCCAGACTATGAACCCCAAGAGTACTGCATGGCTTTCATCTCATTCTGCACCGTACTTCTCCATATCGTCTTCTCCACCTCTGCCTATCTTGGGCCAGACTAGTCAATGAACCCCAAGAGTACTGCATGGCTTTCATCTCATTCTCCACCGTACTTCTCCATCTCGTTCTTGGTCTTACCATCTTTCTTTTACCATCTGGGGTCCAGTGCAGTGCTGTTCTTGTGATTGACTGTGGATCTTTCCGAAGCACATGCCCAATCCATCTCCACCGCCTTCTTGTAATGATGGTGCTCATGTTCTCTTGCTTGCATCTCTTCAGCAGGTCTTCATTGGAGATCTTCTCTGGCCAAAATATTCTCAGTATTCTCTCATATTAACAATGTTTTTTTTTCTTTTTCTTTTTTTTGTAAATATACTCTTGGGCATTATAAATTTACACCACTACTTTCATTTTGTATCAATCACTATACCTGCAAGTGTATATATATATATATGTATACGTATACAGTCTAGTCAGGAGTTAATTTTATCGGATTATGCTGATTGTAGTAAATATATAAAAATAGAGACTTGTGTAAGACCAGAATTTATGTTTTCACAAGACCTTTAAGTGGATAGATTATGAGAGAATTATCAGTACTAATATAATTATTTGCGGTCACAATCTCAACAATAGTGAATGTGCATATGGCAATGTGTTGAGTGGTCATTTTTATGGTCGGCTATCATTTAATTAGTTGATGTCTGCTGTTAGTGGACCTAATCATGTGTATATATATACGAAAAATCTAAAGTGAGCCAAAACCTACCGCGGTTTCACACTACGGATGGTCAGGGAAAGGGCCTTTTTTTTGTGTGTTTTGCTCAACTATTGCATTTTAGTACTTTCGTATTGAGCACTTTTTCTTGTGTTTGGTTCCGTTTGGTTTTTTTTTTCTTTACTGCGGAATATTGAATGTTTGTTCTTGTTCCGCTGGTTTCTTTTTTTCTCCCCATTTATCCGACGACTTGTAACGGATTTAGGTTCTGTTTGTTAATGGTTTTTTCGAAGGTTTATATTGGCATAAATTTACGGAGTGCATTCATACAGAGTCTAAGTAGTTATTATTATCATTATATATATATATATATATATATATATATATATATATATATATATATATATATTACCGAAAAAATCTAAATTGGAAAGAAAAAACAACCCACCCCTATCACGTCTATGAAAACCTAGACGCAGGATCAAAGTAAATACACGAATTAGGCCTACTAACAGCAGACATCAACCAATTAAATGATAGCCGACCATAAAAATGACCACTCAACAGCGCCCCCTTAGAAATCCTAACCAAAAGATATACCCAACCGATAAAAAGATAAAACATACATTCCAACAGATAATACCATTAATCAACAATTTCACACTTACACACCAAATTCCTCAAAAGTCTAACAATCAAAACCAAAAAGCAGACACAGAAAGAAAAATACAAAAATTCTTCTCGAAGTTAATAAAGGAAACAGAGAAGAAAGGACTAATCTTTGGGCGATCATGTCTCGAATGAGACATGACTGAGTTGGCAGAAAATTATCCCGTAGTAGGTTGCCATAGTTTTCTGCGGTAGACTGGTTGCCAACCAATGTTACAGAACGCAGTCTGTCCTGTTATTTGACTCATAAAAGATGTATTACATTATTAAGTACTAGTTAGGGGTGATCAGTTTATTACTTCATATCAATAGAAAACCGACTCCCCACTTTATGTCCAGCAGAAATTTTAATTGTTTCCAACTATTATATTCAGTTAGTTAAGTGCCATACGTAATACACGCTTTGGGCGATCATTTTTTGAAAAAGACATGACTGACTAGGCAGAAGATTATCCCGCAGTAGGTTGCCATTGTTTTCTACGGTAGACAATTTTGTGTGTTGTCCCAACAGATAGGCTCAAAGTCCTTGCAATGTCATCCACTGTCACCTTTCTATCATATTGAATGAGGCCATCGACTGATTCGTTCACCTCAAAAGACTTCACTTCTGTAGGCTTCCCAGGCCTGTCTTCATCCTCATCACTGCTCCGTCCTTCTTTCATCAATTCAGCCCACTTCAGAGATTTTTTGGCTGAAACATGTGGCACCATACACAGCTGATATTTTCCTATGAATTTCAACTGGTTTGCACCTTTCAGGAACCAAAATCTTGATAACTGACCTCTCTTCAACCCTGAAGCACGCTTTTTGGTTGGCCATCTTTGTTAATCTCCAAAACTCTCAAAATATTTTTTTTTTCAATCAGCAAAAAAAAAAAAAAATAATAATATATTAAATCCCTTTGAAAAAGAAGTAAAGGCAAAAAAGAAAGTAAGCTTCTATCTGTATTAGAATTCCTTATACCGAAAAATTCGCCTTATTTATTGAATGACCCTCGTAGAAGTCCTTATACCGAAAAATTCACCTTATTTATTGAATGACCCTTAACCTTTTGCTAACCCCCATAAGCGTGGTTTTCTTATAACTGACCATTAGTCCATTCCAACGGAGAATCTGTAATGTGATCAATCCCGACTTGGCAGCTTAAATACAGTCACTTTCTCACCGGCGCAATGTGGCATCCCTGTGTCTCTTCTACAAATACTTTCACGGCATTTACTCCGATGATGAACTTAGCTTGGAGCGATATGATTATAAAAAAAAACATTCTATAATATTATAATGTGGATATAAAGTGGGGGATCAATTCTAGGTTACAATCAATATATAAATTGATCCCTCACTTTATGGCCACATTCATCCTTCTCTTACCATCCGCCTGTGCATTGAATACTGCTGCCATATCTGGTCGGGTGCTCCTGCTATCCACCTAGGGGTCCTTTACAAAATCCAACGGAGAATCTGTAATGTGATCGATCCCGAATTGGCAGCTTGAATACTGTCACTTTCTCACCGGCGCAACGTGGTTTCTCTGTGTCTCTTCTACAAATACTTTCACGGTTACTGCTCCGATGAACTTAGCTTACTTGTGCCCCTTTATATGAAGTTACTCGAGCCACAAGATTATCAACTAGGTCCCACCCTTTTACTGTGAAACCAATAAATTGTAAACGTAAATTCTACTCCTGTAGCTTCTTTTCTCGCACTTCCCCTCTGTGGAAAACCTTAATTTAATTGCTTTGCCGACAGCTACAATTTCCAAGAATATAAATGTAAAGTCGTCATCTTCTCTCACACTGACTTGCATCCCCTCTCTCATTCTCCCTTCTCCGTCCACTCCACTCTCATCAGTATTCTCATCCTTCTCTTACCCACTTTCTGACACCCCCTATAACCTGTCACTCTTTCTCATAACTTTCCTGTTATGTAACCCCCTGCAAAACAGTGACAGTAAAATGCCTTGCTTGTAGCAATATAATTATAAAAAAAAGACAGATAGGTAGATAGATAGAAGTGAACATAGATAGATAGATAGATAGATAGATAGATAGATAGATATCCAGACAGTTACAATCTCCAAGAATTTAAATGTACAGTCAATAGTCATTTCCTATCTCACTAACCTGCACCCTTTCTCTCATGCTCCTTTCTATGTCCACTTCACTCTCATCAGTGTTATCATCCTTCTCTTACCCACTTCCTGACACCCCCTATAACCTGTCACTCTTTCTCATAACTTTCCTCCTATGTAACCCTCTGAAAATCAGTGTCAGTAAAATGCCTTGAGATATGATTATAAAAAAGAATTAGTCTTTTTATCACGCTTTCCTTACAATTTACTTTCTGGGTGTTCTATAAACGCTTATTTTAAGTTTTTAGGATTGTTCAAGCCAATAATAAATTCTAGTAGGACGTCTAGTTCTCCAAGTTCTTCAGCCCGTTTTATTTTTGAGTAATTGCTTTACGTTTTTAATTCGTCTGCATGCTTTTGGTTGTCACCGTAGATTTTGAATTGTTCTCCTATTCTTCGCAAAGAGATCAAATGTACCAAGAATGTATACGAAATAGTTGTGATCTAGACCTATTTTATGAAACGTAAATAAAATATTTATGTTGTATTTTCATTTTTTTGCGTAATAAATCCAAAACCTTTGAGAAAATTCTGAATATTTTTTAATACTCAAAATATAAACTGAAGATCACAAGATATATTAATCACAGAGAAGAATATGCAGAATGTTTACTAAACTTCCGTGGTGCTTATCTGTAATAGATCATTCTATTTGTCTATATTTCTGAGATGAGGTAGTATTTACAGTATTTACATTATTCGGACTACTGTCCTCATCTTCGTTGCCATTTGTATGACTTTTAATAATAGATCATTCTATTTTCTATATTTCTGAGATGAGGTAGTATTTACAGTATTTATATTATTCGGACTATTGTCCTCATCTTTGTTGCCATTTGTACGACGTTTAATAATAGATCATTCTATTTGTCTATATTTCTGAGATGAGCTATTATTTACAGTATTTACATTATTCGGACTATTGTCCTCATCTTTGTTGCCATTTGTACGACGTTTCAGCCGTTGTATGCTCCGATCTTCTTCAGGTGCTAGGAATTTCGAACCGAACCCTTTATTACTAACCAACGCCTATATCCTCAATGACACGTGGCCCAGTGGATATAGACGTTAGCTAGTTTCAGTGACTGACGCAAAGCGTTGTGAGTTCGATACCAGTCTACAGTAGTGCTGTACAAGTAATTTAGAGAGTCGGGTTAAAGGAAGATAATGCATGACTATCAAGAGACGCTTCGCACAAGGAATGATTTGGATTGTAATAAAGGGATCGGTTCGAAATTTCTACACCAAGAGAATGTTTTCCTGACTATTTTTCAGAAATGTAAATAAATCTAAAAGACACGCCTTTATAGCTAATCAATATTTCATTGATTACTTCGATTTCTACTGCTTTTCAACAGTGAACAGATCCGATGAAAAGACATATCCTTGTCTTGCGCCCCTTTCTATCTTTGTATATCTACTCAATTCATTACCTGTCCGTATGCAAGCGGTTTGCTGCCAGTAAAGATTCTTTATTACTCTCAAGTCTCTCCCAAATATGTCCAGGCTGCCGAGCAGCTCCATCAATTCTTTGTGGCGTATTTTGTCAAGCACCTTCGCATAATCAATAAAGCACAGATATAAGTCCTTCTTCATTTGTATTGCCATTTCAGAAAGCATCCTAATCATAAATATTGTTCCAGTGTCTTTGACGAAATCGCACTGTTCTTGACCTGATTCTGCTTCTCGCTCTGTTCATCAGGATTCGGACGATCAGTTTTGTTATATGAATCATTAAACTGTGGAGTTCGCAATCGTTTGCTCCTGGCTTCTTAGGTAGTGCTATGAAGATAGACTTGTTGAGGTTATCTGGTATTACACCACTATTACAAATTTCATTCACTGAGCAGAAATTAATATATCATAATGATAATTCCTTATCTCAACGGTTTATCACATCGGTGAGGTTCCAAGGTGTATCAATCGAATTGTTCCATCTACATCTTCATGAAAATCAATTAAAACAACTGCTGTAGCTTCTTTTTTTTTTTTTTTTTTGTTTTCACTAAGCGATCAGTTTTAGACCCATGGAGTGACAGAGTGTAATCAATTCCTATTTTTTCCTCAGTTTAGGTTATTTACACTGCTGTGTTTGTGGTGCATTGGATATCGGCCCGGAACACTTAATTGACTGACAGTGCTGTGAAGTTGTATGAATCTATTTTTGGGTGTATGATGAAATTCGTTTGACCTTAAAAACTATTTCGTCATCCGTGACTACATCAAATTTGTAACACGCCCAGACACTACTGTCTTGACTGTCGATTAGTTTTACTACGGCCATTGTCTGCAATGAGCGTGACTCAAAGAAAGCGTACGAAAATTGTAACGCTGCACAAACATACTGGCAAGCCAAACAGAAAAACTGCGCATATTGTTGGTGTCAGCATTTCAAATGTCAGCTATCTACCTCAGTCCATAATGTAAAGAAACATGTTGTCGGAAAAGAAAAACAAGCCAGAAGATGCCGTACACGTGATCAGGGAAAATGTGAAAGATCCTAGGAAGACATTATTCTTTGTGTTCCAATTAATTTGCACAAGTCTGTTTTTCTATTCATATCTATCTATCTATCTATCTATCTGCCTGAGTCTATTCATATCTATCTATCTATCTATCTATCTATCTATCTATCTATCTATCTATCTAAGTCTATTCATATCTATCTATCTATCTATCTGTCTGTCTGTTTCAGTCCACAACGTAAGAAAAAAATTTTAGTCAGAAGAGAAAAAAACGACAAGAGACGACGTATACGTGATCAGGTAGTATGTGAAAACTCCTAAAAAAGTACCGATATCGTTCTACATTGTTTAAATTACTTTATTTTACGAAAAATGTTGTTTCAGCCGTAAACCTTAAAACAAAAAAAAGACTTCAAAATATTTTGTTAAACATATTCTAGATATTTCTATAAGTGATTAATATTTCTTATGATCTGTCGTTTATAATGTCATTCCTTCATGGAAATTCATATATATTAAAACGAGTCGTATGGATGACTAAGTTCGGAAAAGATATGACATTTTGTTGTGACGTGGCTTGATCACGTGACAGGGTTCACTTATATATAGAGAGAGTGTGTCGGTTGAAGGAGGAATTTAGTTAGTGTGAGATGAGGGCTACTGTTAACCTGCGTGTTACTTGCTAACTCAGTCACCCATATTGTTTCGATCTACTACGGACTATTATTTTGTATCTACTAAATATAGAGAGGCCTCTTTGTTTTGTGGGTGGGTTGGGTCCAGCTAACATGAAGTCTTTTGTTGTTATTTTGAGTTGCAAAATTTTTGTTTAGGGAAATTGTTGTCATCTCCCTCCCCTCATGTTATTTCACGTGAAAGTTTCTGTATATTTTTGTATTTATTGTATATTGTAAATTTTTATGTACACTTGGGGTGTTTTTTAGGTCCACAGATAGTTTTGCTGTATTTTGGTACATGGCGGATTGAGTATCGATGGACAAGTTCTTGTGGTAATTGAGAAACATTGTAACGTATGTTTGGGTTGTGAATCGTATTAGCTAGGTATAAGATAGTTATTGTAGACCAACCCGAGTTTTGTTCCCCCTCCCCAAATCGGCCTTGTTCCGCAATCATGTATTTCTCATGATAAATAAATATTGTATCTACCGAATAAGAAATTATTTTATCATCTGTGTATAGTTTATCACCTTGACGATACAACACATTTAAAGCAAAGCTTCCTATTTGGCAGGACTGATTTAAAGCCAGCTTTAGAAGCACTGGGTTCTAAGCCGAACAGAGATAACGATAATTTTATCCAATTTACACTTTCATCAATTACGCTTAATTTCACACAAATGATTTGGAAACGCCTGAACGTAACTTATCTACCACCAGCTTTAAGTTAAAGTGTAGGGTAGACTGAAATGCTGTAACCTTGATTGTCAACCAGTCTAGAAAAGGGAAAAATGAATTCTAAACCACGGGGAAAGCCACAGGAAACTACTTTCTCTCTTTTTCTAAACAATTGTGGCATGTCAGAAATAATAGAAGACTATATCTGAGATCTATGATCGCCAATGTTTAAAAAAAACTTACATTTCTCTATCGAAAAAATTCCTACCACTCAACTTCTAGAATTCTCTTCGCCATTTAGTAGATGAGATATTAGAACGATCAACAAATAAGTAATTTTTGTACTCAACGACGAACCAGTAAGATGATTATAATGATATATTGTCGTCCGCTAATTATTTGAAAAATGCACCGAAATTACAGTATCCTGACGGCGATTTCGTAAATTAGACAGTAGAAATGCAGTTACATAATGTAATGTACGTTCACTGGAACGAACAAGAATATCATAATACGTTACTACCCATCAAAAATGACGTGCTTTTTTTTTCTTTACATACTAGCAGTATAGTCCGGCGTTGCTCGGGTGTAATGGAAGTTTTAAAACTAATCCGTGGTCCTGGAGCTCAGACTCTTTGGACGTTGACACGAAAGACTAAAAAGCAATAGTTGTTTCCAGTTAAGGCGAAACCGGAGACTGAAAGAAAAATGAATGGATGTAAGTCAAATTTTGATTTCCTGGTATGGATATCAAATAAGTTTTTTTCGTCGTAAACTGAGTTTTGAGGGCTAAATAAGTCCTCTGAGAAAATGGTATCATGGCTGAGATTAAGAACTACAATTAAACCTACTAAAATAAAAGGGCTGAAAAAAATACAGACATACAGGCAGATAAACAGACACACACAAAAATATCTTGCCTTATATATATATATATATATATATATATATATATTATCGATTTTCTGCACTATTGTAAGAAATGCAACCTTGAAACTTCTGAATATAGTTTCTTATGTTTTTGTCTATGAGTGTATCAAATTTGATTATAATCGGACTACTCCTTCTATAACGCGTATTTTTCGATATTTATCGGGGGTACCTCGACACAAAACCTAGCTAAGAATACTCGCAGATGCTTATGGTACAACTGTGTAAATTTTCAAGAAAATCGGTTCAGCCTTTTCGGAGTCTATAGGTAACGGATACACACACACAGACAAAAATCCATTTATGAATAAGTTTAGATAGATTACAACTTTTGATTATAATTATAATCCGTATACCACGGAAGAAAGTCATCGCTCTCAATGTATGAACACTGAGAATAGCGATCAAAATAAACTTCGGTTTTCGTATTATTTTATATAAATTTTTCGGGCTGTTATCCTCATCTTTATTGCCATATTCATGACATTTTGGCTGTGTTACTCTCCTGCCTTCTTCAGATGATTGGAGTTTCGAACCAAACCTGACAGATGTATTAGAGCGGGTGCATGAGTTGATAAAGTAACAATTCTAAGACTTTAGTGACACTTTATTTGTTTTCTTACAATCAGGTTCTTCTTGTAGAAGGCTCGAAAACCAATCGAGTTAGAGTGTTACACAGCAAGAGACACAGTTTATGCGAATATCTTTTTTTATAATCATATCGCCCCAAGCAAGGCAGTTTACTGCCACTGTTGTACAGGGGGCTACATAGAAGGAAAGTTATGAGAAAGAGTGACAGGTTATAGAGGATGTCAGGAAGTGGGTAAGAGAAGGATGAGAATACTGATGAGAATGGAGTGGACGGAGAAAGAAGCATGTAAGAGAGGATGCAGGTTAGTGAGATAGGAGATGACTAATGACTTTACATTTAAATTCTTGTAGATTGTACCTGGAGATTGTACTCTCGGGCTATCTATCTATCTATCTATCTATCTATCTATCTATCTATCTATCTATCTATATCTACATATATATATATTGTCATTGTCATCCGCAGACAGATCTGTTTCGCTGTATCACAGCTCATCAGTACGGTTAGACTCCGATTGCTTTTTAACCCAGGATTGAAACCCGACCGAATTGGTGTCAGTCGATATATATATGTCTTTTTTTTTATAAATATATTACTCCAAGCAAATCATTTTACTGTCACTGTTTTGCATGGGGTTACATAGGAGGAAAGTTATGAGAAAGAGTGACAGATTATAGGGGGTGTCAGGAAGTGGGTAACAGAAGGGTGATACTACAGATGAGAATGGAGTGGATGGAGGAAGAAGCATGAGAGAGAGAATGCAGGTTAGTGAGATAGGAGATGACTATTGACTTTACATTTAAATTCTTGGAGATTATAGATGTCGGGGAAGAAAGCAAACGGAAGTATGGGAGGCGAATAGAAGCTGCACAAGGGCAACTTCCCACCAATGGAATACGGAACAAATGAAGATGATTCATCCAAATGTGTGTAGCATGGCGGTTTCTAGTCTTAAAGGATTTTTATTAGAACTGGTGGAACTAAGGAATGTAGTTCATCTGAACCCTTTGCATGGAAGTATTGATAGAACAAAGAGATGCTTGCGACATTCAGTATAAACGCTAGAGTTTGAAAGGTTTAAAATAATTCGTCCTTACGAAGAAACTGCCCACATAAGACAGCAGTACTTCTACTTAATATTCATTTGGCTTTTGTAATGGTAGAAGATGACATGAAGAGAATGGTGCTTATTAGGACCGTAGAAGGAACTGAACCTTTTCTTTAGCGATGTATCGTATGTACTAATTCTACTTGGTGTCTTTACTGACTTTGAAGCACACTATTTGCTCAAGACCCTGGGGCCTACCTGAGGGCGCTTCTATTTATCGTAACTGATCGGCAATGATGGCATGTAAATAGTTTCGCTCTGGGACTGAACGCATCATCAACAAAAAAGGTTTAAAGTTATTTAATTCGTGTCAATTTTGCATTCCTATGAAAATATCGTTGATATGTTCTGTGTATGGTGAAGGTGCTTTAGCTCACAGAACGGTACGGAAGTGGTTTGTTAAGGTTAAATTTGGTGATCGTAGCCTTGTTGATGACGAACTTTTGGGCAGTCCTCCCACTAAAGATCATGACTAAAATAATTTCATGACGATATTTGAAAGCATATATATATATATATATATATATATATATATATATATATATATATATATTGTGTGTTTGAATTTAAGCATCATTTTTCCTTGATGCATGTTTCATTAAATAATATAGACAAATTTTGTCTATATATTTTATTTTATTTTTTTTATATTGTCTGATAAGCTTATTAGCATTATCAATAAATGACGAAAGAAAATCACAATATTGATACATAATTTTTAATAATCCAATCAAAGCTTTCGGCCTTCATAGGCCATTTTCAAAGATATCAAATTACATTATATATTATAACAATTCATGGACAAACGATAATGACAAAATGTTTTTGTTTACATGGAATATTTCTAAGAAACAACAAACTCGTGCATACAAGACGCAGGAAGCGAATATCACACCACAGTTCATGACGTCACACATGACCGCGCAAAAAAAAATATTAAGTATGGGAAGCCATTGAAATAAACCAATGGCTTCTGGTATTAATTATAGGCATTTAAAGATATTTGTGGAGATTTCATAGTTTATCTTGTTCAGGTCAGGTTTCAAGCCGTGAACGTTTTCTTTAAGTGTATATTTATTGTTTTTGTTATTATACATGTTATGATACATTAAGTGTCCATAATCGTATTTATGACGCTACACGTGTTTCGAGTCTAAACTTGACTCTCTTCAGGTGAATAAATTTGTGGCTTTACGTATCGAGTTCCTTCTGTTTCTGATCACCAAGTTGTTGTTTTATAAATAAGTAAGTAGAAAATATAAGAAAATAAATAAAATCAGTAAATTAAAATAAAATAAGATAAAATAAATCAAATGTTGGCACGTGGAATGGTCTGGGTTTTTTTTCACGTGTAAAAATGGATAAACAGATAAATAAATAAACAGATGAATGAATCAAGTGTTTACCCCGATTTGAAGTGGTTTTGGTCTGGGGTGACCTTTTTAGTACGTCAAAATTATCTTGTAGTTGCCTTTGCTTATCTATCATCGGTCGGTTGGTTGTTCTTTTATTGCTTTGACGGTGTTTTGAATTTGGTGTGAGCGTTTTTTCTATTGACCTGATGAAATAAAAAACAATTCTAAAACATAAAGATAAATATTCTAGTTGTTGTTATTGACATTGTATAACAGCTCTTGTTTCTAATGAAGTCTTCGTTTTCGCTTTACCAAATGAAATTCTAAATGAACCATTTTGATAACCGTTCCACAAGAAACAGCGAATGTTTCCTCTAAAGCTGTCTTAACCTGTTATCAGTGACGCTGTTGTGGGTCACAGCGTGTGTGATACGCTAAAGAGCAGCAAGAAAAGAGAGATCTACCCACAATTCCACAGATATATTTGAATTTCAAGAGAATGTTTCGTTATATATATATATATATATATATATATATATATATATATATATATATAAAACGACCGGAACAAAACCCTCAATTTGATCGACATTAATTTTAGAAAATTATAAGCACTTATTTTACGTGTTGCATTCTCATCAGGCGCAACGATACAAACGGTTAGTTTAATATTGAATGAGTGCAGTACTAGATTGGCTGCACGGTCTCATTATTTTTTCAGCTAAAATGGCTAGATATAGCGTCTAATTCAAAAGTATCGGAAGAGGTGCTATAAAGGAAAACAACAGCACATATCAATTCGGCATTTAATCTCCGTTGAAATAGACTCCTACTGAAGCTTTACAGTTTATCCATTGTCGTTTTCATCGGTAGAAGCATGCCTGGACCTTTTTTTGTCACATTCTCTTGGATCTCTTTTTAAATCTTGTTCGATTCAAGTGGAATTTAATATTTTAAGAAGAAAAAGTCGGAAGAGGTGATATCTGACCAATATGTTGTTTGTCCGGTCTGGGGACTGCTATGCTTTTAAAAAACACTACGGCAATTTCCATTAAGAGATAAATATTTCTGGAACTCCTTTTTTGGAGATAGGGAACAGCTGCTACGTCGCAATCTCTTGCATTTTCTTCATCTTTAACCCTAGAACACTAACCATTCCTATAGAGTACCCAGCACACATTTACCTATTTTTAATTACTATTTTCAGTAACTGATTTTCATACCTAAATATTTTTTCAGTTCCTATTAATTTTACCTTGAAGTGGCTGCAAGTAAAATATTTTAAATAAAGATTTATATTTAATATTTTATTTGATATTTTCAAAATCGTGGATGATACCCATAGTTAGTTGTGGTGTAACTTAATTGATGGTTAGTGTTCTAGGGTTAAATCTTGTTCAATTCAATTGGGATTTGATTTTGAAGAAAAACATGTAGCAAGAGGCAATTTCTGGCGAATAAGACGGCTGTCGAACTTGGTGAATTTTTGCTTGGCTAAACATTGCTGCCATTTTCCCTTTTGGAACCTCTGTGATATGGTGAGACGACTACACACTACACACTTTCCTTCCAAGCACTGATATAAGCAACGGACCTGAGAGAACGTTAAAACTTAGTGTTTATGGGCGGCAGTGTTAAGGTTCAATCGCTGTCAAGTGGCGTCACACTACGTTAAAATAGCAACAGCCCATTTATTTTTATAATTCCTCGTATAACCGTAAGTTCTTTGTCAATAGTTTCTTCTATCGTTTGTAGAACTGTCTCTCGTTTCTTGATTCCCTGTCAACATTGATTTTCAACATTTAAATTGTTATCTACCGCCTGAATTCATGTTATTTTAGTGTTCCCTTTCGTTAAGAGTTTTTATTATATTATTTAATACAGTAACCCCCTTGCGTCTTGGTGGCTTTAATACCTTGTTTAGGGTAGATTTATTAAAAAAATGTTTTTTAAATATTTTAATAATCGCCTTTATATTATTTTAATTAAAATAAAACATAAAGAAACGAAACAAGTTAAAAAAAAAACAGAAACAATAATTTACCTATTTTTAATAATCTTTGGAATTATTTCGAAATTTTGTTCTCATCTTAACTGATATAGGAGTTATAATAGACACAACGTTTCGACCAAGTACCTTCTGGTCATCTTCAGATATCCACAGATTGGCTGATTTGGATTATCTCGTTCATTATTGCGAAATATCCTGTGAAATCAATTATTGTTCTTTCATGTTGTAATGTGGTACTCTCACTACCAAGTCCAAGGATCGAACACATATATAACCAACTACTATATCCATTACGCCACCGTCCCAAAGGACTTTAGTGGTGTATTTTTGGAGCCTTTTATATTCAGTGTCAGTTTGGTTTTAACAACTGGATTATGTTAATGGGTTTGTGCCACTTGTCATAATTTGTATTTTTTTTCTGAGTAATTTTCAAAAATTTTGGAATTATTTTTAGCTTTTGTACTCATTTTGGTCGGTATAGGTGTTATAATAAGTACAACGTTTCGACCAAGTACCCTCTGGTCATCAACAGGTGTCCATAGATTGGCTGATGTGGATTATTGAGTTATTGAATATTACTCATCTCAGAAATAAAATAGAAATTACCTATTTTTTGTTTAAACAACGTAAATCGCTCTGAAAGCAAGGCGTATATGTTCGAATGAGAAGCGATGGCTGGCCCGGCAGAGGAGGAATGTAAGCAATGACCTTCTGTCTTGCAATATTGTTTTTAATTATCTCGTTCTTTTGTTAACTCCCAAGTGAATGTCTTTAGCAAATATACTTCGCGGCATTTCGTTCTGTATAAAATCATTCCAGTTTTTTTTATGGAGGCAGACAATACGCTTTAACGACATCACCGGAATCACCCTTAAAAAGACAAAACAGCAAGGAATCTCATTGGCGTATAGCAGCAAAAATGCAACTGTCGCTCACAAACACAAATCATTAATTAAGCCTCTTGTACAATTATAATGCATCTGCACATAAAGACATACACCCGTGGTA
The DNA here is from genome assembly GCA_037127315.1 of Ascarosepion bandense. Classification (NCBI taxonomy): domain Eukaryota; kingdom Metazoa; phylum Mollusca; class Cephalopoda; order Sepiida; family Sepiidae; genus Ascarosepion; species Ascarosepion bandense. Next base: position 1,077,965 of record JBBBDQ010001114.1, read on the forward strand.
AGATGAACTCATATATATATATATATATATATATATATATATATATATATATATAATCTGTTTTATCATTATTTTTATTGGGTACCCATATTTGTGCAGAAGCCCTGTAATTAATATTAATATATTTATGGTGTCCATAAAAATTACTTGTACAGAGGTCAACTAAAAATGTCTGATTTAACCCATTTAGTAAACACACACACACACACACATATATATATATATATATATATATATATAAATATATATATATATATATTTAGTGTATCGAGGCAGCAAATAATTTTCTAAACATATGCTGTTAAATATAAGAGACAATGAATGTCTGTTATGTTTAATCATGAGCCGTTCTAAACGTCGTATTTTGGCTTTAATTTCAGTTGAAAATAAAGACAAAAATTCTCCAACATTTGGATACTTTTTATTAATTTGGTTCTAAGCTTTCGGTTCACATGAGCCATCTTCAGAGAAGTTATTAAGACGGTAATACAATAACATCCACCATCAGCGACGATTTTATTTAAATAAAAATAAAAAAATTAAATAAAAATAAAACTTCGCTGGGCAACGGCAATAGTTACCAAAAATAACAAATTTGCAATGCGGTTCTATGACGTCACACCGCGTGATAGCGAGAAATGACAACAGAACCATGTTTTGAAATACAATGTAATATGTTTTGGCCAGATTTAAAAGTGATTTTGTTAAGTGTGGGTTGTTTAGATTTGATGTACCTGGTCTACAATATCTGAAGGTTCTTTTTACTGTGTGTATGAGTAAAGATTATTGTAGTGTTGACTAAAATCTGTCTGATTTTAGTCAACCAACACTTAATAAAAAAGCTTTATAGAACATTTTATCAAGGAAAAATAAAGATTTGAATGTAAATTATATAATTCCATAATATAAAGCTCCATAAACTTATTTTGATAAAGTTATAAGAACAATTATATAACTTTCGAAAAAAAGATGGTCAAAAACATCAGACCGATTGAAAAAAAAATACTATTATAATGGATACATCATATCCAAATGAAAATAGCATTCATAATTCATTAGTACTTGATGTGTAAACCTTTTTGTTTTAATAACAGCTTGACATCTTTTGCTACATGAGCCAATTAATGTCTTGCATTCATCAACGTTTATTTTCCCTCATTCTCCTTTCAGACTAGTCCATAGTTCTTCGACGTTGTTGGATTCTTTTCCTTTCTTCTTCTTCTATGTGCCCTGTCCCTTCAGGACGTAGGCGATCATGGATCTCCACGTCTCCCTATCCCTTGTGGCTCTTAGTATGTTTGCTCCTGTTGCTCCTGGCAACCCCCGTTCCGTCATCCACCTGATCAGACTCTGCAGATATGTTATCCGCTGCCTTCCTCTGTCTCTCCTTCCTTCTATCTGACAAGTCAGTATCAGGTTCTCCAGGCTCTCCTTTCTCATTGCATGTCCCAGGAACTTCAGTTGTCTCTTCCTGATGCTCAGCATCAATTTCCTTTTTGTTGCCATTCTTTCTAACACTTCGTCGTTGCTTGTATGCTCAGTCCACGATATCCGTAGCATCCTTCTGTAGAACCACATTTCGGCCGCTTCCAGTTTTGTCCTCATTTTCGATGATATTGTTCAGCATTCACAGCCGTACTGAAGAACTGACATCACGTAGCAGTCTAGCACTCTTTTCTTCGTTTCTATTGAGATCTTCCTGTGTGTTAGTATCTTGCTCATCTTCTGGAACGCCTCCTTTGCCATGCCAATTCGCCTTCGGATCTCCGTGTCGCACTTTCCATCTCCTGTTAGAACACTTCCTAGGTACTTAAATTCTTGTTCTTTTCCTTAGCTCTTTCATTTAGTAACTTCCAAACATTCTCAATAGGATTCATGTCTGGGCTTTGAGCAGGCCTCTCCATAACACTAACATCCTCCTCAGAAAGAAATGTCTTAAAAGATTTTGCTGTGACAGCTGGTTAATTAATTTCGGTTGTTAAATTAGGTAACACATGTTTCTTCAATATCTCTTTGTCTACGGTTGCGTTAATTTTACCGTGTAGCCTAACAAGAGGTCCCGTACCACCAAGTGAAATCATGCCAAACACCGTCACACTTCCTCCTCCAAATTTAACGCTGCTTTTAGTGCACTGAGGCAAATATCGTTCCTTAGAACTACACTGAACGGACTTTCTCCCGTCCCAACCGAACAGGTTAAACTTTGACTCATCGCTGAAATGAAAACAATCTCACTGTTCTTCTGTCCATATGACGTGTTCAGTAGAAAATTTCAATCGGCTCATTTGATTCTTTTTAGAAATGTAAGGCTTCGCGGAGGATACTCGACTGTTCAGATTTATTTCATTAAGTCTTCGGGAAATAGTGCGCCTTGATATTTTAATAATGCCATGATTAGCATTAGGTCTTTTTGAGATAGTGATTGCTGTCGCAAATCTATCCTTTTTTGATTCTTTACCAATTATTCTGTCTCCCTTGCAGTAGTTTTCCTAAATCTACCGGGGGTTTCTTGGCTTCACATGACCCAGTTTCCTCAAGATTTTTAAAAAATACTATGAATTACACTTTTAGATTTCCCCACACTCTTTGAAATATCTCCAATCGAGAGTTTATCTTCATTACGTAACTTGACTATCAGTTTTCTAAGTTTCAATGACGTCACAAATTTTTTCGGCATGTTTACAATGCAAGAGCCAGTAAAGAGCCGGTTAAATTTAGTAAAATACCCGATTTTAGGATGTGCGTTGTGGTACAGTGGATATCGGCTCGGAACGAGAAACCGGGGAGCCGAGTTCGAATTCCAGTTGAATCCATTGTATTCACTTACGCGCAAATACCCTTAGGAAAGGTATTAATCCGTCTCTTCCTTCCAGTTATGGGTTAAATAACAGGACAGATTGGGTTCTATAGCCTTGGTCGGCAACCAGTCTACCGCAGAAAGCAATGGCAACCTACTGCGGGATAATGTTCTGCCCAGTCAGTCATGTCTCTTTCGACACATGATCTCCCAAGCGTGTATCACGTATGGCACTTTAACTGACTGACCCGATTTTATATTCTTACCATGAAAGAAATTTCAGAAATGCTAAATGATTATTAAATGTCATGGATTTATTTAATCGTTCTGATGTTTTTGATCATCTATTTTTTTCGAGTGTTAAATAAATATTCTGATGAGTTTATTGAGTTTGGAATTTGGAATTATACAATTCGCTTTTATATCATTTTTTCCCTTGATAAAATGTACTTTGAAGCGTTAAAATCAAAAAGTTATTTCATATTTAGACTTTTTCTTAACATCGTTCTGTTCTTTATGCTCGCTACTGTATATTGAGAGAGAAAGCGAGATAAAGAGTGATTTCATGTGGAGAAACTTGTCACTTAGTTGAGCGGAGTTATTTCAGCCATGCTGACTTCGAAGATTAGTGAATGCATTGCTGTAAATCTTCGCTCATCAGGGTCACTTGGTTTGCTCTGATTTTACATTTCTCTGCTTTCTCTCATTTTGGTCTCTCTTTCTCTCTCTCTCTCTCTATATATATATATATATATATATATATTATATATATATAGTGTATCGAGGCAGCAGATAATTTTCTAAACATGCTGTTAAATATAAGAGACAATGAATGTCTATTATGTTTAATCATGAGCCGTTCTAAACATCGTATTTTGGTTTTAATTTCTACATTAAATCCAAACAACCCGTACTTAATAAAATTACGTTTAAATCTGGTCAAAACACATTGCATTGCATTTAAATATATGGTCCTGTTGTCATTTCGGGCTAACACGCGGTGTGACGTCATAAACCGCATTACAAATTTACGAACTGCGTTTGCTATTTTTGGTAATTGTTATCGCTGCTTAGTATCGTTTCATGTCAACACAAGATAAAATCGTCGCTGATGGTGGATGTTTTTATGTTAACGTCCATGTAAGCTCTCTGAAGATGGCTCATGTGAATCGAAAGCTTAGAACCAACCTAAACAAAAAATATCCAAATGTTGGAGCATTATTGTCTTTATTTTCACCTGAAATTAAAGCCAAAATACGACGTTTAAAACGGCTCATGAATCAACATAATAGACATTCATTGTTTCTTATATTTAACAGTGTATGTTTAGAATATATATATATATATATATATATATATATATATATATATATATAACACGGTCATGTCACGTTGGATACACCGGCCCCCGCTCGATCACCGAAGTTGAGCCTGGTCAGTACTTAGGTGGGTGACCACTTGGGAATACCAGGTGCTGTTAGCATTCACGGATGTCGGCTTGGAGGGGGAAATCGGTGAACCGAGTTCCAATTTCAGTCGAGCACACTGCATTCACTTGCGCACTGGTACCCTTGGGAAAGGTATTAATCCGTTCGTTCCCTCCAATTATGGGTTAAATAATTGAGGTCTGCTGTTCGTGCGATCTGTGGCAGTCATCTGCACCAATTGTTTGTTATCACCAGTTCCAAGAAGTGTGGATGGTACTACACAATGCCTTCACCACTATAAACAAATCTCTGTGTGGTTGTCTTGCTGGAAAAAGGTTGGACCCTCATACGTTGAACGCGACGGGAGAATCCATTATTATATATATACTCTAGAAAATTTTTTAGATATTCTACAATTTCATGTGTAATACATATTTCTCAGTCAAATCCTTGTATTAAACTCACAACTCTAAGAGTCAAGTCAGGAACTAACTAGCGTCTATATCCACTTGACCATGTGCCATTAATGACAAGAACAACTGAATTTTGGGGAGTTATGAACCTAATTTGAAAATCAAACTGAAATGCATCTTCATATATCAGTTCGTTCGGCTGTTAGCATTTGACGTTTTTGTATAACAATTCTCATTGAGTCCTGTAGCGGCATGTAGCGTGCCCTCACGTGCTTGGTCCATGGTATCCTCAACATCCTTCTGTAGAACCACATTTTCGCTGCTCCAAGCCTCTCCTTCATCTTTGATGAGATCATCCAGCATTCGCTTCCATACAGAGGGTCAGATATCACAGAGCAGTCCAGCACTCTTTTCTTTGTTTCCAATGAAATTCTCCTAGATCTCAGTAATCTGGTTACCATTTAAAAGTCACCCTTGGCCATGTCAATGCGATTTTAGATCTCTTCCATCCTCTGTTAGAACGCTTCTCAGGTATTTAAATTTCTTTCATTCAGTTAACTGCCATACGTTGATACACACTTGGGCGATCATATCTCAAAAGAGACATGACTGACTGGGCAGAAGATTATCCCGCACTAGGTTGCCATTACTTTCTGCAGTAGACTGGTTAACAGCCAAGGCTATAGAACCCAATCTGTCCTATTATTTGACTCATAGCTAAAGGGGGAAGACATATATTATATTATTAAATAGTAATTAGTTGGGGATCATTTTATTACTTCTTAATAATATAAAACTGATCCCCCAATTTTTGCCCAGTAGAAGGCTTAATCATGATTCCAACTATTATATTCAGCCAGTCAGTTAAGTGCCACACGTGATACACGCTTGAGTGAACATGTCTCGAAAGAGACATGACTGACTGGGCAGAAGATTATCCCGCAGTAGGTTGCCATTGCTTTCTGCGGTAGGCCAGCCAAGGCAACAGAACCCAGTCTGTTCTATTATTTGACTCATAGCTAGAGGGGGAAGAGAAGTATTATATTATTAAGTAGTAATTAGTGGGGGATCAGTTTATTACTTCAAAACAATAGAAAACCGATCCCCCACTTTATGTCTAATGCCATACGTGATACACGCTTTGGACGATCATGTCTCGACTGGGCAGATCATATCTGACTGGCCAGAAGATTATCCCGCATTAGGTTGTCATTACTTTCTGCGGTAGACTGGTTGCCAGCCAAGGCTATAGAAACCAAATCTGTCCTTTTATTTGACACATAAGTGGAGGTAAGAGACGGATTAATACCTTTCCCAAGGGTATTTACGGATAAGTGAATGCAATGAATTCAACTGGGATTCGAACTCGGGCTTCTCGATTTCTCGTTCCTAGCCGATATCCACTGCACCACAACGAACATCCCCATTTCTTTATTTGTTTTGTTTTAGCTTCCCCAATCTGTAGTTGGCATTTTGGGGTTTTCTTTTAGTTTTTCTTGAAGTTGATGCTCAGTCATTTTTTTTTCTCGCTTTCTCTTGCTACCTTCTGTAGGGGGTCCTGCTTTCTCCTTTCCGTGTCTGCTATCAGCACTGTGTCATCTGCGTATCTCATAACGTTCGAGATTGTAGGTGAGTTTCATTAAGATACCTTATTTGAAGACCAAACTGAAATGCATTTTTCATATATCGATTCAGGGTATTCATTCGGCTGTTGGCATTTGACATTTTCTCATTACAGTGGCTCTTGGGCCCGTTAGCGCTATTGAAGCTGTACGTTTTCAATTTTAAGTCTTGCCTTTCGCATTTAACGTTTCAAATATCACGTTACGCGTGCTGGCATAAAGTTCGTGTTTTCTATTTTTTTTATTTTTTATTTTTTTTATTTTAGGAAGTCAAATCTTCAAATTGATGATATTTTACTGATTTTGGATTGCTTGTTTTAGGGTGTAATAGTTGTGTTTAAACACAAAAACATATGTGTACGTAGCTGGTAAAATCTGTAATTGTTTTTCGTTTTTTTACTCGTAGCTCTGAGGAGCTTTTTTTTTTCTTGGACCCTCGAATTTAAGTGTGGTCTTCAACTAAGGTATCTTAATGAAACTCACCTACAATCTCAACGTTATGAGATACGCAGATGACATTGGCATTTAGATCCCAATCTTTTACCGATGAATTAGTCAAATACAACCGTCACTTCTACACCAATAGTTTCTTTTCTCGCACTTTCCCTCTGAAAAACCTCTTTTCGTTTACTTATGTGCGTTGTGCTGCAGTGGATATCGGCTCGGAACCAGAAATCGGGAAGCCGAGTTCGAATTCCAGTTTAATTCCTTGCTTACTTACGCGTAAATACCCTTGGGAAAGATATTAATCCGTCTATTCCCTCCAGTTATGGGTTCAAAAATAGGATTTGGTCCTATAGCCTTGGCTCGCAACCAGTTTATCGCAACTTTCTGCGGGATAATTTTCTCCCCAGTCAGTCATGTTTTTTTTTGAGACATGATCGCCCAAGCGTGTATCACGTATGACACTTAACTGACTGACTATTCTTGTTAATCTAATCTTTTAATAATTTCTATTTTAACATGAAAAAATTGTATATTTTTATTCTTCTGCTATTCCACACATTCCAAACTGCCGGCAACTAAACTTCTGATAATTCTGATGATAAGGCTGGATAAAATCTATAAGCTGCAGTTAGTTCGGTTATGTATGACACAAGGCCAAATCAAAGAAGCATTAACCATCTCCCTATAGCTTTAACTTCAATCAGTCACTCTGTACCATGAGTGGTTCATTGGCTTTGTATTGGGTTAGCAGCTAATAAAAAACAAAAAAGTTTACTAGCTGAATCAGTCACGTAAGCGACGTAGCGTGATATCCACCGCTCTCAACGATAGAGAAAAAGAAAGACAGCGAAAACAGCGTCATACGTACTTTAGTAGCTTGAGCAAGTGGATAACAGTGTAGGGTTTGGGAGAGAACAAAGAGGAAAATTTTAAGAGCAACATGGGACAGGGACAAGTGAAAATTCATGATCGCCTACGTCCTGGAAGGACACGGCACATAAAGAAAACTAATTTATCGGGGAAACAAGTACACGAAACGAAGCTTCGCAGGCGAGAACGGTAAAATGGTGGAACCTAAGTGCCAATCTAGTAGAGCAATGAATTTCACGTGGACTGAGGACCAAGGATAAAAGCTTATCAGAACATTTGCCATGAAAACATTTGTGGAAAAGACAGAAGTCAGGATGGATTACATTAAAGATCCTACTTCGAATTTTCACAAGAGCTTCAAGATGATTGACAAAAGCATATGAACAGGTAAGGCAACAGTATTAAATAATAGCAGTGTAGCCCAGCGTTGCTCGGGTGTAATAAAGGTTTTTGTATATATATTATCGATTTTATGCACTATTGTAAGAACTGCAACTTTGAAACTTCTGAATATCGTTTCTTATGTCTTTGTCTATGAGTGTATCGAATTTGATTAAAATCGGACCACTCCTTCTATAACACGATTTTTTCGATTATCGATTTTCGATATATATCGGGGGTAACTCGACACAAAACCTAGCTAAGAACACTCGCAGACGCTTATAGTACAACTGTGTAAATTTTCAAGAAAATAAGTTCAGCCGTTTCGGAGTCAATAGTTAACAGACACACACACACACACACACAGAGACAAAGTTCCATTTATAAATAAGTTTAGATATACGACGGTGAAAAAATTTTTTATCTCTCAATGTTCAATGATTTATTATTGAAACATTAATGTAATATCTGGGCGGGAATTGCTACTTTTGTCTTCTGCTATTGTGGCACGTCACAGTACCCTCTTCTTTTTGGCACTTCGTAAAGTTTTTACTGTTTGCTGTCTTCTAAACTCTGTTCTGCCAACAATAGTTGCCGAATATGATTTTTTTCTCATTCACTCCTTTCTTGAATAAATCATGTGAGTGTCACAGTTTCTAAGCCTTCTTTCTTTATTCTACACTCTAGAAAATCGATGTTCTACGTAAATGATTCTGCGTACAAGTGTGCATTCCCTTTCCATTCTCGGTAATCCAAATTCTTCTTCTTCTTTTATGTGCACTCTCCTTTCATGATGTAGGCGATCATGACTTTCCACAGCTCCCTATCCTTGGTGGCTCTTAGCACGCTCTATCCTGTTGCACCATGCAACCCTCGTTCCATCATCTACCATATCAGGTCCTTCAAATATGTTGTCCGCTGCTTTTCCCTGTCTCTTTTCCCCTCTATCTGACCTGTTAGTATCAGGTTCTTCAAGCCCTCCATCCTCATTGCATGTCCCAAGAACTTTAGCTGTCTCATTCTGAAGCTCAGTATTAATTTCTTTTTCGTTTCCATCCTTTCCTAAACCTCATCATTGCTCACATGCTCGATCCATGATATCCGCAGCATCCTTCTGTAGAACCACATTTCAGCTGCTTCAAGTTTTTTTCTGATGCTCTGTATTAATTTCCTTTTCGTTTCCATCCTTTCCAAAACCTCATCATTGCTCACATGCTCAATCCATGATATCCGCAGCATCCTTCTGTAGAACCACATTTCAGCTGCTTCAAGTTTTTTTCTAATGCTCTGTATTAACTTCCTTTTTGTTTCCATCCTTTCCAAAACCTCATCATTGCTCACATGCTCGATCCATGATATCCGCAGCATCCTTCTGTAGAACCACATTTCAGCTGCTTCAAGTTTTTTTCTGATGCTCTGTATTAATTTCCTTTTTGTTTCCATCCTTTCCAAAACCTCAACATTGCTCACATGCTCGATCCATGATATCCGCAGCATCCTTCTGTAGAACCACATTTCAGTTGCTTCAAGTCTTTTTCTGATGCTCTGTATTAATTTCCTTTTTGTTTCCATCCTTTCCAAAACCTCACCATTGCTCACATGCTCGATCCATGATATCCGCAGCATCCTTCTGTAGAACCACATTTCAGCTGCTTCAAGTCTTTTTCTGATGCTCTGTATTAATTTCCTTTTTGTTTCCATCCTTTCCAAAACCTCACCATTGCTCACATGCTCGATCCATGATATCCGCAGCATCCTTCTGTAGAACCACATTTCAGCTGCTTCAAGTCTTTTTCTGATGCTCTGTATTAATTTCCTTTTCGTTTCCATCCTTTCCAAAACCTCACCATTGCTCACATGCTCGATCAATGATATCCGCAGCATCCTTCTGTAGAACCACATTTCAGCTGCTTCAAGTCTTTTTCTGATGTTCTGTATTAATTTCCTTTTTGTTTCCATCCTTTCCAAAACCTTATCATTGCTCACATGCTTGATCCATGATATCCGCAGCATCCTTCTGTAGAACCACATTTCAGCTGCTTCAAGTTTTTTTCTGATGCACTGTATTAATTTCCTTTTCGTTTCCATCCTTTCCAAAACCTCATCATTGCTCACATGCTCGATCCATGATATCCGCAGCATCCTTCTGTAGAACCACATTTCAGCTGCTTCAAGTCTTTTTCTGATGCTCTTTATTAATTTCATTTTTATTTCCATCCTTTCCAAAACCTCATCATTGCTCACATGCTCGATCCATGATATCCGCAGCATCCTTCTGTAGAACCACATTTCAGTTGCTTCAAGTCTTTTTCTGATGCTCTGTATTAATTTCCTTTTTGTTTCCATCCTTTCCAAAACCTCACCATTGCTCACATGCTCGATCCATGATATCCGCAGCATCCTTCTGTAGAACCACATTTCAGCTGCTTCAAGTCTTTTTCTGATGCTCTGTATTAATTTCCTTTTCGTTTCCATCCTTTCCAAAACCTCACCATTGCTCACATGCTCGATCAATGATATCCGCAGCATCCTTCTGTAGAACCACATTTCAGCTGCTTCAAGTCTTTTTCTGATGTTCTGTATTAATTTCCTTTTTGTTTCCATCCTTTCCAAAACCTTATCATTGCTCACATGCTTGATCCATGATATCCGCAGCATCCTTCTGTAGAACCACATTTCAGCTGCTTCAAGTTTTTTTCTGATGCTCTGTATTAATTTCCTTTTCGTTTCCATCCTTTCCAAAACCTCATCATTGCTCACATGCTCGATCCATGATATCCGCAGCATCCTTCTGTAGAACCACATTTCAGCTGCTTCAAGTCTTTTTCTGATGCTCTTTATTAATTTCATTTTTATTTCCATCCTTTCCAAAACCTCATCATTGTTCACATGCTCGATCCATGATATCCGCAGCATCCTTCTGTAGAACCACATTTTAGCTGCTTCAAGTTTTTTTCTGATGCTCTGTATTAATTTCCTTTTTGTTTCCATCCTTTCCAAAACCTCATCATTGCTCACATGCTCGATCCATGATATCCGCACCATCCTTCTGTAGAATCACATTTCAGCTTCTTCAAGTCTTTTTCTGATGCTCTGTATTAATTTCCTTTTTGTTTCCATCCTTTCCAAAACCTCATCATTGCTCACATGCTCGATCCATGATATCCGCAGCATCCTTCTGTAGAACCACATTTCAGCTGCTTCAAGTCTTTTTCTGATGCTCAGTATTAATTTCCTTTTCGTTTCCATCCTTTCCAAAATCTCATCATTGCTCACATGCTTGATCCATGATATCCGCAGCATCCTTCTGTAGAACCACATTTCAGCTGCTTCAAGTCTTTTTCTGATGCTCTGTATTAATTTCCTTTTCGTTTCCATCCTTTCCAAAACCTCATCATTGCTCACATGCTCGATCCATGATATCCGCAGCATCCTTCTGTAGAACCACATTTCAGCTGCTTCAAGTCTTTTTCTGATGCTCTGTATTAATTTCCTTTTCGTTTCCATCCTTTCCAAAACCTCATCATTGCTCACATGCTCGATCCATGATATCCGCAGCATCCTTCTGTAGAACCACATTTCAGCTGCTTCAAGTCTTTTTCTGATGCTCAGTATTAATTTCCTTTTCGTTTCCATCCTTTCCAAAATCTCATCATTGCTCACATGCTTGATCCATGATATCCGCAGCATCCTTCTGTAGAACCACATTTCAGCTGCTTCAAGTCTTTTTCTGATGCTCTGTATTAATTTCCTTTTCGTTTCCATCCTTTCCAAAACCTCATCATTGCTCACATGCTCGATCCATGATATCCGCAGCATCCTTCTGTAGAACCACATTTCAGTTCCTTCAAGTTTTCCTTTCATCTTTGATGATATTGTCCAGTATTCACTGCCATATTGAAGAACTGACATCACATAGCAATCCAGTACACTATTCTTTGTTTCTAGCGAAATTGTCCTGTTTCTTAATACTCTTCTCACCTCCTGGAATGCATCTTTGTGCTTTTGGATCTCAGGAATATAAATGTATAGACACTGCTGTGGCCACAAAAAGAGGGGTCAGTTTATATATTGATTGTAATATGGAATTGATCCCCCATATTTATAGCGAAATTGTCCTGTTTTTTTAATACTTAACTTATCTTTCTTATTTACTGAGAAGTTTTTTTTTTTTTTTTTTTTGCTTACTCATGACTTAAATTCAGTTTTGGTTTAGATATTCCTTTTTCAAAAACCTATACGTACTATAACGGCAAAAAACCTTTATGAAAGAAACTGTGACATATCAAAATGAACAGACTATAATGCCTAATTTTGGCGGGAGTTTACTGGGTAAATGGATGAAACTGAATCGATTAGCCATGGGGCAGCTTCTCTGGTTCTTGATGGCAGCCAATGAATTAACAGTAAAAGAAGATAAGTAGCAATCTATTCGACGACTTGCACGAAGACACCCGGTGTTAAAACGGGAGAACAATGGCAAAATACCTTTAAATTATTTTTCCGTAAAACCTGAGAAGTGATGTGGTATATCTATGCTTTTCAAATGGTTTTATTCCAAAGGTTCTGCTCGTGATAAAGGCTTAAATGGCACATGATAAGCATGTATTACTCGTAAAGGATATCACAGATATTTACTTTTTTTTTAATCATTTCACCCCAAGCAAAGCGTTAACGCCACTGATGTGCAGGGGGTTACATAAGAGAATTGACGTATTACACAGGAGGAAAGCGAAGAGAAAGACCTGCTAAAGTGGGTGAGAAAGTAAGAGCAAGAAAAGATGGGAACACAGGTGTGAAGACAGTTTCGTAGGTAGTGAGAAAAAAGAGTAAATAGAGAGAACGGAAAATAACAAGATACACTGGATGATGTAGAAAGGGCTGGAGTTACATAAGAGAGTTGAAGTATTAGGCAGGAGGAGAGTGAAGACAAAGACGAACCAGCTACAGGGGTGAAAGAGAAAGAGCAAGAGAAGGATATGAACACAGGAGTGAAGACAGTTACGAAGGTAGAGAGAAAGGTAAAGAACAAGATACACGGGGTGATGTAGAAAGGGTTGGAGTTACATAAGAGAGTTGTATTAGGCAGGAGGAGAGTGAAGGGAAAGACGAACCAGCTACAGAGGGTGAAAGAGAAATGGCAAGAGAAGGATATGAACACAGGAGTGAAGACAGTTACGAAGGTAGAGAGAAATAAAAACAAGATACACGGGGTGATGTAGAAAGAACTGGAGTCAAGTGGATAAAAGATGGGAATTGACATTGCATTTAAATTCCTGGAGGTTGTAGCCGTCAGGAAAGCAAGTATATGGAAGGAAGTTCCACAGGCGGGAAGTGCGAGAAAAGAAGCTGATGGAATAGAATTGTCGCCTACATTTGGTTGAGCTAACTACAAAAGGTGAGACCTTGTTGCCAGTCTGGTTATATGAGTAAATTCTTGTGGAGGGGGTCACCAGTGCAGAAGCCATGAAAATATTTAGGGAAAGGACAGAGGGAAACTACATCCCAACAATGAGAAAGGGACTGAAGTCGAGCTGCCAGATCGGGGCCAATCACATTACATATTCCCCCTCTGGAGCCTGTCGAAACCCTAGTAACTTAACATCCGAGACAAAAATTTTAAGAAAAGAAATTGATAATATTTATACATTTTGATTATTTTATTACTATCATGTTTTGAACAACAGAATCATTGCCCGATATAACCATGGTTGTTAATCCTTTTTTATATATTGTTAATCTTATACAAGGCCTAAGCGCAACTAAAAATAGAGGCATTCCAGAGAAGGATGGGCAGTTTATGGGGAAATATGCAAAGATAAAGGTTAACCTTTGACTTATACAGTTTAATATTACAGTACACGGAGAGGGGAAACAGCGGATTGTGGGAGGGAGCAGATAGAGTGAATTTTTGTATAACTGCTCCTCTAGAGATTATAGAGACACCAAAGTATAATTTTACGTCGATAATTAGGCATCAGAATACTAACTATGTCGCCTTCTATAAGTCTTAAAATATTATTGAATAAACTTTATTCGAAGTTAAAACTTGAATTTTGGTTTCTTTATTCCAATGGAATATGGTCCTGGGCATGACGGTAAACTGCATCCGGCAGCAACGCCTCTGATTGGAAGGTTGTGAGATCATGGAACCACTTCTTAATTGCTGTTGTTCCCAGGTTCACCTTGTCCCAGAGTGGAAGCACCTGTTAGGGTCCCAGCTATGGGCAAATAGTTAACCCCAAAACTAGGGTCAAAACACTATGAAAGTATAAAAATACACTTTTATAGAAATATATACATAAAAATAGACTTTTATAGAAAAATATATATAGAAAAATATACATTTTTTGAGAGAAAAAATTACAATACATTTTTGAAGAAAAAATTATTACCACAACACATTTTTGAAGGAATAAATACTCAGCAAAACATTTTTGAATACAAAACTAGAATACAAAACTGGAATACATTTTCAGTTTTCTAGAATGAAAGAGATCAAAAACAAATTTTTCTTTAAAATCTGACCGAATTAACCTTCTCACTGTAACCTAACATTAAAAAAAAATCCTTAAAACCTCACCTTTTTGGCATTAAATGACCCACAGAGGTTGATATGCCGTGAAGCAAAACTCGCTCCCTCATCCAATGAAATATAAAACACATTCTATTTTAATATAGGTTAATGGATGACTAATTCGACAGTTAGATGTATAGTTTTTTTTACGGGAAGATTTTATAGAGAAAAAATGGCAGTAAAAAAAGTACAAATGATTTACAATGCAAGATAAAATATATTAAACAAAATCAACAAAAATCAAGTAAATTGCACACGTAGCGAAATATTCGTAAATATTCGAGTGAGACTCTTTGCGCTGGTGGGCTTTAGTGTTAAGCATTCACAGCCTTTTTAGCTTCTGTGTAAAAAGTTCATTCAACATAGTTTGAAGGAGGAAGACCCGGAAGTGAGAGAGTGTCACCTCAGTGTTTACGGGTTTTTCATATTCGGGAACGGATGCTGATGCAATGTTCCTAGGGGTTGCTACTGATATTATGTTTATGTGTGTGGGTAGTGCTGTGGATATCGTCTCGGAACAAAAATCGGAGAACCGAATTTGAATTCCAGTGGCAGTCCGATAGCAATGGATGTAAGCTGAGATATCTACAGCACAATATCAATATTTTCTGGAAAATTTACACAATTGTACTGAGTGTTCTTAGCTAGGTTTTGTGTCGAGGTACCCCCGATAAATATCGAAAATCGGTTATCGATAAAATCAGGTTATGGAAGAAGTGGTCCGATTTTAATCAAATTTGATATACTCATATACATAAGAAATTATATTCAGAAGTTTGAAGGTTGCAGTTCAGACAATATTGCAAAAAATCGATAGTATATATATAAAAGGCAAGATGTTTGTGTGTGTGTCTGTTTATCTGCCTGTATGTCTGTATTTTTCATTTTTTTTCAGCCCTTTTATTTTAGTTTTTGTTTTGGGTTTGGCTCTAAGTAGGTATAATTGTAGTTCTTAGTCTCAGCCATGATACCATTTACTCAGAGGACTTATTTAGCCTTCAAAATTCAGTTTGCGACAAAAAAAACTTATTTGATATCGATACCAGGAAATCAAAATTTGACTTACATCCATTCATTTTTCTTTCAGTCTATGGTTTTGCTTTCACTGGAAACAACTATTGCTTTTTAGTCTTTCGTGTCAACGTCCAAAGAGTCTGAGCTACAGAACCATGGATTAGTTTTAAAGCTTCCATTACACCCGAGCAACGTCGGGCTATACTGCTAGTATATATATATATATATACACGATTGGTAAATTGTCGCAATTATTTTATTAGGTGCGATTGGTAAATTGACGCAATTATTTTATTATTTCAAATATTCTTTAGGCTGAGTCTGAGCTCCAGGACCATGGATTAGTTTTAAAGCTTCCATTACACCCGAGCAACGTCGGGCTATACTGCTAGTATATATATATATATATATACACGATTGGTAAATTGTCGCAATTATTTTATTAGGTGCGATTGGTAAATTGACGCAATTATTTTATTATTTCAAATATTCTTTAGGCTGAGTATGAGCTCCAGGACCATGGATTAGTTTTAAAGCTTCCATTACACCCGAGCAACGTCGGGCTATACTGCTAGTGGATATTAAGTCCAAATAAGACAAAACGATAATTAGAAAGAGAGGAGAGGTTAAGTAGTTAGAGTCGCAGAATGCACTGTCCGATAATATTCTTCAATGACAGACGGAATAATTGACGACTTACCCGCGTGGGCAGAAGCTCGAGGTAGATGTAGCTCAAGTAACTTCCACTGAAAAAGCTTCTTCCCCTGAACTACGACCCTATGGAATAAACTCCCAAGAGGATGTTTCCCCCCGATCATTAAAATCTTGATCTCTGTTCAAATCTTCGATCGCTATCTTTCCCGCTTATCCATATAAACTACCACTTAAAGTAACTCCCTACCTTGACTGGAATTTAAACCATATGGTCAGACAGTCAGTTGGGTGCCATACGAGATACACGCTTGGGCGATCATATCTCGAAAGACACATGACTGACTGGGCAGAAGATTATCCCGCAGTAGGTTGCCCTTGCTTTCTGTGGTAGACTGGTTGCCAACCAAGGCTATAGAAACCAAATCTGTCCTGTTATTTGACTTATAGCTGGAGGCGGAAGAGATGTATTATATTATTAAGTATTAATTAGTGGGGGATCAGTTTATTACTTCATAACAATAAAAAACTGATCCCCCACTTTATGCCCAGTAGAAACCGTAATCATGTCTCCAACTATTATATTCAGTCAGTCAGTTAAGTGCCATACGTGATACATGCTTTGGCCGATCATGTCTCGAAAGATACATGACTGACTGGGCAGAAGATTATCCCGCAGTAGGTTGCCCTTGCTTTCTGTGGTAGACTGGTTGCCAACCAAGGCTATAGAAACCCAATCTGTCCTGTTATTTGACTTATCGCTAGAGAGGAAAGAGATGCATTATATTATTAAGTAGTAATTAGTGGGGGATCAGTTTATTACTTCATAACAATAAAACACCTATCCCCCTCTTTGTTGATATCCTTGACGCCTGTCTGTTGTATCGCGGAGATGGCAGTACGATACCAGATGATGTGTGCTGAAATATCCACAGCACAATATCCATGATAATGGATATTAAGTACAAATAAGACAAACACAGATAAGAAAAACGATAATTAGAAAGAGAGGAGAGGTTAAGTTGCCAGAGAACACAGTTCAATAATAATCGTCAATGACAGTCCGAATTATTTGAGGCCTCCCCACGTAAGCAGAGCAGAGGCCTGAGGTAGATGCGACACAATGCCAATTAACGTTGGTAAAACCGAGCTCTTAAGCCTGAACAAAAATCTTTGTCTGATTTTGCCCAGAGACTCTACTCTTCCTAAACACTGCATCCTGCAAACTTGTTTCTGGTTTATCTGGGCTCGTTTCTTTTTTTGAGAAAATTTCCTTCGGTGTATCAAGTTGCTTTTCTTGTCATTATTGTGCTAATATCTTGATGCTTAAAAAATCTTTTTGTGCTAATTCTTTTTGTTTGAAAAATTCAAAGAAGAATTTCTGGAAGGCCTCTATTTTAACTTTGCTGTTGTTCCTGATTATTTTGAAATTGTCATCAAACTGTTCGTTTTCCTCAATAAGTCTGTACGAATGTTTTAGGGCAAAATTGCTGTCCGAGTTTTCGACGCAAATATGTTATTATAGCTTGTTTGAATGCTACGGAGCCAAATTTGTTGACTACAGACAAATTTGTTTGTTGAAATCTTCGTCAACAGTCTTTTGTATCACCGAGGTGGCAGTACGATATCAAATGAAATATTAACAGCACAATATCCGTGCTAATCGATATTAACTACAAACAAGACAGACATAGTTAAGACAAAGGAACATCACTTAGAAATAGAGGTTAAGTTGTTAGAATTTCAGAGAGCACAGTCCGATAATAATCGTCAATGACAACGTTGTTAATCGTTATTTGGATAGCTATTTTCGTCTGTAGACCATTCCATTTTGAGAACGCTAGGGCGGTATCAGCTGCTCTACAACACTTCTCTTTTAAAATATTTCGTCTCCTGGGCTAGATATTTTCTTCATTTTGGGTCTATATAGATAATTCTCGAAGCTCTTCTTTTTTCCTTTCCTAAGCGTCTTTGTTATATCTGTGGAGACATCGCAACAAGTGGTTTTACTTTTCTAATACATGATATGTTTAATATTTGCGTTCCTGGTCTTGTTCCAACTTTGTTAAGAGTCTCGCTCGTACGTCTGTTTTGCTTGGTGAGGTTAACCCTTGTATGAAATGTAAACACTTAAACATATCCGTTCTAATTAATTTAGTTGGTACTTTTCACACTCCTTATTCACAATACTTCCGAACGTTGTGTAATCTCAATTATTGTTTTTTGATAAATCGCGTGTTTAATGAAGAACTATAGTAGGTTATCCGTTCTGGTGTGGATTAGTTGTAAATTGTTGCAGATTGACGGAATTTGGCCTCGTTGTAGACAGCCCACTATAAGTCATAAAAAGATTATAAATCAAGTAAAGTAAATTTAGTTTAGAAACAACATTTTATATATACACATATCAATTAAGGTTTTTACAATTAAAGTAATCCTTTAAAGATGAGTCCAACGGACGTTAAAATGTTCATGGCAATAAATGCTGAAAAGAGAATTTATGCGTATGAATGTGGGAGCGTTGTAAATAAGGAATGTCTTTGGATGTATCTGCTCCTTAGGTCCGTAAGTAGTTTTGAGACAGCGAAAGATCAGAGGAGAGGGAAGGGAGGCTAGGATAGTAAGTCACTTGACATAGGTCAAGGGTATACTGATTACACTCCTCTCTCTCGAGTCAGTCCGTGTGTGTCGGCTGTCTGTCTCTGCTTTCTGTATAGGCTTTTTATATCTTCTTTTTGGATCGCAGCAGATCATTTGGGATTCACACTTGTATTTGATTCTGAGCTTCCCATTGGCCAATAAATAAAATTTGCGTAGGATCGCGAACTGGAAATTTAATACTTAATTAATTTTTAGTTTTCAACCGGAACATCTGCGCGAAGCCAGCTGCACACCGACGACTTTTGGTCATTTGCTTTTTGGTCGTGAGAGTGCGAACATCCAGTCCCTCGCTTTTGGTATCACCACACGTTATTTATTTATTGATATATAGATGTCAGTTAGAAATCGAACACTGGATTGTTGGTCTCGTCTAATATGAAAAATTATTTTGTCAATTTCAATTTTAGAATGTTGAATTTTTACAGAATAAAATATTTTTATTAATTTTTAAAAATAAAGAAAAAATTTTTTAATCGTTTCACCCCAATCAAGGCAATAACGCCATTGATGTGCTGGGGGCTACATACGAGTAAAAAGATTAGATAGGAGAAGAGTAAAGAAAAAGATGAACCAGTTCGAAAGGAGCAAGAGAAGGATGGGAATACAGGTGTGATGACAGTTGCAAAGGTAGAAAGGAAAAGATGTACAGGGTGATGTAGAAAGAACTAGAGTCGAGCGGTTAAGAGATGGGAATTGACATTGCATTTACATTGAATAATGGGTAAATTTTTGTTTTAGCTCCCGAAGGCTTTCCCCACTTCAAAACTATCGAAAATAGCATTATTTCTGTGCAAATGTATATGCTAAATTCAAATCAACAATTACTTATTGAAGAAACGAACTATAGCTTGCACTTTTTCTCTCCCGTAACTCCCAGGAAATCATGTAATTAACTGCAGAATGACGTTCAGCGTAGGTAACAAATTTCGGTCGATTTACTTCCTTTACTGAAACTTCCGGCTATTTACTTCCTGTAATTAAAGTAATACGCGTAGAAATGCAATAGCGTATTGCATTCATTACAGGAAATAAATAGCCGGAAGTTTCAATAAAGGAAGAAAATCGACCGAAAATAGACCGAAATTTGTTGTCCGATGCAGAAAGTCATTTAGCAGTTAATTACATGACTGCATTAGAGTTACGGGTGACAAAATGTAGTTCGATTTTTTTATGGACGTTCAGATAAAAAAGGTAGGTTTCTTCAATAACTAATTGTTGATTTGAGTTCAGCATATACATTTGCACAGAAATAATGCAATTATGGATAAATTTAAAGGGGAAAAAGCCTTCGGAACCTAAAACGAAAATTTACCAATGATGTTCTAAAATGAAACTCAAACCGTGATTTCCTTTTTTATAGAAAGTAATGTATACTTAAATAAACAAAAATAATTTATCATCAGCAGTTTTAACATACAACTTCTAGCGTCATTTTTTAATTAATCAGGCCTTCTATCTTACCGGGGTGTTGATTTATCGTAACTAAACAGAGATAATCGCATTTTGTATAAATACAATTTTATTTGTTTATTTTTTTTTTTTACTTCTCTCTTTAAACTAAAAGATGACTCAGCTGGAGATAATTTTGATTGGATAAATACTTAATGAGGTTTTTGAGAAAATTAGCTCAAATTCTTCAGAAGAGAAAACTTTGATAATGTTACCTTCAAAAAACACATGATTAGAGAAATTTGGCAATTACTACACAAGGCATATCTTAATTTATGTATGATTTTTTAAAAACGTTTTCCCCCTCTGTTTATATTAGAATATATATACTTGTGCCTGGGTTTGTCTACCTATTGGTGTATGTATATATATATATATATATATAGATAGATAAATTTACATATTTTTTGTAGTAGTAAACATATTAATATTTTTTTCTTGCTAATGTATATATATATATATATATATATATATATATATATATATATATATATTATCGGCCAAATTTATTAGATCGCCCCAGTTTTTTAAAAGAAATGTATTTCATACTATTTTAGTATTTATTGCCAAGTGGATAATTCTAAATAAAAATAGAATGGTTCTTTTGTTATTATTACTTTGCAAAATTTTACAAGGCAAGGAAGCAAAGATGAACTCATTCAAATCAATCTAAATTTTCTTCATTCTTTCATTGATGAAACTGCAATATAAGTAATTATTAAATATTTATAAATTCATTTGATGCACATAATATTGAGCAATATTAACAAAACAACCATTCTATTTTCATTTACAATAATTCACTTAGCAATAAATACTAAAAAATAGTATGAAATAGATAATTTTTTTAAAACACTAGGTTTGAATAATAGTTATGACCGGTAGTGTATATATGCAAATATACATGTGTATGCATGAATATATATATATATATATATATATATATATATATATATATTGCTAAATGTAAGAGACAATGAATGTCTATTATGTTTAATCATGAGCCGTTCAAAACGTCGTATTTTGACTTTAATTTCAGTTGAAGATAATCGCAAAAATTCTCCAACATTTGGATAATTTTTTATTAATTTGGTTCTAAGCTTTCGGCTCACATGAGCCATCTTCAGAGAGGTTATTAAGACGATAATACAATAACATCCACCATCACCGATGATTTTATTTTGTGTTGACATAAAACTCGCTTGGCAACGGCAATAGTTACCAAAAATAACAAACGCAGTTCGCAAATTTGCAATGCGGTTTAGAACGGCTCATGATTAAACATAATAGACATTCGTTGTCTCTTATATTTAACAGTATATGTTTAAAAAATTATTTGCTGCCTCGATACACGATATATATATATATATATATATATATATATATATATATATATATATATATGCACAGTCACGCATTCATGAACGTCGGAAAATATATACACACAAATACACACAACAATATAAATATCTATATATTTATATTTATGTGTACGTGCATTTGTGTATATATATATATATATATATATATATATATATATAAACTATAGTCATCCGCAGACAGATCTGTTTCGCTGTATTACAGGTCATCAGTACTGCTTAGACTCCGTTCGCTTCCTAACCCAGGCTTGAAACCCGAACGAATCGGCGTTAGTCGGCGATTCTACCCCGATATATATATATATATATATATATATATATATATATATATATCGGAACATGTATACACACAAATACACATACACGCATAAATATAAATATATATACATATATATATATTTATATTTATGTGTGTATGTGTATTTGTGTATATATATATATATCGGAACATATATACACACATATATATATATATGTGTGTGTGTATTTTCGTGTATATATGTTCTGTTTGTGCATATATATATATATATATATATATATATATATATATATATATATTCTTGTCTTTGCACTTTTATATATGTGCGTATTTTTCTGTGTAAATATTCCTGCGCTTATTGGCGTATGTTTATGCTAAAATTTGTGTATTTATCGGGGATACCTCGACACTAAACCTAGCTAAGAACACTCGCAGACGCTTATAGTACAACTGTGTAAATTTTCAAGAAAATCGGTTCAGCCGTTTCGGAGTCTATAGGTAACGGACACACACACAGACAAAGTTCCATTTATAAATAAGTTTAGATTAACGAAACTATCTGATAAATTCTTCATAAATATATAAACGTGCATAAATATATAAATGAATGAATTGCGTTTAAATGGCACTAAAAAGAAAATAATACTGATATCTTATTTTAACATATATAGAAGGTGTAATGGATGAATTGTCGACTAAGTAAAGCCAAAATGAAAATCAAACTGATATCTCATTTTAACAGATATACAAAATGCGATGGATGAATTGTTGACGAAATAAAGCCAAAATTGAATTAACGCTGATTTCGCATTTTAGCAAATATACAAGGTGCAACGAATGACTCTTTGTCTAAACGAGACCAAACTGAAAATAACACTAGAATCTCATTTTAACGGATATGAAGAGTGCGATGGATGATTTGTCGTCTAAATGAGGCCAAAATGAAAACAACACCGGCATCTCATTTCAGCAGATATAGAGGATGCGATAGATAAATTGTCGTGTAAAAGAAAAGATGAAAATAACATTGATATCATATTTCAACAGATATATTTTTAAAAAAATAACACAAAATTTCTTGAAAAGGAAAAAAATTAATTTCTTCAATTAAAACCGCCATTGAATTTAACCACGGATTCCAGATGACATTGGACTCTCTTGAAGATCTTCTGAACATTTTTTTTTTGTTTTTAAGTTGGCAAATGCTGCCATCATCCTTGCCGTCACTTCATTTTTTGATTTTACAACGCTTTCCTTTGTTTCTCACTCAAATGATCCTCACATGGATTCTAATATGGAAAGTTACGTGGCCAGATCTAAGACTTGCCAATTACATTGGGAGAACTACTCAACGTCTGGACATGAGGATTAATCACCCATGACAAAAAGACACGAAGTGTGTAAAAATTACACATATTATTTGAAAAAAATTACCTATTGATTTAGGTGTTAATTAAATTGACTTTTAAGATTTTATTTTTCAAATTTGCTTTTAATTTTCGATTTAAATCAAATTCATTATACAATGAGAAAAATTAAAAAATAGCCAAAATACACACAATATATATATATATATATGAGAGTCATTCAATAAATAAGGTGAATTTTTCGATATAAGGACTTCTAACACAAATAGAAATTACTTTTAAAAAATCCTTTACTTTTTCAAACAGATTTAATTTCTTTTGCAGATTGAAAAAAAACTTTGAGAGTTTTGGAGATTAACAAAGATGGCCAACCAAGAAGCATGCTCCAGGATTGAAAAGTGGTCAGTTATCAAGTTTTTGGTTGCTGACGGGTGCAACCAGATGCAATTCATAGGAAAATGTCAACTATGTATGGTGCCACATGTTTCAGCCAAAAAATGTCTACAAATGGGCTAAATTGTTTAAAGAAGGACGGAGCAGTGTTACGGATGAAGACAGGCCTGGGAGGCCTACAGAAGTGATGTCTCCTGAGGTGATCGAATCAGTCAATGACCTCATTCGGTCTGACAGAAGGGTGACAGTGGATGACATTTCAAGGACTTTGAGCCTATCTGTTGAACAAATCAGGGATCATCAGTTACATGGAGTCGTCTTCCATCAAGACAACGCAAGGCCTCACGCAGCAGCCCAAACGGTCAAGGCCATCAACGAGCTGGGCTGGGAACTGCTCCCTCATCCCCCTTACAGCCCTGACCTTGCCCCTTGAGACTTTCACCTGTTTGGTCCTTTGAAAGTGTTCACGAGAGGCACGAAGTTTGAAAGTGACGATGAAGTCAAAAGTGCTGAGACATCAGTCCAAAGATTTTTACGCTGAGGGAATACGGAAGCTTGTGCGCAGATGGGAAATGTGTGTGAATCTGCTGGGTGACAACGTTGAAAAATAAAAAAAATGTAACTATTATTTTTATATATAAACCCATTCTCGTAAAGATGTAATGGTAGTTTAATATGTTAATTTGACTTATATTAATCACATTAAATGTTAGTTTAAAGTGATCAAATATGTCGCATTAATAAGTAAAAATTGCATTACTTCTTTAAGAATTGCTTTGTTTACGTTATGATACGAAAATCACCCGATAAGAATTATTCTAGAATTATTCTAGAATTTCAGCTCAAAGTCAATATTCAAATGTACGATCGGTAAGTAATTTGATTATTTAAAAGAACACCGGATATACCGATGATTTGTTGTGCCGGAGGGAGCATAATTTCTTTTACAAGATTTTGCTACCAGCCCGTTAGACAAAAATAAATACACTGTTTAATAAATAAACGGAACATATACACATATATGGCTAACCAATAAAATTACCGCCTGAAGGTATATATATAGAAATATATATATATATATATATATATATATATATATATATATATATATTCTCAGATATAATATGTAGAGAGGATCAATATGACTAAAAGTAATGCACAAGAAGAAAACTTTATTTAGTTATATCCAACGTTTTTTTGTTCACCGACGGACATTATAAATGTAAGGGGAAGGAGGAAAGAAAGAAGAAAGATAGAGTTCAGTTCCAAATATGGATAGTAAACGAATACTACCCATATTTGGAACTGGACTATATCTCTTTCTTCCCTTCCCTCCCGTTCCTTCATTTCCTTCGTTCCTCCTTCCTCTCACAAATATTGTCTTTTAATTATTTGTTTGTAATTTTATGTTTATTATAATTATTTCTATTATGTTCCCTCTTCATTTTAAGAAAAAGGTTCATTCCGGCAGAAATTTTATGCCAGATGGAGGAACTATTGTGAAAGGCTCTGATGAGATGAGCTGTTTAAGCTCATTGAAATGAACTATAGTTTATAACTAACATGACGTGTTGAGTTTTCCTTAATAAACTATATATATATATATATATATATATAGATATATTCGAGACGGATTGAAATTTATTTTAATAATTATTAATATTATTATTATTATCATTATTATTATTATTATTGTCATTATATATATATATATATGTATACACACACACACACATATATATATATATATATATATATATATATATATGGCCGTATCTGACTCCCGAGCACGGGTCCGGGCCGATCTGTGCAATTATAGTGAAAATCCGGGCAAGGAAAATATCTTCGTCAGAAATCAAACTAAACAATTCACAAAGAAAGAAAGAAAGAAAGAAAGAAAAAAAACGAAGAAAACATCCGAATGAACGCAGTAAAAATCTGTTTATTTATTAATTTTGAGAGAAAATACGGATTATAGTCAGAAAGTCCGAACCTGATTTCCTGCTTTCGTTCACGTTCTGTGCCTAATTTCTATTGGAAGAGCCGAGAAAATCCGCAAAAATCATCGTTTCTGGAAACGGATGACACTGATGACGTCATCACATTGTCAACTAATAAATCTGGGCAATTTTCTTTGTGCCCGGTGTTTTTCTTTAGCATCAGCTACGGCCCTGTATGTGTGTGTGTGTGTATGGACCCTTCTATATATTTATTAATTCACGGCACTGTATATATATATATATATATATATATATATATATATATATATATATATAAACGATTATTTATTCTTGTGGAATGGAAATATATTGTAAACTTTTAACCGCGCCTTATTAAAAATATAATTATATGTTCCACGGTTTTAGAATCTATCGACAGCCGTTTAAAATTAAGTCTGTTAGATTTTCGCCCATACAAAGACAACCACTTACTAAACTAGGGCAGCCATCCCCCACGAAACACATTGTTTATATTCATAAAATAAAATATACCGTACTGTGCAAAAGTATGAGGACAAGAATTTTTTATCTTTTATGAGAAAATAAAGTTTAAAATTCACCCTGTCCTAACACTTTTACACACTACCGGTAGTGTGCTAAAGTATTAGGACAGGGGTGATTTTCCTAAAAACCTCACTGAAATTCAAATACAATAAAAAGCCTAGTAGATTGCTAATAAATATTGATTAGTTAAAACTAGATGTAAAAGAAATGTATTAAAATGAAGGTATATAACAAGTTGTTTTGAAACTACTCTATTGAACATCTATGGGATATTTTGGATAAAAAATTAATAAATCTAATGTTACATCGCAAGAGACTCGTTGGGAACAATTACAAGCTGCTTGGCACGAGATATCATTAGATACATTGAAGAAGCTTGTGATGCCAATGCCTGACAGAATGAAGGCTATACTAAATATTAAATATATTTTTTAACAAATATTTTTTATTGTTAAAGCATTTGTTGAGTAAATCAAATAAAATTAATTTAATCAAATTGTTTTCTGTCAATATGCCTCATAAAGAAACAATTGTTTATATCGTAATACTTTTGCACAGTACTGTATATGTACACATCTTGCTATAATCAGGAAAGAAGAAAATAAAACAAATAATGATTTTCTGAATCGCTTTAAAAAGAATTCAAGCAGTACTAACAATGATGAAAAAGTGTTAAACAATAATTAAATTATGAATTAATGATTTAAACTTAAACAATTTGAATGAGGTCGCTTTGCGCCACTGAGATGTGGATTGGTATGGCCAAGGACACGTATCAAAAGTTAGTCAGAGTATTGAGAGACAGTAGAGTTTCATTGGAGGCAAAGAAAGAAGTACTGAACATTCATGTGATATCTTTGCTTCTATATGGCAGAGAACGGTGGACAATCTCTCAAAGATGAAGGAGCGACCGGCTCTAACACAAATGTGGTTTTACAGAATGAAGCCAATTGTACCATGTGAGCAACGAAGAGGTTTTAGAGGGGATTAAAACGAAAAGTAAACTTATACTGGGCATTTAAGAATATGCCCCTATCTATCTATCTATCTATCTATCTATCTATCTATCTATCTATCTATCTATCTATCTATCTATCTATCTCAGTTTATTAAGCTCTATCTATCGCTCTATCTATCTATTTATCTATCTATCTATCTCAGTATATTTTAATCTATTCCTTTAATTATCTATCTATCTATCTATCTATCTATCTATCTATCTCAGTATATTTTAATTTATTCCTTTAAGTATCTATCTATCTATCTATCTATCTATCTATCTATCTCAGTTTATTCAGATCTATCTATCTATCTATCTATCTATCTATTTATCTATCTATCTATCTATTTCGGTTTGTTAATATCAGCTAATCATTTATCCATTAATTTATGAATAAACGCCTATCTTTAGTATTTAGAGTGATGACTCGTATAGAGTGAATTATTTATTCCTGTTTTAATGACATGTCCGATATATCAGATAAATTAATACTCGAAGCTGCTATCGAAATGAATTCCAATCAGTAGTAAATATTAACGTCTTCAAGACAAAAAGATAGAATATAACCGCCATAGATGGCTAATGTTAACTTCCCGGACAGCAACACTTTACACCTTCCTGGGATATTCTTTTTCGCAAGACATGAAATTGACTAAATATATTGAATCAATGTCTATGTCTTTTTTTTTTTTTTTATATATAAGCGTTTCACCCCGAGCAAGGCATGTCACTGCCACTACTGTGCAGGGGGCTACGTAGAGTGGAGAAAGGCTGATTAAATATAGGAAATAACAGAGGGTGGGTGATAGGCGGGTGAGGATACCGAGAATGATGGTTGGGTAGATGAGAGTGTTGTGAGAATAGTTGGGAGTTAGTGTGATAGGAGGTGTCTATTGACCCTACATTTAAACACCTGGAGATTGTAACTGTCGGGAAAGCAGACTTGTGGAAGGGAGTTCCACAGGCGGGAAGCGCGAGAAAAGAAGCTGTTGGAGTAGAATTTACGGTTACATCTTATTTGTTTAACTGTAAAAGGGTGGGACCTAGTTGCTAATCTAGTATCTCGTGTAAATTCCTGCTTAGGCGGCACCAGTGATCTAAGCTCATCGGAGCAGAAGCCATGAAAGTACTTGTAGAAGAGGCACAGGGAAGCTACATCACGCCGGTGTGAGAGCGGCTGCAGCCGGTCTGCCAAGTCAGTATCAACCACGTTACAGATCCTCCTTTGTATTTTGTCAAGAAGCCCAAGGAGAGCAGCAGGGGCACCCGACCAGATATGGCAGCAATATTCAATACACGGGCGGATGGTAGATTTGTATATGTGCAGAATAGTTTCAGGTGGGAAAAATTTCCGGGCCCTGCACAGACTTTCATAGCAGCAGATTTGGCAATGGATTCAATATAGTCATTCCATTTGAGGTCCGCCGAGAGTGTAAGGCCAAGGAGGCGTAGTATTTTACTCTCTGGGAGGCTAGCCTGTCCCATGCTAATGGGAGGTAGATGCGATTGTCTATGGTGGTTAGTTGATAACAGCTTTGTTTTGGAGGCATTGAAATTTACCAACCATTTCCTACCCCAGGTCACTACGGATTGGAGGTCCCTTTCAAGTGCGGCAGCGAGGTTCACTTTGTCGTCCAGACCTGGTTTCTGATCGATGCGGGAGTAGATTGTTGTGTCGTCGGCATACATGCCAACTTGGGATCTAATGGTGTCGGGGAGATCATTAATGTAGATCAGAAATAGCGTGGGACCTAGGATAGAACCTTGAGGGACGCCCGCGTTCGTCTGGTAGTTTTGGGAGGCATGCCCATTTAATACCACCTTTAATGTGCGGTTAGAGAGGAAGGACTGGATGAGGTCAAACAGATGTCCAGTTATCCCATAGCTCCGCAGTTTGCACAAGAGGCCAGCATGCCAGACCCTGTCGAATGCTTTGGAGATATCCAAGGCAACGGTTCGGGCTTCACCATTCTTGTCGAGTGCCTGGTATATGTACTCGGTAATGGTCGTTAGCATATCAGCAGTAGACCTGGTGAAGCGAAACCCATACTGTTTGTCAGAGAGAAGCCCGTTGGTCATAAGGTGCTGAATCACCTCGGCGTTGATAATGGCTTCGAAAACTTTGCCAAAGATTGGAAGGAGACTAATAGGACGGTAATTGGCGGGGTCTGAGGGTTCGCCAGAATTCTTAAATATAGGTACTACGCAGGAGGACTTCCAACAGGCAGGAAAGCAGGAAGCAGATAGGCAGAGGTTCAACTAGAAACGTTGCTACACTGTTTTGTTCCAGATATTTTCTCTGGTCAGAATCCGTCTTTTACAATTATAAATTTAACATTTGTGTTTTAATTAAGTAATTATGTGAGATTCGATTTAGTTTTCCTGGTATATATATATATATTGTATATATCTGTAAATTTTTTAAATAACCCAGATATTTGTCTGCAATATAATCGATTCTAACACAGTAATCTAAATTTATTTATAAATGGAACTTTGTCTGTGTGTGTGCTTATGTCTCTCTGTGTGTGTGTCCGTTACCTATAGACACCAAAACGGCTGAACCGATTTTCTTGAAAATTTACAGTTATACTATCAGCGTCTGTGAGAGATTTTAGCCAGGTTTTTTGTGTAGGTACCCCCGATAAATATCGAAAATCGATAATCGAAGAAATCTGGTTATAGAACGAGTGGTCCTATTTTAATCAAATCTGATACACTCATAGACAAAGACATAAGAATCGATATTCAGAACTTTCAAGGTTGCAGTTCTTGCAATGTGCAGAAAATCGATAATATATATATATATATATATATATGAAAGGCAAGATGTTTGTATGATTGTCTGTTTATCGTCTGTATGTCCTTTATACAAATCCACAATTTTTATCCGATTCTCACCAAACTTCACACAAATATTCTTTAGGCCGAGTCTGAGCTCCAGGACTATGGATTAGTTTTAAAGCTTTCATTACACCCGAGCAACGTATATATTATATTTGATTTTGTATTTGACATATATAACTGTGTAGGTGTACAACAACTTTCTTCTGTGTACACTACCAACCATAATTATTAGGCCACCCCAGGTTTATAAATGAAATGATGTATTACATACTATTTTTAGTATTTATTGCCAAATGAAAATAGAATGGTTCTTTTGTAATTATTCACATCTTCCTGCCTGTTGTAGCTCTTAATAAATTTCGTCTAGCTTTTTTTAAAAATCATTTCACCCCAAGCAAGACATTCCACTGCCACTATTGCGCAGGGGGTTACATAGGGGAAGGTGGTGAAAAAGAGTGGTTAGTTATTGGAAGTGTCAGAAGGAGGGTGATAGACGGGTAAGGATGTAGATGGGAAGAGTGTTTGAGAGAATGGATGCGAGTTAGTGTGTTAGGAGGTGTCTATTGACCTTAGATTTAAACTCCTGGAGATTGTAGCTGTCGGGGAAGCAAGAATGTGGAAGGGAATTCCACAGGCGGGAAGTGCGAGAAAAGAAGCTGATGGAGTAGAAATTGCGGGTACATTTTATCGGTTTAAATGTAAAAGGGTGGGACCTAATTGTTAATCTAGTATCTCGTGCAAATTCGTACCTAGGGGGCACCAGTGATCTAAGTTCATCGGAGTAGAAGCTGTGAAAGTATTTATAGAAGAGGCGCAGGAAAGCCACGACACGCCGGTGAGAGAGTGACTGCAGCCGGTCTGCCAAGTCGGTATCGATCACATTACAGATTCTCCGTTGTATTTTGTCAAGAACTCCGAGGAGAATAGCAGGGGCACCTTACCAGATGTGTCAACAGTATTCAATGCACGGGCGGGTGGTAGATTTATATATGTGCAGGATAGATTCAGACGGGAAAAACTTCCGGGCCCTGCACAGAGAACCGACTTTTATAGCAGCTATTTCTACCATATCCTACTCTGCTTTCGAGTCTCTCTTTCATTTCTAAGAAGATTGCTCAGCATTAGCTGTTATACAAAGGGACAGATATCACGTAACAGTCTTTGTTTCTTTGTTTCCAACAAAATTTTCCTGTCTCTTAATACTCTGCTTAGCTTTTGGAAGTCGTTTTTGGCCAACCCAATATACCTTCGAACCTCAGTGTCGCAATTTCTATTTACTGCTAGAATATCTCTCGTTTATTTAAATTTCTGTAATTGTTTGATTTTAGTATCTCCGACATTTAATTGTCCCTTTGGTCTCCTCTTTTTGCTGAGAAAGCGTGCGTTTTAGAATTAGGAGTTACTCGAATCGATATACTCCTGATGAAGGGCAGAGTCAGGACTGGTAGAGACCTCTTGTTAACAACAACAAAGATGAGAAAACAGCGTAAATTTTCTGTCTAAATTGCAAACAACTGATGACATCTATGTTTGTATTAATTTTTATTTTAATCAACTTATGCGATTTTTTTCTAAGTTTTATAACAGTTTTTTTGAATAAACGTTATTAGATACACACCGATTTTGTTTCTTTTCTTGTTTTTTCTTTGTTTTTCAGAAAATAGCTTGCGTAAAAATTTGAAAACTTTATTTTTCTTCTTTCTTTTAAAATTTTGATATTCACTAAAGTTTACAAGAGAAGTGTGACGAATTCAAAATGCTGACATCAGTTCCAAAAATATAACTGCATTCAGCTAGCGGTCACATTTTTAATTTTTGTTAATAGTAAATATTAGGAATTCATATGACACTTATATATATATATATATATGTGTGTGTGTGTGTGTGTGTGTGTGTGTGTGTGTGTGTGTTCCAACAAGATAATACACAGACACACAGACACACACACACATATATATATATATATGTATATATACACTACCAGCCATAATTATTAGGCTTCTCCAGTTTTTTAAAAAATGATGTATTTCATGCTATTTTTAGTATTTATTACCAAGTGAATAATTCTATATAGAATAGAAAGAAAAAGAAAAAGTAGAAAAGAAGAAAAAGAAATCAGGAAAAGAAGTTGAAAGAAGAGGAAGGAAAAGAAGTGGAAAATAAGACGAAAAAGCAGTCAGGAACTGAAGAAGAAAAAAGAAGAAAGAAAGAATGAAAAGTCAAAATAGCGATAGAACCAGAAAAAAAGGAAAAGAATTAGCAAATGAAGAACAGGTAGAAAAGAAAGAAAAATAACATGAAGAATTAAAGAAAAGAAAAGGAAGAAGAAATTTTTCTTCTTTCTTTTTCTTTTCTTTAATTCGAAGAAGAAGGCAAAAGAACAAAGTATGAAGGAAAAGAAAGAAGAAAAAAGATTAGAAAAAGAAGAAAAAAGAAAAAAGAAATAAAGAAAAGAAATTGGAAAAAATGGTATCAGTCAGTTAAGTGCCATACGTGATACACGCTTGGGCGATCATGTCTCGAAAGAGACATGACTGACTGGGCAGAAGATTATCCCGCAGTAGGTTGCCATTGCTTTCTGCGGTAGACTGTTTGCCGACCAAGGCTATAGAACCCAGTCTGTCTTGTTATTTGACTTATATCTAGAGAGGAAGATATATATTATATTATTAAGTAGTAATTAGTGGGGGATCAGTTTATTACTTCATAACAATAGAAAACAGATGCCCCATTTTAGGACCAGTAGAAGACTTAATCATGTTTTCAACTATTATATTCAGTCAGTCAGTTAATTGCCATACGTAATAGACGCTCGAAAGAGACATGACTGACTGGGCAGAAGATTATCCCGCAGTAGGTTGCCATTGCTTTCTGCGGTAGACTGGTTGCCGACCAAGGTTATAGAACCCAATCTGTCCTGTTATTTAACCCATAACTGGAAGGAAGAAACGGATTAATACCTTTCCCAAGGGTATTTGCGCGTAAGTGAAGGCAATGAATTCAGCTGGAATTCGAACTCGGCTTCCCGATTTCTCGTTCCGAGCCGCTACCCAATGCACCACAACGCACATCCAAATAGTATAAGAGAAAAAAAAAACAATTACCAAATCTGGTCGAGTGCTCCTGCTATCCACTTAGGTGTCCTCGACCAAATCCAACGGAGAATCTGTAATGTGATCGATCCCGACTTGGCAGCTCGGATACAATCACTTTCTCACCGGCGCAATGTGGCTTTCCTATGTCTCTTCTACAAATACTTTCACAGCTTCTGCTCCGATGAACTTAGCTCACTGGTGCCCCCTATATGTGAATTTCCTCGAGCCACAAGATTATCAAATAGGTCCCACCCTTTTCCTGTGAACCAATAAACTGTAAATGCAAATTCTACTCCAACAGCTTCTTTTCTCGCACTTCACGTCTGTGGAATTCCCTTCCACATACTTGCTTTCCCAACAGCTATAATCTCCAAGAATTTAAATGTACAGTTAACAGTCATCTCCTATCTCACTAACTTACATCCTCTCTCTCGTGCTTTTTCTTCGTCCACCCCACTCTCATCAGTATTTTCTTCCTTCTCCTACTCTCTTCCTGACACCCCCTAGAGAAATTTATCATGTGACCGGCTCCAGCAGGCTGTTTCATTCTTTAGGTGTGAAAAAATGTTTGACTGGGGTCATATATCAATTTTCTATTTCCTGTCCAATCAGGATCCAGAATTTTACTTTACACACTGACTTGTGAAATTTGCATTGGTGTGGGTTTTTTCTAGAATGGTTTTCTCGTTTGGATCCCGTTTTGCGGGTGTGCAACTTTATTTTGTGTGTCTTAGTTAACTGTTGGATGATACAGGATTTGTATCCTATAAAATTCATGGAAAATTGTTCGGAAAATCTCTGTACGGTTATATTTTTATTAACAGACAAGTTTTAGTGCTACAATAACATGCGATCTACCTTAATATATTGTCTACCTAGGTGCAGTGCTAAGGTTTACCGTGCTCCTACCCTCCCGTGGATATCAGGTACGTGACATTTAATATAGTTATTTACACCAGTCTCATAGTTTCTAAACACGTGACCTGCCCATATAACAGAAAGCTATAATCGAAATGGGAGGTAGACCTCACGCCTTATTGAGGTAGATTTTTTTTTTATCATTTCACCCCGGGCAAGGCGTAAATGCCACTAATGTTCGGGGGTCTACATAACTGAAATAAAATGAATTAGAGGAGGGAGAAGAGGATTACAAACCAATTAGGAAGAAGCAATAGAAAGATGAAAATGCAGGTGTGATGACAGTTGCAAGGTGGGGGGGAGAGAAAGGGAAGGATATACGGGGTGGGGGAAGTCAAGTGGTTAGTAGATCAGTATTGCATTTAAATTTCTCACGCCATATTGAGATAGACCTCACGCCATATTGAGATAGACCTCACGCCATATTGAGATAGACCTCACGCTATTGTAACACCAGTTCTTTTGATAGTCTTCACAAGACATCTGTCTGTCTTTTTTCTCTCCGTGCTACTATAGCGTGAGGTCTGCCTCAATATATCGTCTACCCAGGTGCAGCGCTGAGGTCTACCGTGCGCCTTCCCTCACGTGATCATCAGGTCAGGTGAGGTCTGACGTAGACATTTTATATTTGTCTCACATTTTCTGTACCCGTGACCTGCTCAAATAAAAAGTAAATGAACTTCCTAAATCAGAATCCTCCACGACCTGAACAAACCAGCTGTTTCAGTCACATCTTGATCATTTCTTCAAGTAGGTGATAGAAGAAAATCCAATGTTGTATTCGTGTCATTCCAAGAAGATATACAAAGTGTTTATTGCTAAAATAAGACCTATATACGGTATTTGATAACGTGTTTATTTTTACCTCACTATCTTTAATATAAATATAAAAAGCATATATAGATATATAAATATATAAATATTAATATAAGTTTTAAATAAATAGGTATATATATATATATATATATATATATATATATAAAATATTATAAGTTCGATGCTGCTTTAGACATCATTTTATAGTCGAAACAGGAGGTACACCCCACGCTTTAGTAGCACCTTTCTTCCTTTGCGAAGGCTCTTGACCTCATCCCGCCATCTAATTATCCAAACTCGTCTGGTAAGCGGTTCGCTGCTTTCCCCCATCTCACTTACACTCAATATGCTCTGTAGGGGTTAAAAATTCAAAACGGGAGGTACACGCCACGCTATAGTAGCACCTTTCTTCCTTTGCCAAGGCTCTTGAGCCCGGTCCACCGTCTATTCATCCAAACTCGTCACGAGCACCCACTCGGGGACTTGAGCTATCGTGGTCGGATGCTAAAACAATGATTCTCAAGAAAATGCGAATTGTAGTCAGCTGTTTTAGTCATGGCTTGTAAATTTCAGTGTGTCTAAGAACAAGCTGCTGTCTGTCAGTCATCACAGTCAACCTCTCCTGCCTCCCATAAACATAGACCAATCGAGTCTCCCTGAGAGCAATACACTGCGCTTCTTTGGCCTTACCCTCTCTTCTGATCTCAAGTGGAACCACGACATTGAGTCAATAGCTGGTCAGGCGCCCCTGCTGTTCATCTCAGTTTTCTTGACAGGCTCTAAAGGAAAATCAGTAATGTGATAGGTACCCACTTGGCGGCTCAACTCCAGCCATTTCTCACCCACGTTATGTAGCTTCCCGCTGTCCCGCTGTCTGTTCTATAAATACTTTCACTGCTTATGCTCCAATGAACTTGTCACTGGCGCCTCTGCAAAAGGTGTTTACTCGTGCAACCTGACTGGCAATTGGGTCTCACCCATTCACTGTTAGATCAACCAAATGCAGACGACAATTGTACTCCTGCTGCTTCTTTTCTCGCACTTCCATATTCTTGCTTTCCTGACGGCTACAACATCCAGGAATTTAAGTGCAATGTCAATACCCATCTCTTAACCACTTGACTCTAGTTCTTTTTTCAGCACCCTGTATATCCTTTTCATTCGCTCCACCTTTGCATCTGTCATCACACTTGTATTCCCATCCTTCTCTTGCTCCTTTCTAACTAGTTTGTTTTCTTCTTCACTCTCTTCACTATCTCCTATCTAATTTTTTATTCTTATGTAGCCCCCTGCACATCAGTGGCGATACCGCCTTGCTCGGGGTGATACGATTAAAAAAATACCATCAAGTCAGGTAACAGAGTACGCTGAGTCGATCTTAGCTTGAGAGCATTTCATTTATCGAAATCTTCCAGGTCATCTTTGCTGGCTTATGCATAAAACTAAAGAGACTTGACAAGGTTGATCCCACACTAATCCAGCTCATGAACAGATGTATACAATACGTTAGTATCTAAATGATTTGCTTCACTGATTAAAGACAATCAACTAACAAGCAAATCTGTGCTCTTCACTGGGTATATCTACTGGAAATACGTCAATTCTCCAAAACAAATCATTATCAGTTAAGGTCAGAAGCCATGAGAGCCTTACCTTGTGTAGCAACTTAACAATTATTTATTTTATTTGATTTATACTGCAGCCGTATTTCTTGCCCGATCTCAAACAAAAACCTAAGATCAGAAATATAAATAGTATATTCACTGTTAATCTCTTTTGAAACAATTCTGTTTACTGTTTTAAGGAAGACATCCCGCCGGTGAGAATGTGGCTGTAGTTGAGCTGCCAGGTTGGGACTAATTTTTTCTTTGGAGCCTGTTGAGAATACTGAGATGAACAGCAGGAGCGCCTGACCAGATATAACAACTGGATGTACGGGTGGATGGTTGATTTGTATATGGGCAAGATGGATTCAGGCGGAAAAAACATCCTGGCCCGACACAGTGACCCAAACTTCCTAGGAGTCTATTTAGCTATTGATTTAATGTAACGGTTACACTTGATATTGGAAAATAGGGTTAGGCCAAGGAGACGCATTATATTGTCATATTCACGACGCTTCAGGTGATTGGAATTTTGAATCTGAAGAATGCATGGCTCACTAGCTAAAAGCGTTTGTTACATCCAGTGACGCGACTTGACCTAAAGTTTTGTGAGTTCAATACCTAGCGACAGTAGTAGCGAACAAAATCTTATAGAATTCAGTTAAACGGACATAGCCAAAACATCCAGAAGAGGCATGACTCATTGAACTTTTACAAAGTAAAATTAAAAACTTAACGTAATATTTTCAACAATTATATAATCTAAATCTAAACTTATTTATAAATGTAACTTTGTGTGTGTGTGTGTGTGTCAGTTATCTATAGACTCCGAAACGGCTGAACCGATTTTCTTGAAAATTTACACAGTTGTACTATAAGCGTCTGCGAGTGTTCTTAGCTAGATTTTGTGTCCAGGTACCCCCAATAAATATCGAAAATCGATAATCGAAAAAATCGGGTTATAGAAGGAGTGGTCCGATTTTAATCAAATTTGATACACTAATAGACAAAGGCATAAGAAACGACATTCAGAAGATTGCAGCCCTTACAATAGTGCAGAAAATCGAGAATATATATATACATAAAAGGCAAGATGTTTGTGTGTGTCTTTGTTTATCTGCCTGTATGTCTGTATTTTTTTCACTCTAAGTAGGTATAATTGTAGTTCTTAGTCTCCGCCATGATACCATTTACTCAGAAGACTTATTCAGCCTTCAAAATTCAGTTTACGACGAAAAAATTTATTTGATATCGATACCAGGAAATCAAAATTTGACTTACATCCATTCATTTTTCTTTCAGTCTAGAGTTTCGCTTTAACTGGAAACAACTATTGCTTTTTATTCTTTCGTGCTAACGTCTAAAGAGTCTGAACTCCAGGACCATGGATTAGTTTTAAAGCTTTCATTACACCCGAGCAACGCCGGGTTTTACTGCTAGTTATTTTATAGAATTTTAGTTAGTTTAGCTTTATAGTCATACGTTTGAATACTTTTTTCTGAATAAATCAAAAGTAATATAAATCTTACTTTTAAAATAGTTTTACATTTTAACAAGAAAGAATGAAATTGAAATAATGTTGTGCTAAGTAGGAATTTAACAATAAAGAATTTATAATTTCATTGGTAGAGTTAGAAAGAAAGCTATGGAAATGTACAGCAAAAACAGACCAAACGCGGGTTATTAGAAATAAAAAAGGAAATATTTTTTCAATTTCACAATTAATGGAAAAGAAAATGAAACTTCTTCTTCTTCTTCTATGTGCCCTGTCCCTTCAGGACGTAGGCGATCATGGATCTCCACGTCTCCCTATCCCTTGTGGCTCTTAGTATGTTTGCTCCTGGCAGCCCCCGTTCCGTCATCCACCTGATCAGTCCCTGCAAATATGTTATCCGCTGCCTTCCTCTGTCTCTCCTTCCTTCTATCTGTCCAGTAAGTATCAGGTTATCCAGGCTCTCCTTCCTCGTTGCATGTCCCAGGAACTTCAGTTGTCTCTTCCTGATGCTCAGCATCAATTTCCTTTTTGTTGCCATTCTTTCTAACACTTCGTCGTTGCTTGTATGCTCAGTCTACGATATCCGTAGCATTCTTCTGTAGAACCACATTTCGGCCGCTTCCAGTTTTGTCGTCATTTTCGATGATATTGTCCAGCATTCACAGCCGTATTGAAGAACTGACATCACGTAGCAGTCTAGCACTCTTTTCTTCGTTTCTATTGAGATCTTCCTGTGTGTTAGTATTTTGCTCATCTTCTGGAACGCGTCCTTTGCCATGCCAATTCGCCTTCGGATCTCCGTGTCGCACTTTCCATCTCCTGTTAGAACACTATTATGAAACTAGGAAGGAAATTACTTTAAATTTTAAAAGCGAGATTTGGAAAACATGTTGTTGAGTTGATTCAGAAACACATGAAAATGAAAAGATTTCGGCACTTAATACGAATGTTTATTACAGGGATTTTTTTTCCTGCAAGCAAGACAGCCCTTGAATCACGTGACCTTTTTATGATAAATATCACGTGCGGGTAATGAGCATGCAAACAATTAAAATGTTTTACTTATTCTAAATATCCATTGGCTAAATTATTTGTATTAATCTTTTCAATTTTTGATTAGTATATATAATCGACATGTATTAATTTAACAATTCAGCGTTAACGATGAAGGAGGAAATTTTAAAAGATTTTTGAAACTTTGTAAATTATTATAATAAAAAATAATGAAAATGAAAATTCTTGTAAACATTAATTATTTATTGAAAAATCTTTTTCTTTTCAGACTATGATATTCTTAATATACATTGTTTATAAAACCAATTAAAAGTGTCAAAAAATGACAGTTTTATTGCATTTTTGTTTTCACAATTCCGAGGAGATTTTCTTAAAAAGGGCAAATTCAGAAGAATAAAAGACAGTTGATTAGCATCCCCAAATGACTTCTGACTGTTAGGTTGATGAGAAGACGATTGTGATATCTAAACATTTCCGGAGGTTAATTGGTGGGAGTAGGGGGGGATAACATATGTAAAAAAATACTTTTACCAAGATCTGATAAGAAGAATCATTTCAAAAATGAGTTCATTCAATTTTGAATAAGTCCTGCGATCATTGTTTGATTTTTGCAAGAATTTCCAAATGAATGTCTTTCACCGGCAAAAAAGTAACTTGCGTAGTATTACTTTTGTCTTAATAATACCTTGTAAAAATTACGTCACTCACGGATGATAGAAAAACAAGAATGTGACACCCTAATGGACGGTCCGAAAAATTTTTCCGGCGGCCGTTCTCCACGCTGTGATGTTTGCCAGGAGTTTGTTGAAAAAGTCGGAGCCTCAAGCTGGGGGTACAAGATTAAACTATAAGGAACGAACTTCCACAACTTGGATGAGTTGAAAGGATGCTTTATTCGTTTAGAGTTAGCCTTTTCGGTTGGGGCAGGCGAATGTGACACACAGCTCTAACTCTAATTAATGGAGATCAACAAATCCGAACCGACCGAAGCAAGACGAACGGAGGTTCACTTCACTCAACTGACTGACTAACTTAACTGACTCTCTCACTCTACTCTACTCTACTGATCGGCTCGGAAAAATCACCTGTATTTATTTAAAACAATCCGGAAGTGACTAAAGACCCCCAGGCTAAAATAAAACTAAAAATAAGCATTGGCGACTGTAAGTCCGAAATTTCAAGGTACTTAAATTTTCCTTCTTCTGATGTGTAAACATCTTGCGGACTTAGTATTTTTTCCAGGATTTTTTTTTATCTTTTTATCTTAATAAAGCTTCCGCCGGAAAATTCTTAATGTGTGGTCAAGATACAGTAAAAGACAGCCTTTGACCTGGTCAATCAAAAACCCGCCTCCCGAACTCTATTTCCTGAACTTTATCTCTTTATCACATTAAATCACTGAGTCAAATATTTACCGGAAGAGTGGTAGGATTTAAAACAGTAATCTGATACCCTTCCACAATTTTCCTCATAAAAGAGGAAAATTATTTATTTATTTTTTCCTCTTCTTTTTCACTTTTGCTAAATATGTTTTTAAACTATTTTCTATTCTTAACCATTTCTATTTTAATCTATTATAATAAAATACATATTTTACAAAGCACCTTAATATACGCCTAGTTATCGTGTCACAAAAATTTTATCAAAATTTGGAACATGTTAGAAAGAATTTAAAAAATTTAAAAAGTAAAGAGAAATAATTCGATCTATCTTCTTAATAATGACATAAAATTTTTACCGATAAAATTGTGTTTTTATTAATTTTAGGGCTCTTTTTCTTCATACTATGCTGTTTCTGTTTCGAGATTTGTTGGCGGTATCTAATCTAATCTAATCTTTTGGAGATAGTAGCTACCAAGGAAGCAAGCGAAGGAAACGCGAGTGTCACAAACAGGAAGTGTGTGAAAAGAAACTATTAAAGTAGAAGAGGGAGATATATTTTAAAATTTCAAAGGTATTGCTGATAAAGTTTATTTAATAATTTTTGGCTATAAATTAGAAAAATATGGTAGTACTGCTTTTAAATCTTTTAATCAAAAACACATCATATCTCATAGAAATATTTTATTTCAGGTGGCTGATATAAATTTTTCAGCCTACCTGACAGTTGATTGTTATCTACTACTTTTATTAACTAAATGTGACGATTAGCCAATATCGTAATGTTATTTTTTTTAAATAAATGAGCAATTTCTTTACAACAAATCGGACAGTCAGTCAGTTTAAGTGCCATACTTGATACACGCTTGGGCGATCATGTCTCGAAAGAGACATGACTGACTGGGCAGAAGATTATCCCGCAGTAGGTTGCCATTGCTTTCTGCGGTAGACGAGTTTCCAGCCAAGGCTATAGAACCCAATCTGTCATGTTATTTGACTCATATCTAGAGGAGGAAGAGATGTATTCTATTATTAAGTTGTAATTAGTGAGGGATCAGTTTATTACTTCATAACAATAAAAAACCTATCCATCACTTTATGACCAGTAGAAGCCTTAATCATGATTCCAACTATTATATTCAGTCAGTCAGTTAAGTGCCATACGTGATACACACTTTGGGCGATCATGTCTCGTGAGGCATGACTGAATGGGCAAAAGATTATCCCCCATTACTTACTGCGATAGACTGGTTGCCGACCAAGACTATAGAACCCAATTTGTCCTATTTTTTAACCCATAACTGGAGGGAAGAGACGGATTAATACCTTTCCCAAAAAGTACTTGTGTGTAAGTGAATGCAAGAAATTCAACTCGGAATTTGAACTTGGCTCCCCGATTTGTCGTCCCGAGTCGATATCCACTGCACCACAACGCACATTAACAAATCGGTCGGTCTGTTCAGTGCCATACGTGATACAGGCTTTGGGCGATCATGTCTCGAAAGAGACATGACTGACTAGGCAGAAGATTAACCCGCATTAGGTTGCCATTGCTTTCTGTGGTAGACTGGTTGCCCACCAAGGCTACAGAACCCAATCTGTCCTGTTATTTGGCTCATAGCTAGAGTGGGGAAGAGCTGTATGATATTATTAAGTAGTAATTATTCGGGGATCATTTTATTACTTCATAACAATAGAAAACCGATCCCCCACTTTATACCCAATAGAAAACTTAATCATGATTCCAACTATTATATTCAGTCAGTCAGTTAAGAGCCATATGTGATACACGCTTTAGGCGATCATGTCTCGAAAGAGACATGACTGACTGGGCAGAAGATTAACCCGCAGTAGGTTGCCATTGCTTTCTGTGGTAGACTGGTTGCCCACCAAGGCTACAGAACCCAATCTGTCCTGTTATTTGGCTCATAGCTAGTAGGGGAAAGAGACGTATTAATACCTTTCCCAAGGTTATTTGCTCGTAAGTGAATGCAAGGACTGGGATTCGAACAAATCGGGAACTAACATGAAAGTGTTAGGCCATTTTCAGGATCAGCACCATCAAATTAACTAAAAAAAATATTTCTTGGCATCAAAATCCGTTTTGACCGGTAGTATTCTCGAAAAGTCTGAAAAAAAAATTGTGATTTTATTACCTTGCTGGTGTTAAACGATTAAGTACAATTCTGGTTCACAACATTTGAGCATCCGGTAAAGTTAGCTGTCTTGAAATAAAGGAATTGTAATGCAAGAATTGTTTCGAACTGCTGCTGTACAGTGTTTCCCAAATCAGATTTATATCTTGATATTTTTATTCTATCTATTTTCTCATGTTTTATTCAATTTTGTCAATGTCTTGAGTGATAATTTGAAAAAAAAAAACAAAAAAACAAAAAAAAACTGGATGTGTCATGTTCCAACTTTCGGGCATTGTAATCTCTTTTGTGTTAGAGAAGATACCTCAAGTGATCAAGCAAATCCCTGCCTTACATACAATCATATTCTTTTATGATATCTACAGAAATGGAACAGACTTTTTTATGGTACCCACAACAATTAAATCTATTTACTATGGCACAAGAAGGGTAAAATCTATTTTATGATTTTGAGTCGTTGTTGGTAAAAAAAAGTAGTGAAAATGACAATGTAAAGAAAGAAAGAAAAAGGATGCAAAGAGTGAGTTAAAAAGAGGAAATAACTCATTAATATTGAACGAACTGAATATGTGTAAAAGAGAAAAAAATCAAGTGGATCTCAAGTGGAATGACTATATCGAATCCATTGCTAAATCCGCTGTTAAGAAGGTCGGTTCACTGTGCAGGGCCAGGAAGTTTTTTTCCTGTCTGAGTCTATCCTGCACATATATAAATCTACCATCCACCCGTGTATTGAATACTGCTGCCACATCTACTCGTTTGCCCCTGCTATTCACCTCGGGGTTCTTGACAAAATCCAACAGGGAATCTGTAATGTGATCGATACCGACTTGGCAGACTGCCTGCAGCCACTCTCTCACCGGCGTGACGTGGCTTCGCTGTGCCTCTTCTATAAATACTTTCACAGCTTCTGCTCCAATGAATTCAGATCACTGGTAACCCCTAGGTATGAATTTACACGAGCTATTAGATTAGCAACTAGGTCCCACTCTTTTACAGTGAAACCGATAAAATGTAACCGAAATTTCTACTCTAACAGCTTCTTTTCACGCACTTCCTGCCTGTGGAATTCCCTTCTATATACTTGCTTCCCTGACAGCTATAATATCCAGGAATTTAAATGTAACGTCAATAGACATCTCCTAACACACTAATTCGCATCCATTCTCATAAGCTCTTTTTCCATCGACTCCCCCCCATCCTCGGTATCCTCATCCGCCAAGTTTCTCCTCCTGACGTTTAATATAACTAACCCCTCTCTTTCTCATCATTTTCCCCTATGTAAGCCCCTGCACAACAGTGGCAGTAGAACGCCTTGATTGGGGTGAGATGATACAAAAAATAACCTATTAATAATGAATTAACAGAATATGTGTGTGAAGGAGAGAAAAGTTAAAAGTGAATGGGTATTTAAAAAAAGAAACAAACAATAAAAAAGAAAGAAAGAAAAATTGAAGGAAGAAATTAAAAGAAAGAAAGAAAAGAAAAATAAAGGAAAGGCGGAAAGAATAAATGAGAGAAAGAAAAAATCAACAAAAAGTCCGAAAAAAGAAAAAAAAGTGAAAGAGGTACAAAGAAAAACTATAGACAGAAATCTGGAAAGGATGATTAGAAGATAAAAAAGGAAGGAAAAAAAGAATGAAAATCAAAATAAAGGAAATAAGGATAGACAAACAAAAGTAAAACGAAAAAAAAATTGTCTAAAAACTCAACAAGAAAAGAAGGTGAAGAAAAAAATGAGAATAAAGAACGAAAGAAAGAAAAAACGTAAATAACGAATTCAAGAAATAAAGAAAGAAAGCAAACAAAACAATCAGAAAAGAAAGAAAGAAAAATGAAAGCAAGCACAGAAGAAAAAAACAGAAAAAGTAACAACGAAAGAAATTAAAAGAAAAAAAAAAACGAAAGAAAAACAGGAAATTAAAAAAAAAACAAAGAAAGAAAGAAAAAAAAGAAAAACTTTAAAAAAACAATATGAGGGGAGGAAATATCAAAAACGAAAGAAAGTAAAAGAAAAGAAGGAAAGACACAATCAAAATGAAAGAAAGTTGAAAAAAATCTCAGTAAGAAAAGAGACAAAAAGGAAAGAACGAAAAAAAGAAGGAAAGAACGAAAAATAGAAGGAAAGAACGAAAAAAAGAAAGAAAGAACGAAAAAAGAAGGAAAGAACGAAAAAAGAAAGAAAGAACGAAAAATAGAAAGAATGAACGAAAACAAAGGAACGAAACAAAAAAGAACGAATAAAAAAAATGAAAAAGAAGTA
The DNA here is from genome assembly GCA_037127315.1 of Ascarosepion bandense. NCBI lineage: Eukaryota > Metazoa > Mollusca > Cephalopoda > Sepiida > Sepiidae > Ascarosepion > Ascarosepion bandense. The sequence goes on from JBBBDQ010001114.1 coordinate 1,122,764, forward strand.
AGCAAAAAAAAGAAGTAAAACAAATGAAAGGGAGAATGAAAGAAAGGGAGAATGAAAGAAAGGGAGAATGAAAGAAAGAAAAACGGACAAAAACATCACAAAAAAGACCCAAAAAATGGAAAAAGAGGTAAAAATAAAAAATAAAAGAAAAAAAGCCTGAAAAGAAGAAGGAATAAAAAATATACAAATAGGAAATGAATGAGAAAATAAAAAGAAAGAAATCCAGGAAGGAAAATCGCCAAAAATACAAAGAAATCTTTTTCCGTATAACCTAGCAAACATTCTTACACATCTAAGTATCGCCGTTAAACCATTTTACTTTTTTTTTAATGACAATTAAGTGCGTGGGTGGTGCAGTGAATATCGACACGGAACGGCAAATCGGGGAGCCGAGTTTGAATTCCAGTTGAATTCATTGCATTCACTTACGCACAAATCTTTCGAGACATGATTGCCCAAAGCGTGTGTCACGTATGGCACTTAATTGACTGACTGAATATAATAATTGAAAACATGATTAAGGCTTCTACTGGGTATAAAGTGGGGGATCAGTTTTCTATTGCTATAAAGTAATAAACTGATCCCCCACTAATTACTATTTAATAATATCATACATCTCTTCCCCCTCTAGCTATGTGTGAAATAACAGGACAGATTGGGTTCTATAGCTTTGGTTGGCAACCAGTCTACCACAGAACGCAAAAGCAACCTGCTGCGGGATAATCATCTGCCCAGACATGTCTCTTTCGAGACATGATCACCCAAAGCGTGTATCACGTATGGCACTTATCTGACTGACTAAATATAATAATTGAAAACATGATTAAGGCTTCTACTGGTCATAAAGTGGGGGATAAGTTTTATATTGCTATGAAGTAATAAACTGATCCCTCACTAATTATTTACGAAATAATATAATACATCTCTTCCTCCTCTAGCTATGAGTGAAATAACAGGACAGATTGGGTTCTATAGCCTTGATGGTAAACCAGTCTACCGTGGAAAGCGATAGCAATCTACTGCTGAATAATCTTCTGCTAAGTCAGTCATGTCTCTTTCGAGACATGATCGCCTAAGCGTGTATCACGTATGGCACTTAACTGACGGACTGTGATAAAATGTATATCGACTTAGAATGAGAAATTCGTTGTATTCATTTCCGCATAAATATCCTTGGGAAAGGTATCAATCCATCTCTTCTCCCTCTAGCTATGGGTTGAATGACAGGACATTTTGGGTTCTATAGCCTTGCTTGCAACCAGTCTTACACAAAAAATAATGGCAACCTATTACGGGAAAATCTTTTGACTAGTTAGTAATGTGCCTTTCGAGACATGTTCACCCAATCATCTATCATGTATAACCTTTGACGGACTGACTCACTATAAGCCCAAATCAATACCAAAGTGGTTAAACACATCACTTCACAAAGAGACACCTCCAGGCGGTGTAATGGAAAACAAGCTTATCTTACTAGAATAATTACGATTGAGTAGTGAGTTCGATTCCCATTTTTTGTCCCATACTTTTGGCCTTGTGCCATATCTAAGCTGCTCTTAGAAAATAACCTTAATATAGATAAGGTTAAGATATATATATATATATATATATATATATATATATATATATATATATATATATACTAGCAGTAGATCCCGGCCCGGCATTGGTCGGGTGTAATGAAAGCTTTAAAACTAATCCATGGTCCTGGAGCTCAGACTCTTTGGACGTTGGCACGAAATACACAAAAGCAATGGTTGTTTCCAGTTAAAGCGAAACCGTAAACTGAAAGAAAAATGGATGTAAGTCAAATTTTCATTTCCTCGTATCGATATCAAATAAGTTTTTTTTCGTCGTAAACTGAATTTTAAAGGCTAAATAACTTCTTTGAGTAAATGGTATCATGGGTGAGACTAAGAACTACAATTATACCTACTTAGAGCCAAACCCGAAGCAAAAACTAAAATAAAATGGCTGAAAAAAAAAAACATACAGACAGATGAACAGACACACGCACAAACATCTTGCCTTTTATATATATTATCGATTTTCTGCACTATTGTAAGAACTGAAATCTTGAAACTTCTGAAAATCGTTTCTTATGTCTTTGTCTATGGGTGTATCAAATTTGATTAAAATCTGACCACTCCTTCCATAACCCGATTTGATTTATTATCGATTTTCTATATTTATCGGGGGTACCTCGACACAAAACCTAGCTAAAGAACACTCGCAGACGCTGATAGTGCAACTGTGTAAATTTTCAAAAAAATCGATTCAGCCATTTCGGAGTCTGTAGGTAACGGATGCACACACAGAGACAAAGTTCCATTTATAAATAAGTTTTAATAGGCACCTCCGTTTGGTGTAATGGTAAACAAGCTTGTCTCACTAGAATCATTACAAATGAGTAGTGACTTCGATTTTCACTTGGTGTCCCGTACTTTTGGCCTTGTGTCATATTTAAGCTACTCTTAGAAAATAACCTAAATATAGAAAAGGTTGAGGTGTATATATATATATATTGTCATCCGCAGACAGATCTGTTTCGCCATATCACAGCTCATCAGTACGGTTAGACTCCGATTGCTTTTTTACCCAGGATTGAAACCCGACCGAAATGGCGTCAGTCGGCGACTCTACCCCTGGGCTATGGGCGTTCGGTGGAAGTAGGAAGACTTTTTAGCGCATATCATTATACGCGCCCAATACCTAGAGTGCTCTAATTCATTTCATTGAATGAGCGATGCGTATATATATATATATGTTTATAAAGGCACCTCTAGGTTGTGTAATGGTAAGCAATCATGTCTCGCTAGAACCATGACAACTGAGTAGTGAGATCGGGTGTCCCACACTTTCGGTATTGTGCCACATCTAAGCTGCGCTTAGAAAATCAGCATATCACTTCAGGCAGCTTTATTTCAGATAAAAAATATGTGATTTGATTCTCAAAGTCTCTTGTTAATGGTTAACTAAAATTTTGATGTCACAATGGCATGCGACAAGGTTTAGCATGGCAAGCTAGTCCGTAAATTAAAAATTTAAAAAAAAATGCAGAATGAAAAAAATTTTTAAAGCTTGAATTAAAGAATATTCCTCTCGCCCATTAACATTGATCAGAAAGTAAAACACTGCACCTCCTCGGGTTAACTCTCACATCAGACCTTAGGTGGAATAACTATATCGAATCCATAGCTAAATCCGCTGCTAAGAAAGTCGGTTCTCTGTGTAGGGCCAGGAAGTTTTTCCCGTCCGAAACAATCCTGCACATATACAAATCTACTATCCGCCCGTGCATTGACTCCTGCTGCCATATCTGGTCGGGTGATCCCGCTATCCACCTAGGTGTCCTTGACAAAATCCATCGGAGAATCTGTAATGTGATCGATCCCGACTTGGCAGCTCAGATACAATCACTTTCTCACCGATGCAGTGTGGCTTCCCTGTGTCATTTCTACGAATACTTTCACGGCTTCTGCTCTGATGAACTTAGCTCTCTGGTGATTCCTGTATATGAATTTTCTCAAGCCGCAAGATTAGCAACTACTTGCAAAACAGTGGCAGTAAAATGCCTTGTTTGGGGCGATATGATTATTTAAAAAAAATTCTGTACTATTATAATGTGTATATAAAGTGGGGAATCAATTCTACATTACAATTAATATATAAACTGATCCCTCACTTTATGGCCACAGTCATCCTTCTCATATACTTCCTGACACCCTCTATAATCTGTCACTCTTTCTCATAATTTTCCTCCCATGTAACCTCCCTGCACAACAGTGGCAGTAAAATGCCTTGCTTGGGGTCACACGATTATAAAACAAAGAAAAAGTGATTTTCCAAGCGTAGCTTATACTTGGCACAAGGTAGAAGCTTATGGTTGGAGGGGCCCAGTAAGAACTGAATGAACACTCTGTCGTAACTGTCCTAGCCAGAATGCTAACCATTACACTATGTCAAGTTATTTTAAATGATTTTCTAATCGTTGATTAGATGTGGCACAGGAATGAAAGCCAGTCAGGATTGACTAATTAATCTAGCGAGACAAGCTTTCTTCTAATCATGACATTACGTTGAAGTACCAAAACAAGAATTAAAAAAAAAACTAGCTAGAAGATCGAAAGAAAATAAAAAACAAACACAGGTTTAGTATCGTTTATAAAAATTCCAAAATTCGATAACCATCAAAACCAATTTTTCAGCTGTTAACATGCCACAAATGGATAATTTAAGAAAGCACCGGGAAGATTCCTAGTTAATTTGTATCTGTTGTAAATGACATCGTTTTTCCAGGTAGGGGTTTACCCAGCCCAGATATATGGCCTACGTTGGCGCCAGTTATTGGTTAGCGATCGTCACAGCAAAAACATAATTTACGGGTTACCTACCAGAGGCTTCGTACACAGTAAAGATATTCGGAATATCAAAAATCCTGCATTTTTGTATTGAATACTACTGCCACATCTGGTCGGGTGCCCCTGCTATTCTCCTCGGGGTTCTTGACAAAATACAACAGAGAATCTGTAATGTGATCGATACCGACTTGGCAGACCGGCTGCGGTCACTCTCTCACCGTGACATGACTTTCCTGTGCCTCTTCTATAAATAATTTTACGGCTTCTGCTCCAATGAACTTAGATCACTGGTGCCCCCTAGTTACCAATGTGCACGAGATACAACATTAGCAACTAGGTCCCAACCTTTTTACAGTGAAACCGATAAAATGTAACCGCAATTTCTACTCCAACAGCCTCTTTTCTTGCACTTCCCGCCTGTGGAATTCCCTTCTACATGATTGCATCCCCGACAGCTACAATCTCCAGGAGTTTAAATGTAAGATCAATAGATATCTCCTATCACACTATCTCGCATCCATTCTCTCAAACACTTTTCCGGTCTACCCAACCCTCAGCCTCGGTATCTTTACCCGTCTATTACCCTTATTCTAAAATTTCCTATATCTAACCATTCTTTCTCATCACCTTTCTATGTAACTCCCTGCGCAATAGTGGCAGTGGAATGCCTTGCTTGGGGTGAAATGATTAAAAGAAAAAGAAGTGATCATGCTTTATGTCTACGTACAGAAAGCATGTGCCTTGTGGTGCAGAGAATATCGACTTGGAACGAAAAATCAGAGAGTCGAGTTCGAATTCCAACTGAATTCTTTGCATGATCGACCAAGAGTGTATCCCATATAGCATTAAACTGATTGACTAAAATAGTTACAACAAATCATCAGGAAATGTATTAATCCACCGTTTCTCCCTCCAGCTATGGGTTAAATAAACGGACAGATTGGGTTCTATAAACTTAGCTGGCAACCAGTCTACCGTAGAAATTAATGGCAATCTAGTGCGGGGAATATTCTACCCAGTCAATCATATCTCTTTCGAGACATGATCGCCCGAGCACGTATCACGTATGGCACTTAACCGCCTGACTGAATATAATAGTTGGAATCATTATTAAGGCTTCCACTGGGCCGAAAGTGGGGGATCAATGTTATATTGTTATGAAGTAATAAACTGATACCCCATTAATTACTACGTAATAATATAATACATCTCTTCACCCTTTACCTATGAGTCAAATACACATTGGGTTCTATAGCCTTGGCTGGCAACCAGTCTAACGCAGAACGCAATGGCAACCTACTGCGGGAAATCTTCTACCCAGTCAATCATGTCTCTTTTGAGACATGATCGCCCAAGCGTGTTTCACTTATACCCCTTAACTGACTGACTGAATGTAATAGTTGGAATCATGATTAAGTATTCTACTGGGGATAAAGTGGGGGATTGGTTTTCTATTGTTATGAAGTAATAAACTGATCCCCCACTAATTACTACGTAATAATATAATACATCTCTTCTCCCTCTAGCTATGAGTCAAATAACAGGACATATTGGGTTCTATGGCATTGGCTGGCAACCAATCTACCGCAAAAAGTAATTGGCAACTTACTGCGGGATAAACTTCTACCCAGTTAGTCATGTCTCTTTCGAATCTCAGATTCTGTAATGCGTCCTTGTTTATGCTAATACGCCTTTTGACCTCCGCATCGAACTTCATTGAGACAAACAGCAGAAATTAAGTATGAAAAATGCCGGAAATCGAACGCTATATTTAGAAATTATTATTAAGAGAAATAAACAACGAAATGACGCATATTTTTCGCTCTGAAAGAGAATAAGGTGCCTCAGTTTTAACGCAGGTTCGAATCCTATGAAAAAGTGCATTTTTTTAAAATAAGATTGTTTATTTTTTTAATAAGATTTACAAAAATCAACACTGTTTAATAAATGCAAATGGCCGCTACTCAAATACGATTACCCACTTAAAATAACGTATACACACTAGCAAAAACGCACATTTCCTGCATATTCCATCGGTGATAAGTAAGTTTACCTCGAAAATGAGTATATATACTCGATCATCGAATTATTAGCGTTTTTAAATCTGGTGTTAACCAAGATCTCCCCCACTTACTCGCCATAGAAACCGCTCCTTAATGTAATCCTATACCACGAGTGTCCACTAGATCTTTTACTGGGTGTAAAAAATATAAAGGGACTGTGATCAATAGATTGATTGAGACGAAAAGAATGAGAGCGATAGATAGATAGATAGATAGATAGATAGATAGATAGATAGATAGATAGATAGATAGATAGATAGATATGAACAGACTATATAGATAGATAGATAGATAGATAGATAGATAGATATGAACAGACTGAAGATAGATAGATAGATAGATAGATAGATAGATAGATAGATAGATAGATAGATATGACAGACTGAGATAGATAGATAGATAGATAGATAGATAGATAGATAGATAGATAGATAGATAGATATAGACAGACTGAAGATAGATAGATAGATAGATAGATAGATATGAACAGACTGAAGATAGATAGATATGAACAGACTGAGATAGATAGATAGATAGATAGATAGATAGATAGATAGATAGATAGATAGATAGATAGATATGAACAGACTGAAGATAGATAGATAGATAGATAGATAGATAGATAGATAGATAGATATTTCTGAGCTTACTCTTTACTTTCTATCTCTCCCCTTCATACCGTTTTTCACCACTTTCCGTCTTTCCAATAACGACTTCACGAAATATCGAAATCGGAATGACTGAAATAACAATCAGCTAAGTGATTGGTTTCTCCACATTAATTCACCGCGCCCGTCACCTGACACTTTTAAAGACCTCTCCTTTTTCCCAAAAAAATACGTTACAGTGAAAACATGAGAACTAAATAACAACATCGAAAGAATAACATCTTTGAAAATGGCCAGTGAAGTAGCTGAAAGCGCTTGCAAATTCGAAAATTATGGAAAATCATTACAATCCCTATCTACAGCTAAAAAGAAACATGCCAGAATCCTGAAAAAATTAAATAAATAATTAATAACATTTTCCTTGTCGGTCTTTGCTAACGAAATATGTTTAAAAGAAAGATTGCTTTCCATATATATATATATATATATGTGTGTGTGTGTGTGTGTGTGTGTGCGAATGTTATCTTGATGGCATATATACACAACCGACTATAATTATTAGGCCACCCCACTGTTTATTTTTTTTTATTTGTAGTAATTGCCAAGTGAATAATTGTAAATGAAAATAGAATGGTTCTTTCTTTAATATTGCGCAATAACATGTGCATTAAATGAATTTATAAATATTACATCATTAACTATATTGCAGTTTCATTAATAAAAGAATGAAGAAAATTTAGGGTGATTCGGACGAATTCATCTTTGCTTCTTTGCCTTGTAAAATTTTGCAAAGTAATAATAACAAAAGAACCATTCTATTTTCATTTAGAATTATCCACTTGGCAATAAATACTAAAACTAGTATGAAATACATCATTTCTTCTAAAAAACTGGAGACGCCTAATCATTATGGCCGGTAGTGTGTATATATATATATCTGTGTGTGTGTGTGCGTGTATTATCTTGTTAGCACACACACACATATATATATATATATATATATATATACATATATATATAAGTGTCATATGAATTCCTAATATTTACTATTAACAAAAAATAAAAATGTGACTGCTAGCTGAATGCAGTTATATTTTTGGAACTGATGTCAGCATTTTGAATTCGTCACACTTCTCTTATAAACTTTAGTGAATATCAAAATTTAAAAAGAAAGAAGAAAAATAAAGTTTTCAAATTCTTACGCAAGCTATTTTCTGAAAAAAAGTAAAGAAAAACAAACGAAAAACAAGAAAAGGAACAAAATCGGTGTGTATCTAATAACGTTTATTTAAAAAACTGTTATAAAACTTAGAAAAAAATAATGGCATATCTTGATTAAAATGAAAATTATTACACAAATAGATATCATCAGATATTTTCAATTTCAACACAAAACTTACACTAATCGTTTGCGGACTATTATTCTCATCTTTGTTGTTGTTAACAAGAGGTTTCTACCGGTCCTCACTCTGCCCTTCATCAGGAGTATATCGATTCGAGTAACCCTCAATTCTAAAACGCACGCTTTCTCAGCATAAAGAGGAGACCAAAGGGACAATTAAAGGTCGAAGATACTAAAATCAAACAATTACAGAAATTTGAATAAACGAGAGATATTCTAGCAGTAAATAGAAATAGTTAATAGAAATTGCGACACTGAGGTTCGAAGGTATATTGGGTTGGCCAAAAACGACTTCCAAAAGCTAAGCAGAGTATTAAGAGACAGAAAAATTTTATTGGAAACAAAGAAACGAAGACTGTTAAGTGATATCTGTCCCTCTGTATAAGAGCTCATGCTGAGCAATCTTCTTAGAAATGAAAGAGAAACTAAAAAAAAAAAGAGGTTCTACAGAAGGATGATGAGAATAAAATGGACCGAAAATGAGAGCAACGACGAGTTTTCGGAGAGAATGGAAACAAAAAGTAAATTTATACTGAACATCAGCATGAGACAGGTGAAGTTTCGCGATGAGGAAAGAAGGATTAGAGTATCTGATATTCACAGGGCAGATAGAGAGACAGGGTTAAGCAGAGCGTAACATACTTAATACTTTTGGGAAAATGGATAGCAGAGTTGGATTTGGAAGAAATAACTAGACAAAATTCATTAAGAGCTTCAACAGGCAGGAAGATGAGAAGAGCCATGATCACCTACGTCCTTACACATAAAAAAGAAAACGGCGACTGACAGTTCTCATTCTACTTCCTTTGTCTAGAGATATGTCGACATGATCATATTTATAGTACTGCTTATAGTTCTAAGTTTCAACTTATCTAAATACACGTTCCCCTCCGCGGAATTGAACTTCAAAGGAAGCAAGTTGCATTCAGCCTGATCGGGTTGAGCCGGCTTCCTCCCCGATGGAGGAACATTCATTGGGATTTGTTTAAGGGCAGGGTCCCAAGTTCTACCCTGTTGTTTTACCCCATAACTGGAGGGAAGGGGCGGATTAATACCCTTCCCAAGTGTACCAGTGCTTACGTGAATGCAGGGTATTCAACTGGAATTCGAACTCGGCTCACCGATTTCTCTTTCCGAGCCGTTGCACCACATCGCACATCTGTCACTAAACGCTTACAGCACCTGGTATTCCCAAGCGGTCAGCCATCTAAGTACTGGCCAAGCTCAACGTTGCTTAACTTCGGTGATCGAGCGAGAACCGATGTATTCAACGTGATATGACCGTAATCACGCACTTCCGTCCATAAACGCTTACAGCACCTGGTATTCCCAAGCGGTCACCCATCTAAGTACTGTCCAGGCTCAACGCTGCTTAACACTGGTGATCGAACTAGAACCGGTGTATTCAACGTGATATGACCGTAAGTTGCCGGAATTGAACTCACAATGACTACATCATAAAATCATATAACAAAAATTTAATTCACTAGGTTATTGTCCGCTTACAGTTACAGGCCTGCTCATCTGTGTGACTATATATATATATATATATATATATATATATATATATATATATATATATGAGATACAAAATAAAATAAGTATTTGAGAACAAACAAATATGGATTTATTTTGGGGTAGCCAAATAGATTTAGAAATGTGATAAAAAATTAAAAACTTAAAGGCTATCTGAAAACTAAATTTATTCACAGGACATAACAACCAAAAACTTCACAATAGTAAATACAAGCCCTGATGATGGTTATAACAATCGAAACATTATAATGTTGTCTACCACACAATAAATACATACTTTGTTGTTGTCATATATTTATTTTATTTTGTATCTCACTTTGTCGGAATTTATTTTCCATTTGGATTAAGAACCAAGAAAAATGTAACACCAATAAGATTGGGTCACTATGTCGATCCAGGATGTTTTTTCCACCTGAATCCATCCTGCATATATATAAGTCAACCGTCCGTCCGTGCATGGAGTAGTGCTGCCATTTATGGTCAGGTGCCCCTGCCGTTCTCCTCAGTGTTCTTGACAAGTTCCAAAGGAGAGTCTGTAATGTGATAGGTACTGATCTGGCGACTCGACTGCAGCCACTTTCCCATCGTCGAAATGTGGCCTCCCTCTGTCTCTTCTATAAATACTTTCATGGCTTCTGCTCGGATGAGCTTAAGTTACTGATGCCTCCTCAACAGGTGTTTACCCGTGCAACCAGACTGGCAACTGGGTCCCACCCATTCACAGTCAGGTTAGCCAAATGTAGAGGACAATTCTACTCCTGCAGCTTCCTCTCTCGCACTTCCCGCCTGTGGAACTCACTCCCGTATTCTTGCTTTCCTGACGGCTACAACCTCCAGAAATTTAAATGCAAAGTCAATACTCATCTACTAACCAATGGACTCTAGCTCTCTCCCCTCCCCTGTATAACCTTCCCTTTCTCTCCACCTATGTATCTGTCATTGCACCTGCTTTCTCAGCTTTCTATTGTTCCTTTCTAACTAGCTTGTACTCCTCACTCTTTTCTAATTAATCTTTTTACATTTATGTAACCCCCTGCACATCAGTGGCGTTTCTGTCTTGCTCGGGGTGAAATGATAAAAAAAAACTTAATTAAAAGATGAATAGTAGATTTCTAAATGTACAAAATGGATTCTGAGCAGAAAAATGGCCAGGTAGAGAATAAAAGAAGATATTCTAGTAGTTGGCATAATGATTGATTCAATATATTTATTCCATTTCATGTCTTGTGATAAAGCTGATCCCAAGAAGGCGTAAAGTGTTCATCTTCGGAAGGTTAGCATTTGCCATGTATAGATTATGGCTTTTTGTCCTGGAAACGTTAATATTTGCAAGAAAATACTTGCGACTGATTGGAATTTATTTCGGGGACAGTTGTGAGTTTTAATTTATCATATATATCAGACATGTCATTAAGACAGAAATGAATAATTAAGTCCTTACTCCAGAGTATTAAAGATAGGAGATTATTTAAAAATTAATGAATAAATGATTAGCTGATATTAACAAATCGAAATAGATAGATAGATAGATAGATAGATATTTAAAGGAATATATAAAAATATACCGAGAGAGTTCGATAGATAATGAACAGACTTAGATAGATAGATAGATAGATAGATAGATAATGAACAGACTGAGATAGATAGATAGATAGATAGATTTCTTCATTTAATGATAATGCTATTAAGCTTATCAGAAAATATGAAAAAAGTGCATAAAATAAACAGAGAAAATTTATATTATTTAATGAAACATGCATCAATATATATATATATTATTCAGCTGAACCTCAGTTCTTCGTAGGAAAGCCGGTGTGGGTACTATAGTGAATGAAGTGTAGTATTTGACGGGAATTTACGAACAAAGCACTCGGTTCTACTGTGAATGTGAGGAGCACCCGATCAGATAAGGTAACAGTATTCCATGCACGAACGAATAGATTTATAAATAGTAGATTTTACACGTATGAAAAATGACTTCTGACGAGAAAAACATTCTTGTCCGACAGTTGATTGAATAGAGGAGAGGTCAAGGCTTTCCTGTTGTTCGCCAATCTCTTTTAAAGCCGCCAGTAATTTTTTAAACCAAACTTGCCAGATGCTATACGCAGATTTATTCTATGAGCAAGCAAAAGTGTAAATTCATTAAGACACTTTTACAGTTATTACAGAGAAAAAGAGGCGCCTAGTGTGTCACTCCGGTAAAGACGGATGAAGTGATTGCTGTCGGGGATGGCAGCCGAACAAGCAGGAAGGAACTAAAAAGATGAACGAGGTTTAAATCAAAGTTTCCTAGCTGGGATAAAAATATCAATGCCAGCTTTCACCCAAGTGGGGACTTCAGAGGCGCAGTCTTATACAGGGAGACTAAACAACTTTCTTCCAAGAGACATCGCAAAGGAAATCACGGAATGAGTTCCAGCCTGCTCGTTGTTAGCAGTAAGATATTCTGCTGGTAGGAGGTTCCTGATTGAATGGGGAGTAGAAAGAAACATTTACAGACACGACAGAATGATCAGAGTTGCTATAAAAGCAGAGCTGCATAAATTGACATGAATCAGGGATAGAAGTAAGGAAGAGATCTAAAAGAGAAGTTATTTGAGTGAGAAACTAATTGATGGGAATTACAGGGTTAAAAAAGAGGAAAGCGACCCAAACAATCCTAGATGCAGCTCTGGGGTCATCCAAGTGGATCTGGATATGCCGAGATAATGATACCTGGACGGGACAAAATTATCGGTCGTGTCCGATAGACCAAAAACCATGACAAGGAAATGAATCCATCTATACAATCTATATTAATGTCACCAAGTCCTTTTCTTTTACCTATTCATTTATCTATTCATATCACTAAGTCATATTTAAATTTCTTTTTTAATTCGAAATATTTCATTAATATTGTTATGTCGTGAGAAAGAATAAATAACTCAACAACAGGAATAGGTTAATTGTTGTATTCCGTGAAAATAGTATTTACAAAGGTTATTAGTATCCAATACAAGAATAAGGGTTAATCGTCTCAACCGTCGTAAGACGTAGTATGAGCAATGGGTACTTCCGGGTCGTCACCGGAAGTCTACGACTGACTTGGCGATCGGCTGATCGGCACACTCTCTACTACATAGATGCCACCATTACTTTACATAGTAATGGAATAGTCCATTATAGCCGAATAGGCGCGGGAGTCCCAACAAATATCATTCGATTTACTTTTTTATTTTACTCCAGTTTTTTTATCTATTCATTTATCTATTCAATTCCATATTTTTTTAATCCGAAATATTTCATTAATATCACTCGTTTTTTTTCTAATTATTTTCATATCCTCCTTTCCAATATCTATTTTAACAATTGAGCTATACTTTTTTTTTAGCTCGGACGATCAACGTATGCTGTACGATTTTTGATTTCGTTAATAGGAATACCCCTTCGTCTTCTGACCCCTATGTAATGGTATCTTCTACATCAAGTTAATGTATGTATTTATTTCAGCATATTTAAACAGCTTTTTATTCGTTCCTTTAGCTACGCATCCGATATTTATTTTAATCATTCATTTTCACATTATTATCACGAAAATCATTTTTATATATAAACATTTTCATCACTGGACATTCAGTTTTTTTTTCTTTTGTGGAGGACTTTGTTCAAGAAATTTTTTCCTCTTCTTCTGTGCAACCAAAAACAAAACCTCTTGCATTCTAACAACGTAGCAAGCAGAGATTAGGACACAGGCCGGGGCCGGATCAGCCTTGGCTGGGTCAACCTGGGGAGAAGGTATGATGTTTGTAATGCTCTTGTAACGGTTATTTATTTGAACGTTCACGTGGCAGGGAATTTATGAACGTGCATTTTTTAAATTAAAACGAATTATGATGTTTTCATTCATGGTTGTATAAATCGAAAAGGTAATTCTTAGTGTTGAAGCATTTAGTCATAAGTTTTGTTCTTTCATTTAATAGTTCGTCTTTATTTGGGAATATCATAATTTCTAATTTTTCTTCTTGGCAAAGTCTACATATTTGTAGTGTTCTTAATGTGAGCGTTCTTAAACAAAAAACGGTAAATGGTAAAATCAGTTATTAAAAATCGCCTGAAGACACCACTCATGGTAGAAATCTGGGTAGCAAAATAACTCGTTTAAAAATAGAAATTATTCAAAATGTCTACAATATAATTGTATCGAACACTTTTTAATACAAATGTGTACTGGTATAATCCTATTAGGACAAAAACTAAGTATTAAACAATCAATCAATCAATATATATATATATATATATATATATATATATATATATATATATATGATTTCTTGTAATTCTAAATATTATATATATATAATTAAAAATTATATGTTTAATTTGATTTCGTTTCGACTGATCGTCATTCGTGGTCGAGAGGTCTAAGACGCACCAGATCAATTGGAGGTTTCCCATATGTGGATTTGCAGGTTCAAATCCTGCCGAATGACACACATTTTCGTAACAAAAATTTATCTTAATTAGTCAAAAATAGGTAGAAATAAATATATAATACTGTTTGATTATAAACTGAATATTTAATTAAATACGAGTACCGATCAAAAATAATGTTCAAACAAATCATTTTGTTTATAACCGGTTTCGTTAATCTTCGTTAATTTCCGTAATATAAAACAGAATATCTACTTAAATACGAGTATCAATCAAAAATAATGTTCAAACAAATCATTTCAAATTGTCGGTTGTTTATAACCGGTTTCGTTAATCTTCGTTAATTTCCGTAATATAAAACAGAATATCTACTTAAATACGAGTATCGATCAAAAATAATGTTCAAACAAATCATTTCAAATTGTCGGTTGTTTATAACCAGTTTCGTTAATCTTCGTTAATTTCCGTAATGTAAAACAGAATATCTACTTAAATACGAGTATCGATCAAAAATAATGTTCAAGCAAATCATTTCAAATTGTCGGTTGTTTATAACCGGTTTCGTTAATCTTCGTTAATTTCCGCAATATAAAACAGAATATCTACTTAAATACGAGTATCGATCAAAAATAATGTTCAAACAAATCATTTCAAATTGTCGGTTGTTTATAACCAGTTTCGTTAATCTTCGTTAATTTCCGTAATATAAAACAGAATATCTACTTAAATACGAGTATCGATCAAAAATAATGTTCAAGCAAATCATTTCAAATTGTCGGTTGTTTATAACCAGTTTCGTTAATCTTCGTTAATTTCCGTAATATAAAACAGAATATCTACTTAAATACGAGTATAGATCAAAAATGATGTTCAAACAAATCATCATATATTTATATGTTTTCGATAATTATGTGTATTTTTTAAGTATATCAAGTCAGTTAACTTTATATCAGATATATTCTCTGACAGCAACATAACAATATATCAAAACTAGAATCAAAACCTTACAGGCTGTATCAATTATTCATTCGTGTAAATTCTTAGACATATTATTCATTTGTTATCTTAATAATCTGTTGTAAATCAGCAATTTTGATTTGAATTGGTGATTTCGTCGGGTGACCATTCAAGATTTCGAAACAGCTGGAAGTACTCCCCTGACGAGAAAATAGACAAAAGAGACGACAAGTAGATGGGTTAGACAATCATCGAAATCTCTCCTCTTGCTCGTTTTTTGTATGAAAGTCGAGGTTTATCCCCTTGCGTCTTAGTGTTTTTTTTTTCGTATTGTTTCAAGTGAAATTCTTAAATAGAATAAAATCTTGAAATAGGCATTCCGAGGATTGGTTAAGAGGTTCGTAGGCTGTTTATAGAAGAATGATACTGTGAAAATTTGCCTACATTTATACCAATTCTTATTCATAGAACCGCATTACAAATTTGCTAACTGCGTTTGCTATTTTTAGTAACTGTTGCCGTTGCTTAGCAAAGTTTTAGGTCTCACAAGATAAAATCGTCATTGATGGTGGATGTTTTTTTTAAGTTAACATCCTTGTAACCTCTCTGAAGATGGCTCATGTGAGCAGAAAGCTTAGAACCAACTTAATAAAAAATTATCCAAATGTTGGAGAGGTTTTGTCTTTATTTTCACCTGAAATTAAAGCCAAAATACGATGTTTAGAACGGCTCATGATTAAATATAATAGACATTCATTGTCTCTTATATTTAACAGTATATGTTTAGAAAATTATTGCTGCATCGACACACTAAATTATATATATATATATATATATATATATATATATTACCTGATTATTAACATAAATGAAAAGGGGATAATTTTTTTTTTTTTTAATCACATCATCCCAAGCAAGGCGGTAAGGCTACTGGTGTGAAGGGGGCTACGTAAGAGTGAATAGATTGGAAAAGAGAAAGCCAGAAACCACGTCCTAAACAGGGAACAAGGGATGAGCCTCTACACCTGTTCAATAGACGTGGGTGGAGTTTGAACCGGGCGATAGTTCAGTTTATCTACTCCAATTGAAAAAAAAAAAGCAAAAAATAAAGTGAAAAGATTGGAAAAGAGAAAACCGGAAACCACATCCTAAACAGAGAACAAGGGATGAGCCTCTACACCTGTTCAATTGATGTGGATGGAGTGTGAACCGGGCGATAAAATGTCAGCAGAATGTGATGTTTGAGTGCATTTCTCTGTGTGTGCGTGTAAGTTTATATGTCATAGGGGTAGGGAATCAAATCTGCGCTGACCACTTCAATCCAAGCATGTTGCCACGTTCCTGCTCATAGATTGACGGAAAATTGTGGCTGGTTTTCCTTCCTTTTTATGGAAGAGTGTATACTGCTGGTGAACGGGTAGTCATCCGCGATTGCCGTGAAGAGTCGTATGGTGGGTGTTTTAGAACTTAAAAAAGATATAGTTGACAGGAAGTACACAAAAAGGCTCCTTGTGTTATAAATCATATTTCTTAAATCTCACAACTAATTTATTTCTCAGTTAAACTTTACTAATTTAGTAGCATATTGCTGCGTTTCTACATTTGAACACTCATAAAATTTTAATCAAATTCGAAACGTATCAAAACTTTCTTTAAAGTGCTAAAGCGCTTCTCGCTAAAAACGTGACCAAATCGAGCTTATAACAATTTGAATCTAGATTAATTCCAAGAAACTGAAATGATTTTTGTTCTACGCAGAATTTGCGAGTACAAATTGAAAATTCACAAATAAGAACAAGGCTCTGTAGAAGAATTGTTCTGAGGCTTTGCATTTCGGTTATGTTGCACACTTTCTTCTAATGAGTGCTGAGCCAGGGATCGAACCAGGGACCGTTGGATTTCAATCCAAAGCTCTCCCAGCTGGTTTCTTGCTACGCCTCTTCGTCTTCCTCCTCCACCTTCCACCTTTTCTCTCTGCTTCAGCTTCTCGCCAAGAAATTAACACCACTGACCCTGGGTGGTGAATCGGTCGGGTTTTTATCTATGACACTCTACCCATAATCCATTTCCTCAGTCTATAAAAATTCCACTCGGGGGCCCCCTCTCTTTTTTCCTTTAGAATGGCCTGAAGGTGGATTATTAAGACAGCGGTGAGTATTTTTTTTCTTTTCTATATGATGGCGGTGCTTCTTTCTTTGGATCCGATTACTGCCCTGCACGCCAGACACAAACGAACCCTCTTTTTTCCAGAGCCGCCGCTAGTCTCCCTTTCATGTTCACACTCCCCCCTGGTCTCAAGACCACACATGTGGCAAGGCGGGCACTCCTACGAAGGGGGATTGTCTGGATTTCTTCATCTGAGCTCTCAGAAGTGGCATCGGAATTATCGGCAACAGCGTCGGGGTTCGCAGTCGGGCCATCAGACTCGCGGGGCGTAGGTCGGATCCACAGTTCGTCATTGGATGATTCACCACTGCCGCTACTTATCAACGGATTCGTATTCAAGGCGGGCCGAATGTCCCTCACATGGCGTGGAGTACCATCAACCAGCACGGCCTGCTCACTGACGATGCCGGTGATTCGTCCCCTTCGAAAACTGGTGGTGCACCGGCTATTGGGAGGCTTCACCCAGACGGTGTCCCCTAATTCATACGGCCCTCTTGTTCCCCGCCGATCAGGCAGACGCGCGTCAATGCCCTTGATTCGCACTCGGTAGCGATGGATCGCATTGGCGGGTGCGCTCACAGCATCCCTCGGTGTTGCATTATATCTATAGACCGCTTCTGCAATAGTGCACGCCTTCCTGGCCGCGGTCCTCTTCACGCTTCGGTGGCACCGCTCTGCTATGCCGTTGCCACTCGGCACATATGCACATCGGTGTCTGAGCCTGATCCCCCACTCGTCTACAAAACGCCTAAACTCTACGCTGCAGAAGTCCGTGAGGATCTCTTCAGGCGGCCCCCTTTCGTAAAATATGGATTCCAATTCACGGATGACACTGGAGGAGTCCTGTCTTGCCAACGGGCGCCAGATTGCGAACCTCGTCGGTCCGCAATCTATTAGTGTGAGGAAGTGCTGGCTGCCATAATGGGTTATGTCCATACCCAGTCGGCTCCAAGTCGTGTCTGTTCCCAGCCGACCCCTCCGCCATCTCGCTGGAGCGGGGTCGATCGACTGGCATGTTTGGCATTCCTTGACCACCGTTCTCACTGCACTTTTTGACACTGACGGATTGGTCAATTGTACAAAATAGCATGTCCGTCTCACTCCGGGGTGCCCACTGATGTGGTGTATTTCCCTGATTTTGTCCGCCGCCTCAACAGAGGCAGCACATAGTAACGGTACTGGCCCAGCTTCTTTCTTCACGGCATCAATCCATCTCTGAGGCACCCGAGTGAGCCTATCAGCGAGGTTGCAGTTTGAGGTGACAAGTACCACATCCACAGACAGATTGTACTCTGTTACTAGCTTTCTTATGGTCTCCAACCTCCGTCTGATCAGCATCTCGCTGGCCGCCTTGGTGCGGACCCTGGCCTTACCTGTCAGTGTGTTCGATATCCAGTGGTACACGCACAGCGAATCTGTGTGTATGTGTAATTTCTTGACTTTCCACTGGAGTGCCAGATTGATGCCTTTCGTCAACGCATCGAGCTCTGCCAGTTTGATGTGAGCAGCGTCATTCGTTGGTCGCAGCCAGCAGGCGTCCTCAATCGCAGCTCCGTTCTTCTCCAGCAGCACACCAATCGCCACAGAGCTCGCATCCACCCACACACTCAATGCGTCTCCCTGCACGCACCAGTCTCCCTTTGCGGGGTCATCCTGCTTTACCCTTGCGATGGTCTCCTTCACCATGCGAACCAACAGATCGTCCGTCGTTTCATCATCCCAGTCTTTGGTGACTGCGCTTGCCCTCCTTTTTATGGTGCCTGTTGCTACACGAGTCCATCCACACACTGGTAGGTGCCCCACAAGTTTTCCACACAGGGAGAAGACCACTCGTCTCGTGAAGACTTCGGGTACTTCAGGAACTGCAGTTCCGCGCTCCCACTTCAAGGTCCCCCGCTCCTTTCGAACTTTCAGGCCCAAGACACGGGCGCCATCCTCCAAATGTTCCGGGTCCTTGCAAATCAGGCCAAACTCGGCCAGTTTGGTCCTTACGCGTGATGAGGATACAACGTCTTCGTTCACGTATATGTCATCAAGGTACGTCGATGTCCTCTCTTTCATTGTTTCTTGCTGTGACAACACAGCGTTGACTATGGTCTTCATTATTTGGGGTGCCACGTTCAGCCCGAAGCCCAGTCTGGTAAGGCAGTACCTTCTGCCGGCAAACACCACCGTCTGAAACGGCCACATCGTCTCGCTGACCCGGACCTGCAGATACGCTTTTCTTAGATACAGCAGGGATATTTTTTATATATATATTTGTTTTTCTTTAATCCGAAGTGGAAGAGTAGGAAGGTAAATTCCAAGAACCTGATCCTAATCAATATTAATTTTTTTTAATATTAAAGTGATGCAGACAGAGCCAATATAAATTAGAGAAAATTTTCAAAATTCAAAGGTGTTGGATGTACATTTCGACATAGGATCTCTAATAGAGATTCTACGTCACGTCAGCGACATTGTTTTTCCAAATGGCGAAGGCCCTGAGTTAGAGTGTGGAGAGGTTTTTGGTTAACAACGGTCACAAAGTGGAAAAGGACAGAGCTGGTAGTCGCGGGGTTACAGGGTGTTGAAATGGTATATTTAGGAAGGGGAGAAATAGGAGTTCATATTTTATAAAGATAGACAACTAAATGAGTTAAATTACTTTTTAAAGTTAAGATTTTGGGCTGTTTGAAGAGGTATATTTAGGCGAGAAGGAATGGGTTTCAAGATAAGATTTTAAAATTGATATATATATATATATATATATATATATATATATATAGAGAGAGAGAGAGAGAGAGAGAGAGAGAGAGCAAATATAAGAAAAATTAAGGCAGACACGTTATTTCATGGTAAATCGGAAGTATCCATATGTATTTATATACATATATATTTCGAGCTCTCTTAGAGAGTTATTCTACCACTGTATGTACAGGAAACTCCTTTGGATTCTTCTATACCCACACTGCATGCTGATATATATATATATAAAAGAGTTCTGTTGATCAACCATTTTAGCTACCCACACCACTCCCTTCAAAACCTCAACGGTCAATACGCATGACCAGTTCACCTATCACTAACCCCAACCATCACCCTAGCACAACTAATCAAATATAAGAAAAGAGGCCTTCGATTCCTATATATTCCGTCTGAAGAGACATTGAACTTTCAATGCCGAAACAAATGTATCTTTGTAACGGATATTTATAAAAATGTATGTACATGTTCTAAAAGATAATTTATAATTAATATATATATGCTTCGTGTATTTTTATCTTTCACATTTTTATGATTTTTTCATTTTATATATAATAGAAACATTTTAAGAGTTTGTCTTGCGGGCTTTTCGATAAAAGCTGAAAAACAGTTGTGTATGAATGCTCTTTGTCATTGAGTGAAATCTTAAAAAACTTAAATCTTCTTTTGTATTGCTGGTTACACGCATGCGCGCTGATTCTCTTTATATATATATATATATATATATATATATATATATATATATATATATATATTGTACAGAAATATACACGCGCGATCAATGATATATTATTTTAAATCCTTATACTTAGTAAAGTTGTACTGATGTGCAAAAATACTCCTAAACTCCCTCTCTCCTTCCCCCTCCCTCTCTCTCTTTCACTCTCTCTCTCTCTCTCTCTCTATATATATATATATATATGTGTGTGTGTGTGTGTTATGTCTTGAAGGCTGTTACAATGCGTTGAATGAAATAAAGGAAGGTCGGGAGGTGTTTGTATGACCTGTTTAATATTATTGATATTTCGAGACTATAATCTCATCGTCAGAATGGCAGAGAAAACTTCAAACTGTCCGTGCTGTTAGTTGTCCATCTATAAATGGCTGGCTTTATCCACTGCTGCTGTACGTGTGCGTGTGGGCGTGTGTGTGAGTGTGTATCTATGTGTGTTCTAGTCTTTTTTATGGTGTGTGTGGGTGTGTGTGTATGTGTATTCAAGATGGGGTTTTTTGTTGGTCTGATGGAATCAGTTCGTAGGATCCAGGAGTTGATGTGACTTTGACCCGGTCAAAGGATATCAGTTACATTGTTGTTATCTTATCTGTTTGTTTTATCGGGTAGTGTTTGCTCGTTGTGTGAGCTGTAATTGAATCTTCTTTTATGTGTGTGTGTGTGTGTGTGTGTGTGTGTTGGACCTGGAGCGTGTTTTTTATGGGCACCTCTGCTAATACGGCCTGGGTAGGGGAGAAAGTGTGTTAGCGTGGTTATTGTAATTATTTTTTTGTGTGTGAAGGCGATGTGTAGTATTGTAATTAAATCTACCTAACTTATTTATCTGTGTGTGCGCACGTGTGTGCTTTAGCCTGGTTAACGGTTTGTTATAAGGGAGGAAGAATGCGTGTGGTTATTGTTATTGATTGCGTGTGTGTGTGTGTGAACTATGTTGTCGTTTTAAGTGCATGTTGTGTGCGTCTTGGTGTTGTCTATACTGTTACGTAATCCAGGTTTAATTCTTTGCGACTGTTAATTGAAGGATGTAATTTAGATATTATTAGGGACTCTTTAATGCGGAGGTTACCTATGTTGCGTTTCTTAGCCAAGATATTAACGGTTATGGTTTTGTCCTTATTTTTGCATTTTTTTTTTAAGTGTTTTTGGAATGACGAAGCTTGCGTGTGTAGATGTTCTTTTATTCTAATGTGTAGATGTCTTGTAGTGCTGCCGACATAGAATGCATCGCATTTGGCGCATTGTAAGCGTTATACGACATATACCTCGTGGCATATACCGGTACCTGCAATAGGGCAGTTGGTTAGTGTGCATGTGATGTTGTTGTTTGTTCTGTGGTTGGGGTTGAGGTGTCTTCGAAGAGTGGGGCCGTAGTGTGCCAGCTGTATATCTAATCCCTCCTTGTGGATAGCTCGACGTATTTTAGATGTTATATAATCGCTGAAGTGTGGTAACCTCAGGAAGCAGGTGTTAGATAGGGTGTGGCGCCTTGGGCCCCTACTACCCTTCCGTTCTAGGCGATCCACACAGGATTGTGGGTAACCGTTAGTCACCAGATATATATATATATATATATATATATGTTAAATCAAGCATATATAACACAATTTTCGATTCATCTAATAACCATATCTGCTCTGAATTGTATCGTAATGTCAACAAATGTAAACATGTTATGGAAAGTAACGAAGATTAGCAAAATGGTGTTTAAACAATTTGAAAATGACTTTTTAAACAATATTTGTGATCGATACTCTTAGTTAAGTAGATATTCTGCTTTATAATCAAACATATTTATTTATTTCTACTGGCCTGTATATTTTCGTAACAAATATATAGAAGTATATGTATACATAGAATTAATGTGTTTGCTACTTAACAGAGTCACGCTGGCATCGAAATTCGGTAAACGCAGGGTTAGAATGTCCTCACTCGTCAGGGTCGAACTTTGATCTGCTGTTGTGCCCCGGTGATTATTCACCCACACTAAAAGGGATTACAAACTCACACATATCTTTATGAATATGTCATCTCTATCATTGCTATTGAGCGCTTTCAAATATTGATTTAACATATATACATTTATATATATATATAGAGAGAGAGTGAATTTAGGAGTATTTTTGCACATCAGTACAATATCAATAATATAATATATATAACACATTGCACATATATATATATATATATATATATATATAGACATACACATTTCACACACACATATATATATATATATATATATATATATATATATATATATATATAAAGATTATAACTAAATAGACTCTGTGAGTATGTAGGCCTTAAATTTATACTAAAATAAACCTTAAAAAAAAACACTAACAAACAGAACCTAATTCCGTTACAATCCGGTGCACTAAGGCGTCGGATAAATGGGGAGAAAAAAAGAAATCCGCGGAATAAGAACAAAACATTCAATACTCTGCAGCAAAGAAAAAAAAAACCCAAACGGAACTAACTACAAGAAAAAGTGCTCGATACAAAGTATAAAGGAAAATATACAAAAGTAGAGCAAAGACACACAAAAATCTAAAGTGAGCCAAAACCTACCGCGGTTTCACACTACGGATCGTCAGGGCAAAGATTTTAGATTTTTGTGTATATATATATATATATATATATACTCCTGATCAAAGTTTTAAGACCACTTAAAAATCTTTAAAAAGAAATATTTTTTTAACAGATAGATTTTAAACTCCTCCCACTTAAGGTTACCAATACTACAATCTAAAAGGTTATGGAAACAAAAAGCTACATTCCAAATATTTTACTTAGAAATTACATTTTTATAAAATGAGGCGATTTACGCATGATCAAAATTATTAGACCAGAGACAAAAATTCTACGAAATTGTACAAAAAGTGTATGAAAAGTGTATGAAAACATTCAACAACCAAATTTAATAATGAGTTCTACCTCCACTGATTTTGATGACTTCAAAAATTCTGTCTGGCATGCTAGAAATAAGCGTTTCCATTAAGATGCGGGGGATGTTGCTCCAGCTTCTGAAGATGGCTTCACAAAGTTCATTTTTTGTTGAATATTCTTTGCCATTTCGCTAAACATCTCTTGTCATTCATCCTCAAACATTTTCAATTGGGTTCAAGTCTGGTGAGCATGCAGGTTGTCCCAAGAGGTGGACACCATTTTCTTGTAGAAAGGTCAAGGTCCGTCTTGTAGCGTGGATTGCAGCATTATTCTGTTGGAATAACCATCCATCCACACACAAACGATGGCACTCCATCATCAATGATGCTTTTTGTAGCATTCTAACATAACCAGCCGCTGTTTGAGAAGCCGGCACCATCTGGAGCTCCATCGTCCCCCTGGATGAAAAGGCACCCCATACCATTAAGGACCCTCCACCACTATGACGTGTGGAGAAAATTTCAGGAGGCATGTTTTTGTTATGCCAATATCGTTGGAAGCCATCAGGACCATCTAGATTGAATTTTTTCTCATCAGAAAACAAGACTTTCTTTCACTTCTCAACGTCCCATGTTTGATATTCTGAACCGAACTTTAAGCGGTCCACCTTGTGACGTGGAAGCAGCCGAGGAATTTGTTTACGCTTTTTATTTACCATGCCTTTTTGTCGTAAGTGGTTCTGATGATTACGGGACTGCAATCAGCATCTGTGACTGCCTTAATTTAACTAGAAGAAAGTACCCCACTCTTTCATGACAACCCGTCTTATTCTCCTACTCAATGCAGGAGAAATCTTTGGCGGCCTACCAGAGGATTTTGCTTTTCCATAATTCTCACTGTTCTTTAGAAAGTTGCAAATCATAGTTTTAATGCGATTTACCTTAGCTGCGATCGCCTGCTGTGACAAACATTGCTTATGGAATTCTAGAATTCGAGAACGCTCAACTTTGGTAAGTTTGCTTGCTTTAGGCATGGTAACACCTTTACGCAGTGATTGCTAATCTCTAACTGAACTAAAAACATTGGAATTGCCATAGATCTAACAATTTATACCCCTGGTCTTATAATTTTGATCATGCGTAAATCGCCTCATTTTATAAAAATGTAAATTTCTAAATAAAATGTTTGGAATGTAGCTTTTTGTTTCCATAACCTTTTAAATTGTAGTATTGTTAACCTTAAGTGGTAGGAGTTTAAAATCTATCTGTAAAAAATAATTCTTTTTAAAGATTTTTAAGTGGTCTTGAATTTTTGTTCAGGAGTGTATGTGTCTGAGATACTGTTATTGTTTACACTACTTATATTGTTTGCACTGTTGCCCATATCTCTGTTGCCATATTTAAGACATTTGTGCCGTTGTACGCTCCGGCCTTCTTCAGGTGATAGAACTTTTGACATGAATTTCGTATACCGGGGTAGATTGTTTTAGTTTAATGTTCCTTTTCTGAATGTCCCAGTATCAGTTATTTTTTGTGGGACGGGGGCTCATCTCTACTGTATCCAGGTATTGAACTTAAATCTGTTTGGGTTAAAGTCACTGGATTTAACCACCGCTTTTATCTACTGGACTGAAATGTCGTGAATTCCAACGAAGATGAGGACAATAGGCAAAACACCGAAACTATGGTTAAGCTATTTATACAAATTGTCATGTGATTTTGTTTTTTTCTGTGCATGAAATATATAATTATATAATTATAATTTTCCGAATGTTTTATTTCTCTAAATGTTTCGGATATATTTTCAGCCATTATCAAGGATAAATTTGTTTTACTTTAACCTTAAAATATAAAAAATTAGATATATCTAAACTTATTTATAAATAGAACTTTGTCTGGGTGTGTGTGTATTTGTGTGAGTGTGTCTTTGTCTGTGTGTGTCCGTTACCTATAGAATCCCAAAAGGCTGAACCAATTTTCTTGAAAATTTACACAGTTGTACTATAAGCGTCTGCCAGTGTTCTTAGCTAGGTTTTGTGTTGAGGTAGCCCCGATAAATATCGAAAATCGATAGTCGAAAAAATCGGGTTATAGAAGGAGTGGTCCGATTTTAATCAAATTTGATACACTCATAGACATAAGAAACGATATTCAGAAGTTTCAAGGTTGCAGTTCTTACAATAGTGCAGAAAATCAATATAATATATATATATATATATATATATATATATAAAGGGCAAGATGTTTGTGTGTGTGTCGGTTTATCTGCCTGTATGTCTGTATTTCTTTTTTTTAGCCCTTTTATTTTAGTTTTTGCTTCGGGTTTGGATCTTTGTAGGTATAATTGTCGTTCTTAGTCTCAGCCTTGATACCATTTACTCAGAGGACTTATTTAGCCTTCAAAATTCAGTTTGACTTACATCCATTCATTTTTCTTTCATGGTTTCGCTTTAACTGGAAACAACTATTGCTTTTTAGTCTTTCGTGCCAACGTCCAAAGAGTCTGAGCTCCAGGACCATGGATTAGTTTTAAAGCTTTCATTACACCCGATCAACGCCAGGCTATACTGATAGTCAAGTGCACCTACTATCACTGGCATGATTCTTGTTTTCAATTTCCAGGTCTTTATATTTTGACAGTTTTTTCGAATTCCTTGGTTTGTATGTTACAATCCGCTAGACAAGCCACATCAATTAATAGGCAAGTTTTTTCTTTCTGGTTTTTAACAATAATGTCCGGCCTATTTGCTTCATTTTTTTTGTCTGTGTAGATGGTATAATCCCATAGAATGGTGACATCATCTATTTCTGTAACCGCTGCTGGGTGATGTCCATACCAGTGGCCGTTTACATATTTTCCACAGTGCCTGCACATTGTCCAATGCAAATACTGCCCCACTCAATCGTGACGATTCTTATATTCATTTGGGGTAAGTACATTATTATTATTGATTTTATTATTTTTATTACTATTATTATCATTATTTCATTTTTCATCATATTTCGATTTCTGCTATGGTCGCACTACCTACCAAGCCTGTGGGAAGACCTAAGGCAGGTCGTGGTGTGTTGTTATGGCTCCATTTCATGTTTTTCTATCTCCGCTAACATCCCTAGCGTTACATAGGCAAAGTTCCTTTTAGTGTGTGGGCAGTACTTAACAAAACAATTTTTTGTTTAACTCTTAAGCTGGGGTTTCCAGGGATTCTTTCAATGTGTTGTTTTGTTCCATTTATCATTCCAAGTGCGCCTACTATCACTGGCACGATTCTTTTTCATATTATTATTATTATTATTATTATGATTATTACTGCCAGTGCGTGATAATAATTGCTTTAATATGCAAGCCTTTTTGTTTTTAATTTTATTTTCCCTGACAAATGAGCTTATTTTTGAACGCAATCTTCAGGGACATTTTCTCCTAATGTCCGTTTTTGCCATTTATTCCTTAACTCTTTCAAGCGCTTAAATTTGGTTTAATGGTGTTGAAATCGTGCCAAATTGGCGAATATTTAGAGAAATGATAGAGCCAGAGAAAGATGGACAAGAAGGAGAGTTTCTGATCAGCAATATCTCGTTTTAATTCGTCATTTCTTCTTTGTTGGTCATTTTCCGTTTCGTATCTGATCGATGCGCGTTATGGTGCTGTGGATATCGGCTCGAGACAAGAAATCGGGGAGCCGAGTTCGAATTAGAGTTGAATTCTTTGCAATTCCCTTACGCACAAAGGTATTAATCCGTCTCTTCCCTCCAGTTATGGGTTAAATAACAGGCCAGCTTAGATTTTATTGCCTTGGCTGGCAAGTTATCTCCTATCTCACTAACTCCTCTCTCTCTCTTATGCCCTTTTCTTCGTCCACTTCAATCTCATCAGTATTCAAATCTTTCTTTTACCCTCTTCCTGATACTCCCTATAACCTATCACTCTTTCTCATAACTTACCTTCTATGTAACCCCCTGACTTGCTTGGAGCGACACGATTATAGAAAAAAAAATAGCAAACTAATCTACCGCAGAGAGTAATGGCAACCTACTGCGGGAAAATCTTCTGACCAGTCAGTCAGGTTTCTTTCGAGACATGATCGTCGTAGCATGTAGCACGCATGGCACTTAACTGACTGACTGAATATAATAGTTGGAAACATAAGTAAAGTTTCTACTGAGCATAAAATGGGGGTTCTGTTTTCTATTTTTATGAATTAATAAAATGATCCCCCACTAATTATACTTAATACAATAATGTAATATAATCTATCTTTTCTCCCTTCAGCTATGAGTTAAATGGCAGGACAGATCGGGTTTTATAGCCTTGGTCGTCCACCAGTCTACCGCTGAAAGTAATGGCCACCTACTCTGGGATAATATTCTGCCCAGTCAGTCATGTTTCTTTCGAGACATGATCGCCCAAGTGTGTATCACGTATGACACTTAAAAGACTGACTGATCGATCATGACTCTTTATAGCTTTTCATTAAGGATTACAGTATTTTTCGTTCTTTCACTCTCGTCTGCAATATCATATTTTAACATCAAATTCTCCAAACCTTCTTTTCTCATTGGGTTCCAACCTTTCAAATGTCTCTTCTCTTTTCTCGGACTAAGTTTTTTTTTTTTTTTTCATTTCTCTAAAAACATATTCGTTATTTACACGTTCTACCCAAATTATTCTCAGCATATCTTTGTCGGGAGAAAAATTACACTGAATAGATGCAGGGTCCCGGGGAACAGTGTCCAGCAGCCGCGCCAACCCATTGCAGCAACGGGGTGGACCAGGCGGTTGAAAGGCCTGGGGAATTTTAGTCCCTGAACCCGTTTGTAGGTGGTCGGGCCCCCACCTAAAAAAAGACCTTGTGCCACATCCCGCTCCGGTAGGGGAGCAGGGTAAGTACCATGTTTCTATCGTACGACATCCCTTTGTTTTAATTCATTCACTTACATATTTTTTTAAATTATATCACCCCGAGCAAGGCGGTAAGGCCACTGATGTGCAGGGGGCTACCTAATAGTAAAAAGATTGGAAAAGAGAAAGCCGGAAACCACATCCTAAACAGGGAACAAGGGATGAGCCTCTTCACCTGTTCAATAGACGTGGGTGGAGTGTGAACCGGGCGATAGTTTAGTCTATACTCGCACTGTTATTATGCAGCTGCCCGGCACCATTTTCTTTGATTTCTAATGAGCATTTTCATTTTCATTTTCTTAAATTTTTTTTTTGTGTTTTGGAAGATCTCTTTCGCCATTCCAATGCTTCCTTAGATGTTTAGGTCATATTTTCCTTTATTCTCGTTGGATATTTCAATTTCTGAACTTTCTTATCTATTCGTTCGAATTTATTCTCGTCAAAGTCAGTCTTGGATAATTATGGCTTACCATTTATCTACGTATTGAGTGATTCCACCATATCTGATTTTGTACTCTCGTTACATATATATTGCCATTCTTGATTGTGTCTAAAGAAGGGTCTGTTATAAAATCGTCCTGACTTGGCATCTCGAATTCAGCCATTTTCGAACGCCATAACGTAGATTCTTTCTCTCTTTCCGATAAATATTTTCAGAGGTATTTTTCTGATAGCTATCAACCTTCATACTTCGAGCGTATTAAAGGTACTACTGGATTGGTAGTTCGGTCTGATCTTTTTACTTTTGAGATAGCTAGCTGGAACTGTAGGTGTTCTATTCTGATTTTTTTTGTTTTGTTTTTTTTTTTCTCACATATCTGTCTTCCTTGCCGCACATAATTTTCATGGAATTATATGCAACGCAAATTGTAACCTTATGTCTTCTGATATTATAATTTTATTTTTATGTCTACTCACTGTGGCCTTCTTGATCGATGTAAAACAGAATGGAAAACAGAATGAGAATTTTCAACGGCTCAGTTGTGGGTATGCTCCACATATATTTACCCAGAATTGCTTGAACGTGAACCAACTGGTAGTACGGCGCCACCCATCTATAATAGGCGCTGTCTTTCTCTCTCTCTCTCTCTCTCTCTCTCTCTCTCAGACATGATAAAATCCATCTGAGATGTTTTTATTTAGTAAGTAGTGTAATTATTGCCCCCTGGTAACTTCAAATTTTTCCCCAGGGGCAAATTTTACCCAGTTTAGGAATCGCTGCCCTATGCAGTCGTAATTGGTCTAGCTTGGTAACCATTACTCCACGTTGAAGCGTCCTAACGCTTTTTCTAATCGTAAATTAGATGTGGCTCATGGTTGAATGTGCGGAGCACCCTGTGAGAATCTAATCCACTATTTAGTCGTAACTGTGGTACAGTGGATATCGGCTCGGAACGAGAAACCGGGGAGCCGAGTTCGAATTCCAGCTGAATCCATTGTATTCACTTACGCGCAAATACCCTTGGGAAAGGTATTAATCCGTCTCTTCCTTCCAGTTATGGGTTAAATAGCAGGACAGATTGGGTTCTATAGCCTTGGTCGGCAACCAGTCTACCGCAGAAAGCAATGGCAACCTACTGCGGGATAATCTTCTGCCCAGTCAGTCATGTATCTTTCGAGACATGATCGCCCAAGCGTGTATCACGTATGGCACCTAAACTGACTGATCTGGCCAGACCACTTTCCTAACCATTACACGACGTCGAAGTGCCATAACGATTTTCTAAGCGTAGATTGATGAGCGGGTTTCAGGAAGATGAAATACGATGTTTGACATTGCTTTTAATTTTTTGAAGATTCTAGTTAGCAGGGAAGCAGAAAAACAAATGAAGTTCCACAGGCGGGAAGTGCGAGAAAAAAAAATGTTGGAGTAGAAGGGAAGGCTGCATTTATCTATTTTTCAGTAAACGGATGAGACCTAAATGCCGATCTAATTTTTCTTCTCTTCTTCTATGTGCTATGTCCCTTTAGGACGTAGGCGATCATAGCTTTCCACATCTCGCTATCCCTGGTGACTCTTAGCACACTTTCTCCTGTTACACCACGCAATCCCCGTTCTGTCATCCACCTGACCAGGCACTTCAAATATGTTTCCCCTGTCTCTTTTTTCCTCTATCTGACCTGTTAGTATCAGGTTCTCCAAGCCCTTCTTCCTCATTGCATGTCCCATGAATTTCAGCTGTCTCTTCCTGATGCTCAGTATTAATTTCCTTTTTGTTTCCATCCTTTCCAAAACCTCATCATTGCTCACATGCTCGGTCCATGATATTCGTAGTATTCTTCCGTAGAACCGAGTTTCAATCGCTTCAAGTTTCTCCTTTATCTTCGATGATATTATCCAGACATCACTGCCATATTAAAGAACTGATACCACATAAAAATCTAGCACTCTCTTTTTTTGTTTCTAGTGAAATTTTACTGTCTCTTAACACTTTACTCAGCTTCTGGGACGCGTCCTTCGCCATGCCAATTCGCCTTCGGATCTCTGTGTCGCACTTTCCGTCTTCTGTTAAAACACTTCAGCACGCTTAAATTCCATGGGGTCATGGAAGCAGAGAAAAAGGCTCATTAGAGCAGTTACCACGAAAATATTCATAAAAACGATGATGGAAAGTAACGGTCCGTCGGGAAGAATTGAGTGAAGTCCTATTGGTGATAATTATTGCATGTTAACATTTCACATTATGAGTAAATCATATCCATCTTCGAGTATGCAAAATGAGTCATTTTCTACGTGATAATACCTCCACTCATATTGTAAATGTATTTGCTATTCAAATAGATTCGATAAAAAAAGGATTTCATTGTCCGCAGCCGATTCGTAAACGGAGGGAAGTTCCACAAATGAGATTGGTTTTTAATCATTCATCCAAATGTCACTACTACGCATGGCGTTTCAGGGAGTGAAAGTGAGAGAAAATATTGACTATAAGGAGGATTAAGGAAAGGACAGATGATGAACTGATTCAAGAAGATAAAAGATGGCGATTGACGCTGAGCTGAAATTTTTGAAAATTGTGGCTATCAAGGAAACAAGTAGACGAAAGGGAGTTCCACAAGTGACATTGGAACTCAAGCAAAGCAATAATGTCTAGTACACAGGGAAAAAAGGAGTGAAAAGATCCGTTAAAGAAAGGACTGAAAAAATGTCAAAAGATGAACGTGGTTCAAGGTGGACGAGAGTGAATAGGGTTGGATTTAAACTTCTGACGATTGTAGTTATCAGAAAAGCGGATAAACGGAAAGGATTTCCCCAAGTAAAATATGTCTGTCACCATTTCAAGGCAGGAGTGTCACTCCTATGAAAGGGGGTTGCAAAGAGTGAACGTGAGAGAAATGATTTAATATAGAGAAGATTGAGAAAAGCAAAAAATATGAACGGGATTCAAAAAGACAGAAAATGCCGATTGACGATATTTTTGTTTTTTGATATTTGTATTTATCAGAAATCAGTTCAATTAAGTGCAATACGTGATACACGCTTGAACGATCATGTCTCTTTCGAGACATGACTAACTGGACAGTAGGTTGGATTTATTTCTGCGATAGACTGGTTGCCAGCCAAGGCTATAGAACCCCATCTGTCCTATTATTTTAGTCATAACTAACGGGGGAAGAGATGCATTATATTATTAAATAGTAATTAGTGAGGGATCATTTTATTACTTCATAATATATAAAAGCGATCCCCAACTTTATGACATGTAGAAGCCTTAATCTTAATTCAAACTATTATATTCAGTAAGTCAGTTAAATGCGAAGCGTAAAGACGCTTTTGGCGATCATGTCTTGAAAGAGACATGACTGACTGACTTGCCATTGATTCTGCGGTAGACTGGTTGACAGCCAAGGCTATAGAAACCAATCTGTCCTATTATTTTACTTATAACTAGAGGGGGAATACATGTATTATATTATTAAGTAGTAATTAGTGGGGGATCAGTTTATTACTTCATAAAATATAAAACCGATGCCCCACTTTTCGACCTGTAGAAGCCTTAATCTTGATTCCAACTATTATAGTCAGTCAGTTAGTTAAATGCCACACGTGATACACGCTTGGGCGATCATGTCTTTAAAAAAGACATAACTGACTGAGCAGAAGATTATCCCGTAATAAGTTGCATTTGCTTGTTGCTGTAGACTGGTTGCCAGCCAAGGCTATAGAACCCAATCTGTGTTATTATTTTACTCATAACTAGAGGGGAAAGAGATTTATTATATTATTAAGTAGTAATTAGTGGGGGATCAGTTTATTACTTCATAAAATATGAAACCGATCTCCCACTTTATGACCTGTGGAAGCCTTAATCATGATTCCAACTATTATATTCAGTCAGTTAGTTAAATGCCATACTTAAAGACACTTATGGCGATCATGTCTTGAAAGAGACATGTCTGGCTGGGCAGAAGATTATCCCGCAGTAGTTTGCCGTTGATTTCTGTGGTAGACTGGTTGTCAACCAAGGCTATAGAATCCAATCTGTCCTATTATTTAACCCTAAACTGGAGGGAAGAGACGGATTAATACCTTTCTGAAGGTTATTTGCGCGTATGTGAAGGCAAGGAATTCAACTTGAATTCGAACTCGACTCCCCGATTTCTCGTTCCGCGCCGACAACATACATCCCAGATATCACGTAAACTTAAATTTCATTCACTGGCGGTAATGTTATCAAAAAAAGTTTCATTTAGCTATTTGACACTAAACGACTGGGACGTTCATGCAAATCTTGTAGCATTTGTGTTGAAAAGAACCATTCTATTTTCATTTTGGCAATAAATGTTAAAAATATTATGAAATACATCATTTCTTTAAAAAGAAACTGTGGAGGCCTAATAATTATGGCCGGTGGTGTATCTACGTGTATGTTGCTCGGGTGTCATGAA
Organism: Ascarosepion bandense; assembly: GCA_037127315.1. NCBI lineage: Eukaryota > Metazoa > Mollusca > Cephalopoda > Sepiida > Sepiidae > Ascarosepion > Ascarosepion bandense. Next base: position 1,156,426 of record JBBBDQ010001114.1, read on the forward strand.
AGCTATAAAACTAATCCATGGTCCTGGATTTTCGATTTTCGATATTTATCGAGGGTACCTGGATACACACCCTAGCTAAGAACACTCTCAGAACCTTATAATACAACTGTGTAAATTTTCAAGAAAATCGGTTCAGCCGTTTCTGAGTCTATAGGTAACGGACACACACACAGACACACACACAGACAAATTTTCATTTATAAATATGTTTACATAATGTAATATTTGAACACAGAATTGGTTGCATTAAGAATAGTTTCGTCCAACACCTCAAATTGCTACAAAACTAATCATTAACCAAAAATTATATCTTCTTTTAAAAGTTTTTTTTAGATATTTAAAATGTTGTAGTGGATTGAATGTGGCATTCCCAATTTTAAATTTCCATGTATTCTATTTTTTGCTGACATCAATATATTTTGTCTTCGTACAATTGATCTTTATATATTGAAATTTGCGCACTTTATTTTATTTAATTTTCTTTATTGCCCAATGGTTATTATCTTGAAAGCAAATCAACACGAATCCGCCTAAAATCAACACTTGAAGAAACAACAGATTTCTCTGTCCTCTCAGAGAATCTGAAAGATCAAATTGAATCAAGAGCATTGCGACATAATTGCTGCCATCACGTGCGTCCGGATGTTGGCAGAATCTCATGGAACTACATCCCTGATTGAATATCTGAATGACAGCGCTATGATAGTCGTCGAACGTTTTCTTTGTAGAAGCATTTTGACATCAGAAAAATCGATCAGTTATTGTTCAGGTTGTTCAACATTTGTTCAAAAATTGCTGATTGGTTCAACAAAAAACAAAAAAAAAACAAAAAAAAAACATCGAAAACAAATAAATGAAATAAATAAGTAAACATTTTCGACAAAAGTCAATAGGTTATCTTGCTGTAAATCGGCAAACCCCTTCCATGAGAACTGATTAACCTCGCCCAAGTCCCTTGCAATTTACCCATGATTAGAGAACCTTTTCCTGGAAGGAAATTGTCTAAATGCTTTTGAAATGTTAATCTTCAAAAGGAAAAGAAAATAAATAAAAAGAGAGAAGAATACATGAGGTAATGACGAGGATGCTATTCGAGCAGGCAGCAAATTGAAAAGTGTGGTCCTTTACTAAATTAAGATTAGCTAAGAAGAAAAAAGGGTAAATTTTCGTTTTAGGTGCTTTTCCCCCTTCAAATTCATCCAAAATAGCATTATTTCTGTGCAAATGTATACACTGAACTCAAATCAACAATTAGTTATTGAAGAAACTTACCTTTTTTGCTTTGAAAGTCCATAAAAAACCGAACTATATCTCGAAATTTTTCTCTCCCGTAACTCTCACGAAGTCATGTAATTAACTGCAGAATGGCGTTCTACGTAGGCAGCAATTTTCTTTTGAATTTTGGTCGATTTTCTTCCTTTACTGAAACTTCCGGCGATGTACTTCCTGTTATGATATAATATGGTAAGTGGTGGTAAACTGTGAGGAAACAGCTAATAAAATATTTTGGAGTTATTTTTACCGCAAGAGTACACTTATATATATATATATATATATATATATATATATATATATATATATATATATATATTGTTTAATGCTTAATTTTTGGTCCTAATAAGGTTAGAGCAGAACACATTTGTATTAAAAAGAGTTATATACAATTATATTGTAGAACTTTTGAATATTTTCCATTTTTAAACGAGTTATTTCGCTACCCAGATTTCTACCTTGAGTGGTATCTTCAGGTGATTTTTAATATTAAATATTAAATATTAAATTTAAATTTCTTTCTCGTCTGAAAAAAGTCCACATTGTACTCAAAACACGTGTAGCGACAAAAATATCATAATGGATATATTCTACAAAAAAGCAAGTAATATTAATAAGAATAACAATAAATCTACACTTTATACAAAACGTTCACGGCTTTTCACAGTTTATATATATATATATATATAAACATATTTATAAATGGAACTTTGTGTGTGTGTGTGTCCGTTACCTATAGACTCCGAAACGGCTGAACCGATTTTCTTGAAAATTTACACAGTTGTACTACCAGCGTCTGCGAGTGTTCTTAGCTAGGTTTTGTGTCGAGGTACCCCCGATAAATATCAAAATCAATAATCGAAAAAATCGGGTTATAGAAGGAGTGGTTCGATTTTAATCAAATTTGATACACTAATAGACAAAGACATAAACGATATTCAGAAGTTTCAAGGTTGCAGTTCTTACAATAGTCCAGAAAATTTGATAACGATACCAGGAAATCAAAATTTGTCTTACATCCATTCATTTTTCTTTCAGTCTACGGTTTCACTTTAACTGGAAACAACTATTGCTTTTTAGTCTTTCGTGTCAACGTCCAAAGAGTCTGAGCTCCAGGACCATGGGTTATTTTAAAACTTTCATTATACCCGAGCAACGCCGGGCTATACTGCTAGTATATATATATATATATATATATATATATATAATTATTATCCAGTTATTGGTCAGAATTAATTTAAACAAGGACACAATCGTATTAAAATTACAATACATACAATGTGGATACTTTTAACCGGGTTTGTATGATCCTAAACTATTCTTTCTGATATGTCTATATTCAGACATTACTTTGGTTGGATCTTTCATTGGCTAACCTTTCTCGTGTTTACAATTCTTGAAAAACTCTATCTTTATTTTAAAGTTTCAGTTATTTTAAACGTCCAGTTGTTCGTTGTGAAAATCACTGTTGTGCGTTTTAAAAAACAAAAAGAAATAAACGTTGGAGAATCACTTGATATAAAATTCCTGACGATACCAAAAGTTTGAAAGAAAGGTTGCGTACTCGAATGACTTCCGAATGAATATATATATATATATATTGTCATCCGCAGACAGATCTGTTTCGCTGTATCACAGCTCATCACTACGGTTAGACTCCGATTGCTTTTTAACCCAGGATTGAAACCCGACCGAACTGGCGTCAGTCGGCGATTCTACCTCTGGGATATTGGCGTTCGGTGGAAGAAGGCAGACTTTTTAGCGCATATATATCATTATACGCGCCCAATAGCCAGATTGCTCTAATTCATTTTACTTGATGAGCGATGCGAACACGCCAGAGTAGCTATTGTATTTCAAAGTCTACCATTCTTCCATAGTGCTCAATCAGGGTGTGAGAGCATATATATATATATATATATATATATAATCAATTTTGTAAGCAATATTATTAATTTTGTTATACGCTTTCACAAAATTTCCAAGTAAAAGCATACAAGAATTTTAATAATATTGATAATAAACATAATATTACGTTTGGTATATTTGTAGATCTTTTGACCAAATGGAAGCACGCCGAGAAAGATATTAATAATTTAAATTATCGGACACACCTATATCCTTTCTCAACGATAAACAAAAAAATGTTGGATTTTTCCTGGGGAATCTTTCCCGAATGTAGCACATTTCCTTATATATATATATATATATATATATATATATATATATATATATATATATTTGTTGTGGATTCCGGATGAGAACCCGCACAAAATAATGAACAACAAAAACAGATGTGGAGATAGAAAAGGTACGCTATATTGGACGTAATATACAAACTGAAACGTGGGTTAGTCAATTCAGAAATACTCTTAGGATAAATAAATATATACAAGTCTTGAAGTGAAATCTTTGTAAATAGTATGTCCGTGTAACCTATTCTAGCTGAGTGGAGCTCAGAGCTAGTCTGGGTTCTGAGTAACTTCGGTATCTGTCGGAACTCTTCGATAACTGGAACGGATCTCTACGATTACTCTCCACTGTAAACTGCAACTACAACTGAGATTCCAGATCGCTGTTCTCTCTATGGTTAGATTATATGTACATATAATGTGCAAAAAGGGGGAGATCCCACAACATATAGGATTTGTGGAAATATGTTTATATGGACTTTTGATTTTGTTTTAGTGTGATGATTACGCCTTATCTTTGTAAAAGTATTTTTGATACACCCTGTTTCTGGATTAAGAAAATGCAAAATTAAAAAAAATAATATTTAATTCCTGAATCCTCACATAGAGTCGATTGATTATTTAAAAAATAAAATTCGTCTTGAAAAATTTAGAGCCCCGGTGTTGACTATAGCATCAGTCAAGCGATACATTTTATTAGTTTTAATGCTAATATATATGTTAATATAATTACATATATATATATATATATATATATATATATAGAGAGAGAGAGAGAGAGAGAGAGAGAGAGATATTTATCATATAATCCGATCGACATTTAATCTATAATTCAATCCTCACTGGAGAGCCTATATTTTGGTTTTGTGTCACTATGCTACGCTTAGAAAACTATCATACTCACATGCTCTCTCTCTCTCTCACACACGCACGCACATACTCATTCATATAAACACACATACATATACACACATAGTCATACACACATACACACACATGCACATAAAAACATACTCATACACATATAGACACACACACACACGTATATACTACACACATGCACATAAACATACACTCCTGATCAAAGTTTTAAGACCACTTAAAAATCTTTAAAAAGAAATTTTTTTTTATACGGATAGATTTTAAACTCCTCCCACTTAAGGTTACCAATACTACAATCTAAAAGGTTATGGAAACAAAAAGCTACATTCCAAACATTTTATTTAGAAATTTACATTTTTATAAAATGAGGCGATTTACGCATGATCAAAATTATAAGACCAGAGACAAAAATTCTACGAAATTGTACAAAAAGTGTATGAAAACATTCAACAACCAAATTTAATAATGAGTTCTACCTCCACTGATTTTGATGACTTCAAAAATTCTGTCTGGCATGCTAGAAATAAGCGTTTCCATTAAGATGCGGGGGATGTTGCTCCAGCTTCTGAAGATGGCTTCACGAAGTTCAGTTTTTGTTGAATATTGCTTGCCATTTCGATAAACATCTCTTGTCAGCCATCCCCAAACATTTTCAATTGGGTTCAAGTCCGGTGAGCATGCAGGATGTCCCAAGAGATGGACCCCATTTTCTTGTAGAAAGGTCAAGGTCCATCTTGCAGCGTGGATTGCAGCATTATCCTGTTGGAATAACCATCTATCCCCACACAAACGATCATCCTCCGTCATTAAAGATGCTTTTTGTAGCATGCTAATACAACCAGCCGCTGTCTGACGACCCTGCATCAACTGGAGCTCCATCGTCCCTCTGTAAGAAAAGGCACCCGATAGCATTAGGGAATCTCCACCACTATGACGTGTGGAGAAAATTTCAGGAGGCATGTTTTTGTTATGCCAATATCGTTCGAAGCCATCAGGGCCATCTAGATTGAATTTATTCTCATCAGAAAACAAGACTTTCTTCCACTTCTCAACGTCTCGTGTTTGGTATTCACGACCAAACTTTAAGCGGTCCACCTTGTGACGTGAAAGCAGCCGAGGAATTTGTTTACGCTTTTTATTTACCATGCCATTTTGTCATAAGTGTCGTCTGATGGTTACGGGACTGCAATCAGAATCTGTGACAGCCTTAATTTCACTAGAAGAAAGTCCCTCGTCTTTCATAACAACCCGTCTTATTCTCCTACTCAATGCAGGTGAAATTTTTAGGGGCCTCCCAGAGGATTTTGCTTTTCCATAATTCTCACTGTTCTTTAGAAAGTTGCAAATCACAGTTTTACTGCGATTTACCTTAGCTGCGATCGCCCGCTGTGACAAGTCTTGCTTATGGAATTCGAGAATTCGAGAACGCTCAACTTAGGTAAGTTTGCTTGCTTCAGGCATGGTAACACCTTTACGCAGTGATTGCTAATCTCTAACTGAACTAAAAATATTGGAATTACCATATATCTAACAATTTATACCCCTGGTCTTATAATTTTGATCATGTGTAAATCGCCTCATTTTATAAAAATGTAAATTTCTAAATAAAATGTTTGTAATGTAGCTTTTTGTTTCCATAACATTTTAGAGTGTAGTATTGGTAACCTTAAGTGGTAGAAGTTTAAAATATATCCGTAAAAAAATTTCTTTTTAAAGATTTTTAATGGTCTTATATTTTTAATCGGGAGTGTATATATGATAGCAAAATATATGTATGTGTATCTTTGAATTCAATTTAGTTTTGTCTGATGTCAGGTCAAAAAAGGATAACGGTTTAATTTTCGAGCTAATTTTCCGGTAGTAATGACCTGCTTGCCTTAAGATGATGTAGTTCTAACCGAACATCAATCAATTGAAAAAAAAGAATTGTAATGGCTGAGCCATAAAACCTTGCAACAGTGATAGTATTCTCCCCTTCAAAAGATGTTCCCGGTTGTCTCATGCATCCAACACTACTTGAAGTAGTGACAATGTAGACATAACGCATTATATATTTAAAAGCTCAGTTTAAACTAACGATATATATTTTCCAAGCTACGTCGAGGGAAACGTAAGTGAATGTGCAGGAAAAAATACTTATCGATTTTGCTTTCTCAAAAACAAATACCAGCCAAAATATCGTTATTCATATCAGTTTACAGTTAAAAAAAGAATGGTTTTAGACCTCGAAAAATCGGTTGGGCAGACCTAGTTTTAAAAAAATTCCATGGTTCCAATAAATTAAAGGTCGATTGAAACAATGCATAGAATCACAAACATCATTGAAGTAGACTCTGTTGAAAGACATTGCAGGATATCTGTCAACCGCATCTAAGTTTTTGATGCAAATGCGATATAAAAGAATTTGAATTCTTTAATTGATTAAAAAATAGTAAATCGTCTAGACTATCAAAAACAACAGAAAATCGAAATAGAAATACGCGTTGAAAATAATTTTAAAAATGTACAAAACTCTATCATTCAAGCATTTTTAACGCTTCCCAAAAATTTGATTCTGTTATAAGTTTTTAATTTATTGTTTGCAGTAAAAGAACATTTTTATGGAGGTGTACGTATATTCAAATTTGTAAAAACAGCATTTTCGAGTTGTAACGTTACATTTTTATTCGGTAATAAATTTACTTTTTTATTTAATATTTATCAGATTTTTTTTCTTTTAGCAACAATAATAACAAAGTTCTCAAATACTTAACGAAAATTTTATACTTTTATTTGTTCATTCTTTTTTATTTATTTATACGTTTGTTTTATTGTCTCTAAAGTAATAAGTGATAGTGGTTTATTTGATAACGAACCGTTCAATCCGACATCTAGTGTAATATATATGTATATATATATATTGTCGTTTCTTTCGTGGTAGATGGATTGCCTGTCCCAACGATCCCAAAAGGATGCCATTTAGAGTTCAATCTCATGTAAGGTCACCAATGCCAGTAAAGTTGATAAGTAAAATCCAAACAGAATGCAGACGATCCCCAAAGACCGTAACGGTGAAACAGACAAAAATTTGCACAATTTCATCAGCCAAATCGACAGGATTTGGCAGAGCCAGTCGGGCTGGCGTAACTATGCCTGATGCAACAAGGTATACCATATCTGCCTGAAACCCCTTAAGCCTTAATTGTCCACCAAAATCACGTTCACACAGATGTCTTCATTCAACTGTCACTGATTCACAGCTCTCTCCGCTATCAAGGGGATCATAAGTAAGTTACTTGTTCACCACTACTGTAGACTGGTATTGAACTCACAACTCTTTGGGTCAAGTCACACGAACTAAACAACGTCTATATCCACTTGGCTATGTATCTTACTGGGTTAGAGGGAGATAACTCATGACTGCCAGAAGAGGTTCTACGCAAGGGACGAAGATCATATACCCCAGTGATTGTGATAAAGGGTTCGGTTAGAAATGCCTAGCACCTGAAGAAGGCCGAAGCGTACAAGACCGAAACGTCGTACAAATGGCAACAAAGATGAGGACAATAGTCCGAATAATGTAAATACTGTAAATACTATCTCTTCTCAAAAATATAGACAAATAGAATGATCTATTATTAAACGTCGTACAAATGGCAACAAAGATGAGGTCAATAGTCTGAATAATGTAAATCCTGTAAATACAACCTCATCTCAGAAATATAGACAAATAGAATGATCTATCATTAAACGTCGTAAAATGGCAACCAAGATGAGGATAATAGTCCGAATAATGTAAATAGTGTAAATACTACCTCATCTCAGGAATATAGACAAATAGAATGATCTATTATTAAACGTCGTACAAATGGCAACAAAGATGAAGACAATAGTCCGAATAATACAAATACTGTAAATACTACCTCATCTCAGAAATATAGACAAATAGAATGATCCATTATTAAACGTCGTACAAATGGCAACAAAGATGAGAACAATAGTCCGAATGATGTAAATCCTATAAATACCACCTCATTTCAGAAATATAGACAAATTGCTAATTATCCTTTACAAATTACATGCATAGGTTGAAATTATTGACAATTATGTACAATTTTCTAAGTTTATCAACAGAATATTCAATAAAGTAAATGAAGCTTTTCGGCTAATAATTTTGTCACAGAAAAAAGTTAATCATTTTCTCCACGAAAGGCTTTGAAAATCTATGATATACCCAGTTATGTCACGGATCTAAACCCAATTGAAAACTTAAGGGTGGAAATACGTCAATAATGATCTGTGAAAAGGATCCTTCCAACGGTGGAAATCAATTAACCAATAATCATGGAATTAGTAACCGTTTTGATAACGAATGTTGCTTTCAATTAGTGAAATATCAAGGTTATTTTAAAAGTACGAGCTGTAGAAAAAACTTGTGGATTGTTGGTGAGAACCCACACAAAATAATAAATGACAAAAACAGATATGGAGATAGAAAATGTAAGTTATATTGAACAAAATAATACAAACTAGAAACACGGTTAGTTAATTCAGGGCTACTAGAAATACTATTAGTAGAAACAATATATACAGCCTTGTAGTGAAGAATTATATCCGAGTAATGATTCTATATCCAAAACACTCCGACTTAATATGCACCAACTTACTGTCCAACTAACTCCTTACTAACTCTCTGACAACCACTCTATGTAGTTGTCCCTCCCAGTAAGGGCAACATGTGACACATGGTCAGTTATGACTGGGATTTCCGGGCTATATGGCCCGGCCAAAAAATACCTGTCCATTTTTCCCCAGTCGTGCTTCTACCCTTCGACGGAACCACGACTGGGTTATTGCTCCTTGCTCGGAATCAGAGAGCGCCCTCTGCCCGAAGGCAGAGAGCGGACATTGAGAAATGTAGTCGCAGCGAGCTGGCAACCACTCCCGATCTCTGTATAGGAAGGATTATATGTACACATCGGGCGAATCCATTCTTATGTGCGAAAAGAGGTGATCACCAACACCCACTCCCTAGCTTCTTTTTTGGGAGGAGCTAGCACTTTTTTCGCTTGAGATCTAATATTCTCAACAGCTTCCAAAATACTTCTTTTTTCATATCGCCAATGTTTTTTGAGAATGACGAGCTTGGCTTTTCACTCCTTCTTTGTTGGTTGGTGTGATTCACTTGTTCGCCTGGTTTTCAAGTTTTTCCCGTAACTATTGGTGTAATAAATACAGGTTGTATGTTCTTCTGCTCGATTTCTGTTGTGAATTTGTTACTGCTTGAGAATGCCTTCTTTTTCAATTTTAAAATTTCTGTCGTCATGTTTTTTTATTTTTTTACAACAAGAGTTAATGGGTAAATCCCATATATTAAATATTAAATTTCTGCATCCAGTCCGTTCGTACCAGGTTATGTGTGTTTTTCACATATGTTTTAAACTTTTTGGTCTTTCCTTGAAATTTTACATTCACGATTATTTCACCTTCCAATTTAATCCTTTTCTCTGTTATTGATTTAGCAATATTTTGAGTGTATAACATGGTCGGCCTGTTCAACTTCCACCATGTCTGTGAATTTATTATTGTTAAATCTGATCCTAAATCCAATTGTAATTTAGTCTTCTTATTCAATATTTCCAACATATTTTCTGGTGTTTTCATTGTTATATTCCACTCTAGCAGATCTTACCCTACTTTGTGGCAAATTTTATCAGACGCTCGGCAATTTTTGTATTTGAAAAAACAATCTTCAAACCAATGCCATACACCAAATCTGTATCATGCAAAAGGCGGGCTTTTTTTATTGGATTCTTTGTCAAACGTAGTTTTGTATCACTTTTCTTTGTCATCATAATCTTTTTTTCCTTTTGAGGAGGGTCAGTTAAAGTGCCATACGTGATACACGCTTGGGCGATCATGTCTCGAAAGAGACATGACTGACTGGGCAGGAGATTATCCCGCAGTAGGTTGCCATTGCTTTCTGCGGTAGACTGGTTGCCGACCAAGGCTATAGAACCCAATCTGTCCTGCTATTTAACCCATAACTGGAAGGAAGAGACGGATTAATACCTTTCCCAAGGGTATTTGCGCGTAAGTGAATACAATGGATTCAACTGGAATTCGAACTCGGCTCCCCGGTTTCTCGTTCCGAGCCGATATCCACTGTACCACAACGCACATTCTTGAGGAGGGTACAAAACGTAAATTTCTTTTTACCTTTCGAATGTGCGCGACTCCTGACTCTTTGCTATCTTTCTTTATACTGAGGCATTTCTGGCAATCATCTGACAGTTTCTGTAGCGTTAGACCTGGCTTGTTTTGAAGTTTGGTCAGCATGCGTTTCCTCATTTCCTTTCTAGTGCTGGACTTGTTAATTTCAATAGTAGTTCTTGTAATTGTGTTGTCTTTCTTCATTTTTTTTTTTAATGATCTCACCCCAAGCAAGGCATTCCACTGCCACTATTGCGCATGGGGCTACATAGGGGGAGGTAAAGAGAAGGAGTGGTTAGACATAAGGAATGTCAGGAGGAAGGTGACAGATGAGTAAGGATACCGAGGATGAGGGTTGGGCAAATGAGAAGAGTGCTTGATAGAATGGGAGCAGGTTAGTGTGTTAGGAGGTGTGTATTGACCTTACATTTAAACTCCTGGAGATTGTAGCCGTCGGGGAATCAATCGTTTGGAAGAGAATTCCACAGTCGGGAAGTGCGAGGAAAGAAACTGTTGGAGTAGAAGTTACGGTTGCATTTTATCGGTTTCACTGTAAAAGGGTGGGATCTAGTTGCTAATCTAGTATCTCGTGAAAATTCGTATTTAGTGGGCACCTGTGATCTAAGTTCATCAGAGCAGAAGCCGTGAAAGTATTTATAGAAGAGACACAGGGAAGCCAAGTCTCGCTGGTGCGAGAGAGACTGCAGGCGGTCTGCCAAGTCGGTATCTATCACATTACAGACCCTTCTCTGAACCTTACCGAGAAGCCTGAGGAGAACAGCAGGGGCACCCGACCAGATATGGCAGCAGTATTCAATGCCATTTGTATTTCCACTTGCTTTTCATCATTTTCCTTTTTTATTTGCAAATATATTGTGCGACTTGTGCATGAATCTACCTCGCCAATTTGTTGTTGTCGACTCCTCTTATGTGAGTTTCCAGACCCTCGACGCTAATTTGTTGTTCCTTGGGGTTATAAGTAAGTTCGCGTTCTTTTGTCGCCCATTTGTTGTTAGTGACTGACGTGGAAAACGTATTTTTTTCTACGCGTGAATGTGTTCGAACTTCTTCGTCGCCAATTTGTTGTGTATTCTTGGAAATATTGAATTTTTCAAACACTCTTTCTTCATTTCAACTGTCTCTTTATAATGTTCCTATAAATCTACTTTTTGTTTCCCTTTTCTCAAAATCTGCACACTTGTTCAATCCATGATATTCTCATCATCCTTCAGTAGAACAACAGTTCTGTTTCATCAAGTCGCTTCTTTATCTCTGAGCAGACTGTCCAGCATTTACTGCCATATAATAGTTCAGTAGTATTCTTTGTTTTTAAGATTGTTTTCTTTCTCTTTATACCCTGCTTATAATTCGAAAGGCACCTTTCGCTATTCCCACCCGCCACAAGATTACATTCCATTTAAAACGCTTTTATTTTTGGTAAAATCTTCCTGATCTAGAATGTATTTTAAAATGTTAAGATAACTTTAGCAGAGCGTGTTTGTTTTATATCACCAAATGAAGATCTTATCGCGTTTACAATAAGTTTGTTTTTGTGATTTACCTCTGAAGATTATCCTGGAAAGGTCAAAGGTGTTTACCTTACAAAAAGAATAAAACATTAAAAATTAAAAAAAATTAAAATTCAGCGACTTCCTTGATGAATTTCATCTTAACATCAAGATATTACTTTGACTACTAGAAAGATTTACAATATAATTAAGTAGTCACAATACGTCTATATTATCTATATTCTATCTATATTATGTTATTTTTATATCTATACTAGCAGTATAGCCCGGCGTTGCTCGGGTGTAATGAAAGCTTTAAAACTAATCCATGGTCCTGGAGCTCAGACTCAGCCTAAAGAATATTTGAAATAATAAAATAATTGCGACAATTTACCAATCGCACACACACACATATATATATATATATATATATATATATATATATACTAGCAGTATACTCCGGCGTTGCTCGGGTGTAATGAAAGCTTTAAAACTAATCCATGGTCCTGGAACTCAGACTCAGCCAAAAGAATATTTGAAATAATAAATTAATTGCGACAATTTACCAATCGCACATAAGAAAATAATTGCGACAATTTACAAATCGCATATATATATATATATATATATATATATACTAGCAATATAGCCCGGCGTTGCTCGGGTGTAATGAAAGCTTTGAAACTAATCCATGGTCCTGGAGCTCAGACTCTTTGGACGTTGGCATGAAAGACTAAAAAGCAATAGTTGTTTCCAGTCAAAGCGAAACCGTAGAATGAAAGAAAAATGAATGGATGTAAGTCAAATGTTCATTTCCTGGTATCGGTATCAAATTTTCTGCACTATTGTAAGAACTGCAACCTTGAAACTTCAGAATATCGTTTCTTATGTCTTTGTCTATGAGTGTATCAAATTTGATTAAAATCGGACCACTCCTTCTATAACCCGATTTTTTCGATTAGTGATTTTCAATATTTATCGGCGGTACCTCGAAACAACACCTAGCTAAGAACACTGGCAGACGCTTATAGTACAACTGTGTAAATTTTCAAGAAAATCGGTTCAGCCGTTTCGGAGTCTATAGGTAACGGACACACACACACAGACAGACACTGTTCTATTTTTAAAAATCGGTTTAGATTATATCTATATTAAGTTAATATGTCTATACTATTAAAATAAATAGAAAAGATTACATCGAATCTATACATTCATCTACAGCTCGAAAGGTTGTTTCACTCTGTTGTGCCATTATTTTTTCTCGTCAGAATCTTACTTACACAATTATAAATTTACCATCGCCCTGCATTGAATTCTGTCGCCTTATCTGGTCTGGTGCTGCTGCTATTCATCTCGAAGTATTCGACAAACCCTAAAGAAGGATCTGAAATGTAATGGGTCCTAACTTGACATATAGACTTCAGTCACTTTCTCACCGGCGAGATGTGGCTTCCCTCTGTCTTTTCTACAAATATTTTACGGCCTCTACTGTGACGAGCTTCTTTCTCTTGTCTCCCCACAACATGAATTCATTCGTGCTACAAGATTGAAAAAGACCACATATTATCAGCCAGCATGAAAGGCGATAGACCAGCCGATGTGAATGACAGATACATCCGGTCGTAGATAAAGACAACATAGTGACAACCAAAAAAAGCAAAAATGCGAGGGTGAAGAGACATGACCCTGTGCGTTGCTTAGGAGTTTTAAGACTGTATAAAGTCTAAACGTTTGGCTTACAACACTCAACAACTCCTTCGTGTGCGTGAACTCTCTCCGCTCTCCGTCGAAGAATGGAAATACAAGATTACATTTTTATATACACGCGTTCCTCATTGTTTTCCCGTAGCAGTACAGGAAGGAATTACCAAAATTGGAATTGACAATGTTTCCATTTCTCTAAAACAGCCCTTAAGCACTTCTACCTTCTTTTTTTTTTTTTTTCCATTTTTTTTATAATCATATCGACCCAAGCAAGGCATTTTACTGCTACTGTTTTGCAAACGGTTATATAGGAGGAAAGTTATGAGAAAGAGTGACAGGTTATCGGAGGTGTCAGGAAGTGGGTAAAAGAAGGTTGAGAATACTGATGAGAGTGGAGTGGACGGAGAAAGGAATATCAGAGAGAGGATGCAGGTTAGTGAGATAGGAGATGATTATTGATTTTACATTTAAATTCTTGGAGATTGTAGCTGTCGGGGAAGGAAGAAAATGGAAGGGAATTCCACAGGCGGGAAGTGCGAGAAAAGCAGCTGTTGGAGTAGAATTTGCGTTTACAATTTATTGGTTTCACAGTAGTAGGGTGGAACCTTGTTGCTAATCTTGAGGCTCGAGTAACGGTAAGTATAGGAGGCACTAATGAGCTAAGTTCATCGGAGCAGAAGCCGTGAAAGTATTCGTAGAACAGACATAGGGAAACCTTATTGTGCCGGTAAGAAATTTGCTGAAACCAAGTAGCGTTTTTTTTTTTTGTTAATTTTTTTTTTCTATCCAATCAAAACGAATTGGTTCATTCTGTATGAGGAAATGGCAGGAGACCTTAAACTTTTCTATCTTCCGGTTTTTATTACTTTCTTTCAATCTGTTATGTCGCCAAGTATAAATGAATAACTCAACAACAGAATCAGAATATAAGTTGTATTCCGCGGAAAGACGGTTAGTATGTACAGAAGTGATTAGTAATATTTACAATAGAAAGATACAAGAGTCCAATCCGTCGTAAGACGTGTGTATACGTGATTACTTCCGGTACGCCACCGGAAGTGTGACTAACTCTTCACTGACTCGCACTGACTCTTCAGTAACTCATTAGAGACTCTCTACGACTCATTATTTAGCTGTTCCTCCCAGTAAGGGCAACATATGACACATGGTCAGTTTATATCTGGGATTTCCGGGCTATATGGCCCGGCCAAAAAATGTCTGTCTATTATTCCCCAGTCGTGCTTCTACCCTTCGGCGGAACCACGACTGGGTTAATGCTCTCTGCTCGGAAGCAGAGAGCGCCCTCTACCCGAAGGCAGAGACCTGACAGTGTAATATCCCTTCTTTCCCCATAAATACTATTAGTAACAAAGAGCAACCAGTTGACAGTTTTTTTTTTAAATGGTGATCATCAACAAACGCAAGACAAAAATGTTTAGTTGAACAATACCAAATTTTGTTAGTCTTACATGTTAATTCTTTTAACTTTTAACAATTCTTTTAACTTTTAACAAAGGAATTGTAAAAAAAAGTCTTCAGCAATTTTTCACGAACCCGAATTATTCGTACTTTTTAAAATGAGGTAACCCGTAAAAAAATGACACAGGATGACTTATGAACGGATCTCCGTTTCTATAAAGATTTTTTTTTTTTTAATAAAAAGGCAGTATTTTTCGAGTTTGGCAAAGAAAGAGGAATGTCTAACGAACGCTAATCAATAAAAAAAAAAAATTAACCGGACAAACAAAAATGTTCCATTTTGTTTTTTTTTAACGAGCGCCCTCAAATCCATCAAAACAGTTAACTTACTAACGATCCCAAGTTCACAAACAAAATTTTCATTTATATTTTACGATTTTTAGCTAAAAACTAATCAGGTGCTGTGATCCAAAATGATCACAAAATTAAAATTCCAACAACCGTTTCCTTAAGTCATGTTAAAAGGAAATATGTAAAATTTAAGTAAAATTTTAGAGACTAAAAATCACTACCCAAACCTGCTATAAGATTTAGATGCAAAAAATGAAAGTGATTATAAAAGGTAAACATTAAGAAAAAAAATCTTTCGGAGATGGAAGAACATCCACTTTAACGCTAAAGAAAAAAAAAAGTAAAGCATCATGATGAAAGAAAGTCCCCGAAACATGAAAACATTTTTAGTGTCAAACAAATTAAGAAAAAAAGATCATTTTTTTTTTTTAATCCTTTCTAACATGTTCGAAATTTTGGTTTAAAAATATTTCTTTTCATCGGTGGACTAAAAGGTTAGAAAATTTTAGTGTCTTTTTTTTTGTTGTGGAAAAAAAAACAAAAAAACTTTCACACACAAAAAAATCAAATAAAATCACAAAATAATTTGTCAGATTTTAATGAGATTTTCAGAACTTACTCACAAATGAAATTATTTTTGAAACTTATTTTAGAAATTCTTGGTTAATTTTTTTTTTTTTACATCTGTTACTGTTACTTAATCTGATGAACTTTCAAGAAATTAAATTTAACCGGTAATTTTTTTTTCATTAAACAGAACACCTTGAAGAAGGTAAGTCATATTTTGCTTTCAATTAACACTGTGTCACAGTTACTCCTTTTGAAAATATATTCCAAATCGTAAAATCTATGGCTTCAAAAAAAAAAAAATTGATTCCAATCAATAATTTCTTTTGCTTGAAATATGATATGGTAATTTTTTTTTAACTGGAAATAATGTTTCTTTTATCATTCAATTAAACTTTTTTAAACCTAAAAATGAATGCTTTCTCATCTTTTAAATTAATAAACCTTAGGTATCATGATTTTTGAAGCAAGAGGAAAGTTCACAGTAATTCATATCAACAGAGTCTTGCGGTTACCACAACTCACACCTCTGAAAATAATCTCGGAACGAGATTGAAAGTACTTGGCAAGATTTGAGAAATAAATAATAAAATCATTTGTCAACGTTATAACTCATTTCTTACATCTTTCAATTATAATAAGCAGAAGAATATCCATGAGTAGGAACAAATTTTATTAAAAGTAAGCAGGCAAAATGTTTGAAATTTATTTAATCTGTCATGTCTAAAAGAAAATTTGTTGCCTAAATACACAATATATATATATATATAAAGTACGTATATTTTGGCAGCATCTTTTTTTTTAAACAAGTTTTGTTAAACAATGGAGACAACATAGTCTTATATATTTTCTTTTAAATTTTTTCATATTTTCTGATCAGGCTTTTTATTTCCGAATTATATTTGTATAAAAATTTTAGAGGCACTACATATCAGAATTAAAAAAAACCTCTTATGAATCGTACAGCGTACCAAGTTTCTGGACATGTACTGAGTTGTATTTATTTGAAATATAATTAAGGTAAATAATTCTTTGCCTCTGAGTAATCTGATAATTTACATAGTTCCTTTGAAGTTCAAATTCTCTACGCATTTTTACAGTATTTAACATCTGTAACAACCAAGTATTCCATATAATTCATGCATCTACTTGAACACATATCTTAACATGTGTATAATGTTTACATTATTACTGCCTTTGAATTTAAAAATTCTTCATAAAGTTTATTTATTTTCTTTTAAAATATTGGAACACTTTTCCTGCAACAAGGCAATATTTGGGTTTCAAACTGTAATATAGTCCCTGATGATGAACGATTACGTTCGTAAGTACTAGGACAAACTTTCGACAATTTTTATACAAATATAATTCGGAAATAAAAAGCATAATCAGAAAATATGAAGAAATTAAAAAGAAAATATATGACTAAGTTGTCTCTATCGTTTAACACAACTTGTTTAATATATATATATATATATATATATATATATATATATATATATCAGCAGGCAGACAGATCTGTTTCGCTGTATCACAGCTCATCAGTACGGTGAGACTCCGATTGCTTTTAACCCAGGATTGAAACCCGTAGAAGAAGGCAGACTTTTTAGCGTGTACATTATCGTTACACACGCCCAATAGCCAGAGTGCTCTAGTTCATTACTGAATGAGCGATGAGTACATGCCAGAGTAGTTACTGTTTTTCAAAGTCTACCATTCTTCCAGAGTGCTCAATCAGAGTGTGAGAGCGTAAATAGTAATCCGCAGACAGATCTGTTTCGCTGTATAACAGCTCATCAGTACGGTCAGACCCCGATTGCTTTTAACCCAGGATTGAAACCCGACCAAATTGGCCTCAGTCGGCGATTCTACCTCTGGGCCATGGTTTTGTTACAATGGTTTATAAATTCATAGTATCACTACACTAAACTTTCGTGTTTCGAAGCTGCTATGTGCGCTTCTCATCGGGTGATAAGTTAAAATGAAAATGAAATCGTGAAAATCATATCACCATAAATATACCGTTTTCACCATTTAATTTTCATTTCAACTTATCACCCGATGAGAAGCGCACATGGCAGCTTCGAAAGACGAAAGTTTTGTGTAGTGATACTATGAATTTATAAACCATTGTAACAACCATTACAATATAATGCCCTACGTTCTATCGAGTACTCTTTATAAAAGTAAATGCATGAACAGTAGGTAAAAATACTACGTGTTCTACAAATTTGTTACAATATATATATATATATATATATATATTCTAAACATATACTGTTAAATATAAGAGACATTGAATGTCTATTATGTTTAATCATGAGCCGTTCTAAACGTACTTTGGCTTTAATTTCAGTTGAAGATAAAGACAAAAATTCTCCAACATTTGGATAATTTTTTTATTAATTTGGTTCTAAGCTTTCGGCTCACATGGGCTATCTTCAGAGAGGTCACCAAGACGGTAACACAATAACATCCACCATCACCGATGATTTTATTTTGTGTTGACTCCGCTAAGCAACGGCAATAGTTACCAAAAATAACAAATGAAGTTCGCAAATTTGCAATGCGGTTCTATGACGTCACACCGCGTGATAGCGCGAAATGATAACAGAACCATGTATTCAAATGCAATGTAATATGTTATGGCCAGATTTAAATGTGATTTTATTAAATGTCGGTTGTTTAGATTTAATGTACATGGCCTCCAATATCTGCAGGTTCCTCTTACTGTGTGTATGAGTAAGGATCACCGTATTGTTGACCAAAATCTGTCTGATATTACCTACATGTTTATGTTTTTCTGAGAAATGTTGTTTAATTGTACTCTGATCAGAAAGGTGACATGTAAGTCTACGGGAGAGCGTCGTTGTAGTAAAACCAATATATGTACTGGGTTTTTTATTAGTACCAGAGATACAATCTCTGAACAGGCATATAAATTGATACACTACATTGTTTTTTGTAGAGAATTTAGTTTAGTGCTTTCAGGGTTATTATAGACTGTGAGGTTAATTGTTTTGAATTTTTTATAATATATAATGAGTTTAATTTGATTATTACTTTCCACTGGTTTAACATTTCTACGTATTATGTTTTTGACAGTTTTTTCATCTTGTTTATAATTATTATGTATTTGGTTGCAATAGTATAAGTTAATAGTGTTACGTTTATTTTGATGTACGCCATTATTATTAATATTATCAATATTGCATTTGAATACATGGTTCTGTTGTCATTTCGCGCTATCACGCGGTGTGACGTCATAGAACCGCATTGCAAATTTGAGAACTGCGTTTGTTATTTTTGGTAACTATTGCCGTTGCCTAGCGGAGTTTTATGTCAATACAAAATAAAATCGTCAGTGATGGTGGATGTTATTGTATTACCGTCTTAATAACCTCTCTGAAGATGGCTCATGTGAGCCGAGAGCTTAGAACCAAATTAATAAAAAATTATCCAAATGTTGGAGAATTGTTGTTTTTATTTTCAACTGAAATTAAAGTCAAAATACGACGTTTAGAACGGCTCATGATTAAACATAATAGACATCCAATGTCTCTTATATTTAACAGTATTTGTTTAGAAAGTTATTTGCTGCCTCCATACAATATATATATATATATATATATATATATATATATATATATGCTCTCACACCCTGATTGAGCACTCTGAAAGAAAGAATGGTAGACTTTGAAAAACAGTAGCTACTCTGGCGTGTACGCATCGCTCATTCAGTAAAATGAATTAGAGCACTCTGGCTATTGGGCGCCTATAATGATAATATATGCGCCAAAAGGTCTGCCTTCTTCCACCGAACGCCCATAGAGGTAGAATCGCCGAAAGACGCCAATTCGGTCGGGTTTCGATCCTGGGTTAAAAGCATTCGGAGTCTAACCGTACTGATGAGCTGCGGAACAGATCTGTCTGCGGCTGACAATATATATATATATATATTTATTTATTTATTTTTTAATTGTATCACCCCGAGCGAGGCGGTAACGCCACTGATGTGCAGGGGGCTACGTAATATTGAAAAGATTTGAAAAGAGAAAGCCGGAAACCACATCCTAAACAGCTAACAAGGGATGAACCTCTTAACCTGTTCAATAGACGTGGGTGGAATGTGAACCGGGCGATAGATAGTTCCATCTACTCCAATTAAAAAAAAAACAAAGTGAGAAGATTTGAAAAGAGAAAGCCGGAAACCACATCCTAAACAGGGAACAAGGGATGAGCCTCTTAACCTGTTCAATAGATGTGGGTGGAGTGTGAACCGGGCGATAGATATATATTATAATATCGTTCAGTTTATTCCATAAAAAAGAAATATTTTTATTACTTTTTCACACAACTCCATTAAGTTATTCTTTCAGATTATTTTATATTTTCTAACAAACAAAAAAAGTTTAATTTAGCAATCTTCAGCTAAATTCCACATCGATAATTATTTGCACATTGAAAACAAAAGACAGTGATCTAAGATTCAATATCAGTTTTATAAAACCTGTTTCTTTTTATCCAGTCAATTAAATCCCATACGCTTACCAAATCTACTCTTTCTTGATTTCTGCATTATATGCTTACAAAAAGCAGTACTCCTTTAATTATCTGATAGTTGTCTAGCAGGAGTTTATCAGACAGTATTTTCATTTGATCCCAAAATATAGATATATCACTTTCTTTGGGATAGGGTTTGGACAATTCGCTTGCACCATCTGGCCTGCTGCCTATACTTTTTATTTTGAGATTATTAATAATGTCCAAAGAAAGATCTGCAATATTCTTGGTCCTGACCTGGCATTTCGGCTTTCTAAAAGTTCTAATATAATTTCCGGTAGGGTACCTAGACTTTATATTATTACATCTGTAATGTAAACATTTGAATTTTTGAAGATTGTAGTTGTCAGGAAAGCAAGTAAACGGAAGGGAATTCCACAGGCAGGAAGTGCGAGAAAAAAAGTTGCTGGAGTAGAATTTGCGTTTACAATTTATTGGTTTCACAGTAAAAGGGTGGGATCTATTTGATAATCTTGTGGCTCGAGTAAATTTATATGTAGGAAGCACAGTGAGCTAGGTTCCTCGGAGCAGTAGCCGTAAAAGTATTTGTAGAAGAGTCACAGGGAAGCCACATTGCGCCGGTGAGAAAGTGACTGTATCTGAGCTGCCAAGTCAGGATTGATCACATTGCAGATTTTTCGTTGGATTTTGTCAAGCACACTTAGGTGGATAGCAGGAACACCCTATATTCTCTCTCTCTCTCTCTCTCTCTCTCTATATATATATATATATATATATATATATATAGTCAGTTAAGTGCCATACGTGATACACGCTTGGGCGATCATGTCTCGAAAGAGACATGACTGACTGGGCAGAAGATTATCCCGCAGTAGGTTGCCATTGCTTTCTGTGGTAGACTGGTTGCCGACCAAGGCTATAGAACCCAATCTGTCCTGCTATTTAACCCATAACTGGAAGGAAGAGACGGATTAATAGGTTTCCCAAGGGTATTTGCGCGTAAGTGAATACAATGGATTCAACTGGAATTGGAACTCGGCTCCCCCGGCTTCTCGTTCCGAGTCGATATCTACTGTACCCCAACGCGCATATGCACGATGACACCCTACTTCTGTACCAAATGTCAACCTTTGAACATCTCTGCTAATGGTGTTCGTCGTTTAAGCACAAAATGTTGAAAAATGCAAAGAAGAAAATATCCCATGCAAGCCACACTAATACCGAGTGTTCTCTAATTCGAAAACCTGCTTTAACAAACCAAACATAATTTTTATTTTAAGTGAGTATGTATCTTCAGGTGGCAGTGTTCAGAGGAATGCAGATATAGATAACTCATTTGTGAGAGTGATTATTTTTTTGACGACTGCCAATGCTGACATCTAATCAGAATATACGCGCTGGCTTAGTTCGCTTCTTATCACGTAAGAGTCAATTGTCGATAATATTTCTCCTTTTCTTTCTATTGCTGCGGGACTAAAACATCAAAGGGTTGATATTCTTTTATATATATATATATATATATTATAGTTAGGCTTTTGGTTTCAGTTTGCGTCACTTTAAAACAATACGATTTTCCCACTCTTCATTTTAACCCCGCCCCACCTTCCTGAAAATACAAAAGAGATAATTCGAATATTTTTCACTTTTTTTTCTTTCGACTTATTAAAATCTGAAGATACCACCAGTTATTATTATTATTATTATTATTATTATTATTATTATTCATAAGTTTACCCCTTTTCTCTTCTGCTACTCGATCTCCATTAGGCATTATTCTTTGCCTTCTCTTTCTCGTATCATATTTTGTTCTATCCACTTCTTTTTCACCTCATTCTTCTTCTTCTTGTTCTTTTTCTTCCTCTTCTTCTTCTTCCACCTCTTGTTCTTCCACTTCTTCTTGTTTTTCTCCTTCCTCTTCTTATTCTTCTTCCTCGTCTTCTTCTCCCACTTCTTCTTCTTCATTATTCTTCGTCTTTTTCTTCTTCTTTCTATTATTATTTATGTTGTTCTTATAATTTTTTCTTCTACGTTTTCCACATTTTTATCGTTCTCTTCTTTTTCTTCTTTCCTCTCCCTTTTCATTTTCTACATCTTCTGCTTTCTTTTTCTTTTAATTCTTCATTCTTTCTCTTCTTCCTCTACTCCTTCTTTGTTCTTCCTGTCATCTTGTACATCTACTTTCTTCTCTTACTTTTTTCTTCTTCTTCTTCTACTTCTCATCATCATCTTCTTCTTCTTCCTCTTCTTCTTCTTCTTCTCATCTTCTATACCTTCCTCTTTCTTCTACTTCTTCCTCTTATTCTTTCCTCTTCTTTTTCTGCCTCTATTTCTTTTTCTACCTATTTCTTCCTCTTTCCTCTTTTTTTTCTTTTCATTTCATCTTGTATACCTTTCTGTCTTTCTTCCTCTTCTTCTTCTTCTTCCACTATCTATTCCTTTTTCCTCCTTTTCTTCTTTCTTGTTCATTTTTTCTATATTTTCTTATTTCTTCAACTTCTTTCTTCTTCTTCTTCTTATTATTATTATTATTCATATTTTCCTTTTTTCTCTTCCTGATTCTTCTTTTGATTCTTCAACTTTCTTCTTCCTCCTTTTCTTTTTTCATCTTTTACATCATGCTATCTTTCCGCTTCTACTTTTTCCTCTTTTTATTTCATCTTCTACGTCGTCTACTGTTTTCTTCTTCTTTGTTGTGGGATCTCCCCTTTGTATATGATAATGCACTCGACTGAGAGTACACGTATTCCTGCCATAAAGAGAAGAGCAGTTCGACAGTAGAGAGTATTCGTAGACATCCGTGTCAGTTATCGGAGAGTAACGGAACTGATAGGTAAGTTACCGAGAGATACCGAATTTACCCAGAGACTACCGCATCAAAAGTCAGAATAGCTCTGAGTCCCACTCAGCTAGAATATATATGGATATACTACTTCCACGACTTCACTTCAATCCTTGTATATATTTATTTCTTACTAATAGTATTCCTGGATTTACTAACCTGCGTTCAAGTTTGTATATTACGTTCAATATAACCTACTTTTCTATCTAAATATGTTTTTGTTGTTCATTATTTTGTGCGGTTCCTCACCCGGAATCCACAACATTCTTCTTTTTCTTCTTCCGTCTTCTTCTTCATCTTCTCCTCTCTTTCGTCTTCATTTTTTCCTTCTTCCATCCCCCGTTTTCCTTCTTCTTCTTCTTCTTCTTCTTCTTCTTCTCTCTTTCGTCTTCATTTTCTTTTTTACTTCTTCCGCTTTCTTCTTCTTCTTTTTCCCTTTTTAATCTTCATTTTCTTTTTTTCCTTCATCCGTTTTCTTCTTCTTTGTTTCGTCTTCATTTTCTATTATTCCTTCTTACGTTTTTTCTACTTTCTTTCGTCTTCATTTTCTATTTTTCCTTCGTACGTTTTCTTCTTCTTCATCTTCTTCTCTTTTTCGTCTTTATTTTCTTTTTTACTTCTTCCATTTTCTTCTTTCTTTCTCTTTCGTCTTCATTTTCGTTTTTCTTCTTCCGTTTTTTCTCTCTTTCGTCATCATTTTATTTTTTCCTTCTTCCGTTTTTTCTTTTTCTTCTGCTCCTCTCTTTCGACTTTATTTTCTTTTTTTCCTTCATCCGTTTTCTTCTTCTTTTTCTTCTTCTCTCTCTCATCTTTATTTTCTTTTTTTTCTTCTTCCCTTTCTTCTTCTTCTTCTTTCGTTAGTCTTCATTTTCTTTTTTTCTTCTTCCGTTTTCTTCTCTCTTTCGTTTTCATAATATTATATTCCTTCTTCCGTTTTTTTCTTCTTCTTTTTCTTTTGTCTTTCTTTCGTCTTCATTTTATTTTTTTCCTTCTTCCATTTTCTTCTTCTCTCTTTTGTCTTCATTTTCTTTTTTTCCCTTCTTCCGTCTTCTTCTTCTTCTTCTTCTTTTTCTTACTTTCGTTTTCCCTCTCTCTTCCTCCACTCCCTTTAATGGCTTCCATACATCATTTCAAGAAATCTAATATCACTTTCCTGTCGGCCTTCTACGCCTCTTCCTTTTTTTTTGACTCTCTCTCTCTCTCTCCTCTTTCTCTTTCTCTCCAGCAGTCGTAAAATGTAATACTGATACTTGATGCTCTTAGTCTATATTGGTCATTATAAATAATTACTTTTGCTACCTTTCTATCTCCTCATGGGTTGCAGTGGTTGATCATGGAAAATGTCTGCACTCTACGACATCCACCATGTCTTGGAGGCCCCACAATCTAATCGTATAACCCCAGACGAAAAGAAAAACAATTGGTACGGACAATCTAGTCGCAAATGGCTACGAATCCACCTTGACAAACTGATCGAATGGCGCATCTAATTTTATTGAAACTTCAAACAGCATTCGTAAACATTTAAATCCGCTTCAAGTATTTTTTGACTCGATTTTATTTGCTGACCCTTTCTCAACGACAATTTCAACATTTTTATTTTATATCGTTTAAAAAAAAAACGTTGGATGTTTTCATTCTTAATAAGAAAAATAATATATTTCTCGCATTAATGCAATTTGTCTTTGTTTGCAGGTGTTTTCATCTTTATTTTGAATTCAATATATTCTTGACTATGTTTATACCCTCTGGAATAAAAACTAAAACTTTTGTTTCGTATCTTATGGCCAGTGTTTCGAAATTGTGTTATTTCCAATCTTAATACGCCACCTGTTTTGAGTTCGCCTTACATACGTAAATTTAACAGTTATGAAAAATTTCCACTTACATTTATTGGTAAATTTTCGTTTTAGGTCCCTAAGGCTATTTCCCCTTCAAATTTATCCAAAATAGCATTATTTCTGTGTAAATGTATATGCTGAAATCAAATCAACAATTAGTTATTGAAGAAACCTACCTTTTTTCTTTGAAAGTCCATAAAAACAAACGAACTATATCTCGCACTTTTTCTCACCCGTAACTCTCACGAAGTCATGGAATTAACTGCTGAATGACGTACTGCGTAAGACAACAAATTTCGGTCGATTTTCTTCCTTTAGTGAAACTTCCGGTGATTTACTTCCTGTAATGAAAGTAATAAGCGTAGAAATACAATAGCGTATTGCTTTCATTACAGGAAGTAAATCGCCGGAAGTTTCAGTAAAGGAAGAAAATCGACCGAAAATAGACCGAAATTTGTTGTCCTACGCTGAAAGACATTCAGCAGTTAATTACATGACTGCGTTAGAGTTACGGGAGACAAAACGTAGTTCGATTTTTTTCTGGACGTTGAGATAAAAAAGGGTAGGTTTCGTCAATAACTAATTGTTGATTTGAGTTCAGCAAATACATTTGTACAGAAATACTGCTTTTTTGAAAAATTTGAAGTGGGGAAAGTCTTCGGTACCTAATTTACCCATTTATTGACTTTTAGAACCTAGCGTAAGTCTCTCAGACAAACTTAGTAGCTAAGTAACTTAGTAACTCTATATAATCATCTTTATTGTATATCTCTGACCACTAATCAACGTGCGTCGTGGTACAGTGGATATCGGCTCGGAACGAGAAACCGGGGAGCCGAGTTCGAATTCCAGCTGAATCCATTGTATTCACTTACGCGCAAATACCCTTGGGAAACCTATTAATCCGTCTCTTCCTTCCAGTTATGGGTTAAATAGCAGGACAGATTGGGTTCTATAGCCTTGGTCGGCGACCAGTCTACCACAGAAAGCAATGGCAGCCTACTGCGAGATAATCTTCTGTCCAGTCAGTCATGTCTCTTTCGAGACATGATCGCTTAAGCGTGTATCACGTATGGCACTTAACTGACCGAATCAACGTTGCACTCAATGCGTTATATAACGCATTGATAGTAAATAACGATAATTGATTTTTAAGAACCGCTTAGATGTGGCACAAGGCCGAAAGTTTAGAGGACCCCGGTGAGAATCGAACTCACTACTCAGTTTTAATAGGTTTTAGCCAAGCAAGACTGCTAACCATTACGCCTCGTCGATGTACTCTGGTAAATAATGATAGTAATGCTATCTTTCTAAGCAGAGCTTAGATGTGGGTCGAAGCCCAAATTATAGTTCATTTACTGACGATCGAAATACTTCTTCATGTGCCGCGACTTTTCAGGACGTAGCTGATCATGAACTTCCACTTGCCCGTGTCCCGTGCTGAAGATAATTTATTTTTTCTTGTTTATGCCATTAGAGTAGATAGATCTATCTATCGCCCGGTTCACACTCCACCCACGTCTATTGAACAGGTTAAGAGGCTCATCCCTTGTTCCCTGTTTAGGATGTGGTTTCCGGCTTTCTCTTTTCCAATCTTTTCACTATTATATAGCCCCCTGCACATCAGTGGCGTTACCGCCTTGCTCGGGGGGATACGATTAAAAAAAAAAGTTAAACAAAAGAAGTTGGGTATTTTCTTATAATGTTTCTAAGCTGCTGTCTATTAACCATCACAGACAATCGCTCCTAGCCCCCACCCCCTAAGCATGGATCAGGCTAGTCTCCCTGAAAGTAAAACACTGTGCCTCCTTTAGGTAACTCTCTACAGACCTCAAGTGGAATGACTATATCAAATCCATAGCTAAATCCGCTGCTAAAAAGGTTGGTTCTCTGTTTAGGGCCAGGAAGATTTTCCCGTCTGAAACCATCTTGCACATATATAAATCTACCATCCGACCTGGTGTTGAATACTACTGCCATATATGATCGGGTGCTCGTGCTATCCACCCAGGGGGCCTTGACAAAATCTAACGAAGAATCTGTAATGTGATCGATCCCGACTTGGCAGCTCAGATACAGTCTTTTTCTCACCTGTGCAATGTGGCTGCCCTGTGTCTCTTCTAAAAATATTTTCACGGCATCTGCTCCGATGAACTTAGCTCTCTGGTGACCCCTGTGTATGAATTTATACGAGCCACAAGATTAGCAACTAGGTCCCAGCCTTTTATTCTGTTTACTTGCTTCCCCGACAGCTACAATCTCCACGTGTTTAAATATCAAGTTAATAGTCCTCTCCTATATCGATGACTTGTATCCTCTCTCTCTCTCTCATGCTCCTTTCTCCGTCCACTTCACTCTCATCAGTATTCACATCTTTCTTTTACCCACTTCCTGACACCTCCTATAACCTGTCACTCTTTCTCATAACTTTCCTCCTATGTAACCCCCTGCAAAGCAGTGGTAATAAAATGTCTTGCTTGGGGCGATATGATTATAAAAAATATTACAAAGACTGTCTCTCACTGTGTACCACTCTAACTCCACTGGCTTTCGAGCCTTCTACAGGATGAACCTGATAGTAAAAAAACAAAAAAAAAATATCACTAAAGTCTCAGAATTGTTACATTTTCTCATCCTTCTATTACCCACTTCCTGACACCCCCTATAGCCTGTCACTCTTTCTCCTATGTAACCCCTTTGCGCATTAGGGGCAGTAAACCGCCTTGCCTGGAGCGATATGATTAAAAAAAAGAAAAAAGTTCTATACTATTATAATCTGGATATAAAGCGACAGATCAATTCTACATTACAATCAATATATAAACTGATCCCTCACTTTATAGCCACAGTCATCCTTCTCTTACCCATTTCCTGACACCCCATATAACCTGTCACTCTATCGCATAACTTTCCTCTGATGTAACCCCCCCCTTAAAACAGTGGCAGTAAAATACCTTGCTTGAAGTGATATGATTATAAAAACAAATTCTATAATATTATAATGTGGTCATAAAGTGGGGGATCAATTCTACATTACAATTAATATGTAAACTGGTCCCTCACTTTTTGGCCACATTCATCCTTCTCTTATCCACTTCCTGACACCCCCTGTAACGTGTCACTCTTTTTCATAACTTTCCTCCTATGTAACCCCCTGTGCAGCAGTGACATTACACTGATTTGCTTGGGGCGATATGATTTTTTAAAAAATTGAAGATTCTTCCTGTTTGTAATTACTATGCATTTGTTTTTGTAAAAAAGATTGATGTTATTGTTATTTTTTCTGTATGTTTGGTGCTGATATTGATTACGTTAGAAAGAAATACTTTAATGGGCTAATTTATGAGATGGTTAGGAAAACCGATAGCAATAATGTTTTGTTTCATTTTATTGAGTTCTTTAAAGAAAAACATGGCGAGAGAATGAACTTTTGTACGCTCGTGTGGGAAAAACATTTCAATAGAAATATTCTTATATTGAAGAAGACATTAAATAGTAAAGTTAAGGTGACAAGAATTTTTAATTACGGATTTTTATCTATTGAAGTAGTGAAAATATTATTACAAAATCACTCGAAAAATTATATCAAAATCTTCAACACAAGACATTGCCTCGGATTTTTATATTAAATCGTTTTCTTTCTCCATTGTTTTTTATATATTTGCAAACGTCTGTAGAACAGAAAGCTTATATATATATATATATATATATATATATATATATATATATATATATATAATTTCAAGGTGTGTCATATTTATAGTATTAGGTGCTCAATAATTAAGATAAAGAGTATGTAAACGTATTTATAAATGAAACTTTGTCTCTGTGTGTGTGTCCGTTAACTATAGACTCCGAAACAGCTAAACCGATTTTCTTGAAAATTTACACAGTTTTACTATAAGCGTCTGCGAATGTTCTTGGCTAGGTATTGTGTCGAGGTACCCCCGATAAAAATCGAAAACCGATAATCGAAAACATCGGGTTATAGAAGGAGTGGTCCGATTTTAATCAAACTTGATACACTCATAAACAAAGACATGAGAAACGATATTCAGAATTTTTGAAGGTTGCAGTTCTTACACTGGTGAAGAAAATCGATAATATATATATATATATAAAAGACATGTTTATATGTGTGTCTGTTTATCTGCCTGTATGTTTGTATTTTTTCAGCCCTTTTATTTTAGTTTTTGCTTGGGATTTGGCTCTAATTTGGTATAATTGTAGTTCTTAGTCTCAGCCATGATGCCATTTACTCAGAGGTCTTATTCAGCCTTCAAAATCCAGATTACAACGAAAAAAACTTATTTGATATCGATAGCAGGAAATCAGAATTTGACTTACATCCATTCATTTTTCTTTCAGTCTACGGTTTCGTTTTAACTGGAAACAACTATTGCTTTTTAGTCTTTCGTGCCAACGTCCAAAAAGTCTGAGCTCCAGGACCATGGATTAGTTTTATATCTTTCATTACACCCGAGCAACGCCGGTCTATACTGCTAGTGT
Organism: Ascarosepion bandense; assembly: GCA_037127315.1. Taxonomy (NCBI): domain Eukaryota; kingdom Metazoa; phylum Mollusca; class Cephalopoda; order Sepiida; family Sepiidae; genus Ascarosepion; species Ascarosepion bandense. The sequence goes on from JBBBDQ010001114.1 coordinate 1,186,226, forward strand.
AAATATAAAATTGAACATTGAATTCAACACTCGGGTCTGTGAAGCATGAGACAGTCTGTCACCTCTGGGTGTTGACTTCAATGTACAATTTAATGTATTAAAAAGATAACAAATAGACAGCTGAATGAATATTATCCAGTGCAATATGATATACAGAAAAGAGTACTTAACCCATATATGTATGTATGTATCAATAAATATGCATATTATCCTACGTCTATGACGGATTCGGATCTCAATCATTTTTAATCATTTCACCTCGAGAAAGGAGGAAACGCCACTGATGTGCAGGGGGTTACATAAATGTAAAAAGATTAATTAGAAAAGAGTGAGGAGTACAAGCTAGTTAGAAAGGAACAATAGAAAGCTGAGAGCAGGTGCGATGACAGATAGATAGGTGGAGAGAAAGGGAAGGTTATACAGGGGTGGGGAGAGAGCTAGAGTCCAGTGGTTAGTAGATGAGTATTGACATTGTATTTAAATTTCTGGAGGTTGTAGCCGTCAAGAAAGCAAGAATACGGGAGCGAGTTCCACAGGCGGGAAGTGCGAGAGAAGAAGCTGCAGGAGTAGAATTGTCGTCTGCATTTGGCTAACCTGACTGTGAATGGGTGGGACCCAGTTGCCAGTCTGGTTGCACGAGTAAACACCTGTTGAGGAGGCATCAGTGACTTAAGCTCATCCGAGCAGAAGCCATGAAAGTATTTATAGAAGAGACAAAGGGAGGCCATATTTCGACGATGGGGAAGTGGCTGCAGTCGAGCCAGATCAGTACCTATCACATTACAGACTCTCCTTTGGAGCTTGTCAAGAACACTGAGGAGAACGGCAGGGGCGCGTTACCATAAATGGCAGCAGTACTCCATTATGAATATATGTAGTATTTAATCGCCATAAAACTTTACGCCAGAAATAAATTAAATTACTATTAACCGGAAGTGGTTTTTAACTCAACACATATCTTTCAAGCTTTTTTTTAATAATATGTAATAATTAGATATTGTATTGCTCTTATTTCGCACAAAACACGGAAGCAAGTAACCGGAAGTGATTTCTACAGGTGAGAAGTGCAAGAAAAGAAACTATACGAGTAGAACTGGCGGTTACAGATGATATTTCTTCTCTTTTCCATGTGCTCTTCCTCTTACTATATATAATTACCTACGTGACTTCCGGATGCAGTTAATTGCGCAGTTAAGATTTAGGCAATAAGCAGCGTAACTATACCGTTCGAATTTACATTGTAGTATTTACTCATTATTAACACTTACTTTGTATATATGTTTTTGTTATTCTAATATACTGTTTTGCACCTACCTCCTGTTTTCCGTGTCTTACTTACGGCACAACCGGTCTCTACACTTCTGTAGAAACCCCTTTCTGTAGCTTCGAGTTCTTTCTTCATCTCTAAGGAGATTGTTCAACATTCACTGCCATACAGGAAAAAAAGACATCAAGCAACAGTTCCGTATTGTTTTCTTTCTAACTCTTTTCTGCCATTTAAGATTTTTCTTTGCCTCTCGCAGTGCGTCGTTGGTGTCACACATTTCTAAACAAATATGGATCAACAGTCTTGTCACGATGTGAGAGGAAATATTTTGTTTTACAGAAGCCAAAACCGTTACCTACGACTTCATGCTAGCATAAGTATCGACGATTCTAGTCTAACCAATTTCATTTACAAGGCTTTGGTGAACTCATGGTATGGTTTACTTTCAAAAAGTGCCACGACTTACCAAGCCTTACAGAGTAGAAACCTGCGCAGCTCATGTCTTGATATCATTACAAAGCCATAAGAACCTTTTAAAAGATACTACTAACAAACTATATCCATCAACTCATGCGTTCTGCTCCTCTCATAAACTCAAACGTCCATTCGAAAGATAGATTATCTTGACTCACTTGAGCTGGAGACTAAGGACTAGACTTCCATAATCCAGTTGTAATTCATCCCTCCAAGTGACCTTCGACTGATGGTTTGTCGTTCTCTTCCCGGAACTGTATCGAGTTGATGGCGGTAGTAGTTAGCTTTGGCATGTTCCGAGAGTCTCGAGATTTCATAATGTCTGTTAAAAAAGAACGTTGACATCAATAACCTGGCCATTTTCTTCAAATTGTAATATCTCTTCACAAAACTGGCTCTTAAACAAAAAAGTTTTTGATCAATAGTCCGATCAATATCGCTTCACAAAATTTCACATTAATTCTTTAACAAAAGATTGGGATCGGTAATCCGATAAATTCTTCAAATGATAACAGCTCTTCACAAAATTAATGAATGACCCTTAAACAAGAATATATGCATCAATAGATCGCTTCTTGGAATGATAATATTTGTTTTCAGAATTACAAAATAGGGTAGCATAAGGATTGTTACCATTACTTTAATAGACTCGGGAGGCAACATATATATATATTCATTGCGATGGTTTTGAGTTTTGTTTAACGGCGTATCAACCTCTCTGGGTTATTTAATGCCAAAAAGATGGAGTTTTAAGGTATTTCTTTTTAATATTTGATTATAGTGAGAAAGTTGATTTCGTCAGATTTTAATAAAAGTTTTTGTTTATATTCCTTTTATATTAGAAAACTGAAAATGTCTTCTAGTTTTTTATTCAAAAATGTTTTGCTGAGGATATTTTTTCTTGAGAAATGTGTCAAGGTAATAACTTTTCTTCAATATTTATTGTTGGTAATATTATTTTTTATAAAAGTCTATATTTATGTATATATATCTGTAAAAGCCTATTTTCATAATTTTATAGTGTTTTGACCCCAGTTAGGGGTTAACTATTTGCCCATAGTTGGGACCCTAACGGGTGCTAAAACTCCGGGTCAGAGTGGACCTGACAACAACAGTAATTAAGAGGTGGTTCCATGCTCCTCACAACCTCCCAATCAGAGGCAGTTTACCGTCATGCCCAGTACCGTCACTACGATGAAAAGATGTTTCACAAATAATTACATTAAATCATGTCGATATTTTATAGGAAATATTTTGTTTTACAGAAACCGAAACATGTGTTTGAATGTAAATGTTTGAATTTAAATGCTTCTTTTAATGCACAAAATATAGACGCGCAAAGAAAATATATGGGTTTTTGGATGACAATAAGTCTGAGAAAAAATCGTGATAGGCTGACGAAAAAGTAAATATGAGGGAAATGCAATAATATTTATTATGTAAACGGCGTATTTTTGACAAACCGCCTGCATTTTTTTCGCCGATAGGCAGGGAGTGATTAATTATATTTTCACACGAAAATGGCAACTCAAAGAACACAAAAAAGAGATAAAATAACAAAATATACTTATCCAGGAAGAAAATGGAAATTTCAACAATGCCTTGAGAGGTAGAACAAATACACCCAAACACACACTTAAGAGGTGCATATATGCGCACAATATTTACACTGAATATACACAAAACTTTAATTATCCAAAATAAAGACACAAAAGTAATTTCAAATGTTATAAAATAAAAATAAAAATAAAAACTTATATAGCAGCATACAATTACAATCGCAAACAATTAAAAAATAATAATATAAAAAAAATAAAATTCACAATTGAAAAGAATGTTGAAATGTGGTACGGTGGAGTAATGCATAGCGAGGAATCGGAGATCCGAGTTCGAATTCCATTCGAGTTCATTACATTAATGAATTCATCTTTTTTCTCTCCCGCTATGAACAAATAGCAGGATCATACTAGGTTCCGTAGCCTTGGATGCCGAAGAGTCTTAAAAGAATTTTTGTTGCGAAAATTTATGTCATTCGTGGTTGAGAGGTCTAAAACGCGCTAGGTCAACTGGTGGCTTCCACTATGTTGATAGGGGTCACAGGTTCGAGTCCTGTAACAAAAAATTATCGTAAATAATCAGGCCGGTAGAAATAAATATGTATACTGTTCAATTATGAACAGAATATCTACTTAAATACGAGTATCGATAAAAAATAATGTTCAAACAAATCATTTCAAATTGTCGGTTGTTTATAACCAAGTTTCGTTAATCTTCGTTAATTTCCGTAATATAAAACAGAATATCTACTTAAATACGAGTATCGATCAAAAATAATGTTCAAACAAATCGTTTCAACTTGTCTGTTGACCCTATATGCACATACACACGCATGTATGCATATACACGCACATAATACATATATATATTTATACACACACACACACACTTATATATATATATATATATATATATATATATATATAGTGTATTGAGGCAGCAGATAATTTTCTAAATATATAGTGTTAAATATTGTAGAAAATGAATGCCTATTATGCTTAATCATGAACAGCATATTTTGGCTTTAATTTCTGGTGAAAATAAACACAAAATTTGTCCAACATTTGGAAATATATATATATATATATATATATATATATATATATATATATATATATATCACCCTCCTTCTGACATTTCCTATACCCAATCCCTCTATGTAACCCCCTGCGCTATAGTGGCAGTGGAATGTCTTGCTTATATATATATATATATATATATATATATATATATATATATATATTAATATGTTTTTTGACACTATTTGTCTATTTCTACTATTAGAAATAAACAAATACTGTCAAAAAACACATTTTTAAACTCAGAACGTTTTAATATTCTTTCCTATACATATTAAGACAGTATACGTGGATCATCACTATGCTATATATATATATATATATATATATATATATATATATATATTAAAAAATACGCATAGTGAGAAAAATGAAAGATAATGAAAAATCCTAAGGAATAAATTGATGAATAAATAATCATTAATAAATACTTAAAGTAAGTTAGGAGCTAAAAGTTTAGCCCGGGTCTAATATTTAAGCAGATATTTATGTCTATGTCTCCACTAATTCACTTCTTTTGTTTAATACATTCGGGTTATGAAGATGTTTTAAGATGATAAGTTTTTCTAAAAGACGTAACTTACATCTGTTCTCTCTTCTATTATAAGATTTTGTTTTCGAGATGATTTCCCGGGTAATAATTGGGGCTTTGTTGTTCAGCACGTTTTCTTTGTTTCTAGAGAATTTTTCACATTTATGAAGAATGAAATTGCTTAGTTTCTGAAAGGTATATTTTGTTATTTCTATGAACCTTCGTATGTCTGTGAAATCATTTTTTTTATTATTGCTCTTGATATCACTGTCATTTAGGCGACATACATGATAAGCGCCAAGTCGATCATATTTCTTTTGATTCATAAATGACTAGGCAGCAGGATCTTCCCGTAGTAGGCTGCAATTTGTCTCGGCGATAGACTGAGATTAGACGAAGGGTGCAGGTTCCACTCTATACTGCATTTCAGCTCATAGCTTGGTAGTAGAATAGATGGATTTGTGGTGGATAGGAAATTATGAATTAAAAGCAACCTTCTTTATTTTTACAAAAATTCACAATGACGTGTGAACTGCTTGTTAACTGCAGGTAATTATATAGTAAGAGGAAGAGTCCATTCGTCGTAGAAGGGCACCATAAAAAAAAAGAAAGTTAAAAATTACTTAAAATGAAAAATTATAATGTGCATTTAAGATACTTGGTGTTTTTTTATTACCGTAAATTCGAATTCCAGTTTAATTATTTTTATTCACTTAATAAGACATAAGACATAAGGTCGCGTCCCAAATTCGTTCCCTTTCCCCTTCTTTTTCGTGTGCTGATTAAATTTACTTCTTCTCCATTCCAAAATATTCCTATCAAAAAACGCTCATACATACATATATACATACGCATAAACGCTTTACAACAAGTTGCCACTCCGAACGTTTCTACAACTGTTGATACGCTTAACTTTCTAATTGAACATTAATTTTCTACCAATTCTTGTTATTCTTTTCTTTTAATCAATTTCTATTTTAACCTACAAGATGTATAATTTTATTCTTCCACTACTCCTATGAGCATGGAACAGGCTTCCCTCTCTGAGAGTAAAACACTACGCCTACTTGGCCTGACACTCTCGGCGGACGTCAAATGGAATGACTATATCGAATCCATTGCCAAATCCGCCGCTATGAAATTCGGTTTTCTCCCCTCTGAAACTATCCTGTACATATATAAATCTACCATCCGCCCATGCATTGAATACTACTGCCACATCTGGTCGGGTGCCCCTGCTACTCTCCTCGGGCTTCTTGACAAAATACAACGGAGGATCTGTAACGTGATCGATCCTGACTTGGCGGACCGGCTGCAACCACTCTCTCACCGGAGTGACGTGACTTCCCTGTGCCTTTTCTATACGTATTTTCACAGCTTTTGTTCCGATGAACTTAGGTCATTGGTGCCGCCTAGGTACGAATTTACACGAGATACTACATTAGCAACTAGGTCCCACCCAGATAAGATGTTACCGTAATTTCTACTCCAACAGCTTCTTTTCTCGCACTTCCCACCTGTGGAATTCCCTTCCACATGCTTGCTTCCCCGACAGCTACAATCTCCAGGAGTTTAAATGTAAGGTCAATAGACACCTCCTAACACACTAACTTGCATCTATTCTCTCAAACACTCTCACCATCTAACCAACCCCCATTCTCGGTACCCTTACCCGTCTATCACCCTCCTTCTGACATTTCCTATATCTAACCATCCTTCTCCCATCACGAATAATCTGTAAGCTGTAGGGAGTCCGGTTATGCTTCACACAAGGCCGAAATAATAAACATTAAGCATTGGAGTAGATAGATCTATCTATCGCCCGGTTCACACTCCACCCATGTCTGTTGAACAGGTTAAGAGGCTCATGCCTTGTTCCCTGTTTAGGATGTGGTTTCCAGCTTTTTCTTTTCCAATCTTTTCACTTTGGTTTCTTTTTTTGTTTTTTTTTCTTCATTTGGAGTAGATAGATCTATCTATCGCCTGGTTCACACTCCACCCATGTCTATTGAACAGGTTAAGAGGCTCATCCCTTGTTCCCTGTTTAGGATGTGATTTCCGGCTTTTTTCTTTTCCAATCTTCTCACTTTGGTTTCTTTTTTTTTTTTCAATTGGAATAGATAGATCTATCTATCGCCCGGTTCACACTCCACCCATGTCTGTTGAACAGGTTAAGAGGCTCATCCCTTGTTCCCTGTTTAGGATGTGGTTTCCAGCTTTCTCTTTTCCAATCTTCTCACTTTGGTTTCTTTTTTTTTTTTTTTCAATTGGAGTAGATAGATCTATCGCTCGGTTCATACTCCACCCACATCTATTGAACAGGTTAAGAGGCTCATCCCTTGTTCCCTGTTTAAGATGTGGTTTCCGGCTTTCTCTTTTCCAATCTTTTCACTATTACGTAGCCCCCTGCACATCAGTGGCGTTACCGCCTTGCTCGGGGTGATACGATTAAAAAAAAAAAAATCTCCCTATCGCTTCAGATTCAAAACTTTCCCAGTGGTATTTGCAGATAAATGAAGGTAAATAACTTGACCGCAATTTGAACTCGGCTCTCCAATTTCTCAAACCGGATCATTATCTTCTACACCGCACATCTAGATATCTACAGATACTATTAATTAATGTCGACACACAGCGTACTTAAACGAAGCTCTTTGAACAACATTTTATATATTACCAAATACTTGTTCAAACTAATTTTCTGTTAACATTGCTATGGTGAATGATAGCATAGATTTCGATCAGCATCTTGGATTTGTTTTCTGCTCAGAAGAAAGAGAATCAGGAAGTTTTGCGTTTCAAATGAGGAAATAAACTGAATAAAAATTGTTTAACAACCTTCATCCTCCTAAGATTTTAACGTGGTTCTCCCTTTTCTTCCCTTACCACCCGGTATGAGATTATCATTGCTCTGACCTCTGAGCCAAGTATTGTATTTAGCCATGCGTAAAGTTCCTGTCGATTTCAATCATGCATATTGCAACACGTCAAATTAATCGACAAATATAATATTCTTACATATCCAATTAGACCATGCTTCAAACTATCTCGTGAAAAAATGTTGCAGAGATGTTGTGGCAAAACTTCACTGCAAAGGTGTAGTGACCGGTTTGGTCGAAAGTAAGACATGAAACAGAGGAGGTAGGTTCAAAATAGTGCATTAGTATCAACAATATTTACATAGTAAGTGTTAGTAATAACTATATAGAAATAAGTAAGTCCAAACGTTACAGTTACGCTGCTTATTACCCGACTAGTAGGACTTTAACTGCGTGTAATTATATAGTAAGAGGAAGAGTCCATTCCTCGTAGAAGGGCACCATAAAAAAAAAGAAAGTTAAAAATTACTTAAAATGAAAAATTATAATTTAAGATACTTGGTGTTTTTTTATTACCATAAATTCGAATTCCAGTTTAATTCTTTTTATTCACTTACGCAGAAATACCCTTGGGAAAGGTATTAATACGATTCTACCCTTCAGTTATGGGTTAAATAACAAGACAGATTAGATTTTGTAGCCTTGGTTGGCAACCAGTCTATCGCAGAAAGCAATGGCAACCTACTGTGGGATAATCTTTTGCCCAGTCAGTCATGTCTCTTTCGAGACATGATCGCCCAAAGCGTGTATCACGTATACCACTTGAATGACTGACTGAATATAATAGTTGGAATCATGATGAAGGCTTCTACTGGGTATAAAGTGGGGGATCGGTATTCTATTGTTATGAAGTGATAAAATGATCCCCCACTAATTACTACTTAATAATATAATACATCTGTTCCCCCTCTAGCTATGAGTCAAATAACAGGAGAGATTGGGTTCTATAGCCTTGGCTGGCAACCAGTCTGCCGCCAAACTCAATGGTAACCTACTGCGGGATAATGTTCTGCTCTATCAGTCATGTCTCTTTTGAGACATGATTGACCAAAGGGTGTATCACGTATGGCACTTAACTGACTGAAAGGCAAAAACGCCAAGCAAGTCACAAAAAAGATATGCGCTGTGTAGGGTGAAGGGGTTTTAACTGACAGAACTTTACGGAAGCGGTTCTGTCAGAGTAGTGTTCGTGATTATAGCATCATTGATGAAAAGCGTTCAGGAATCCCGATCCGTCAACAGATTACGATTAATTCCAGACAATTATTGAATTTACATTACACAATGCTGGAATTGGCAGGCACACTAGATTTATCAAAATCTACCATCCATAACACTTAGTAAAGCCTGTGCACTCAAGTGGTTACAATGTTTGCGGACCACATGGTCTGAGTGAAATGAATATTTTGAATCGCAATTTTATCTGCAATTTGCTGTATAAACCCAATGAAAATGCACCTTCTATCTTTATTGCAAATTATGACAAGTGATGTGAAATATATATATATAATGATTTGTTTTAACATTATTTTTGATCGATACTCCTATTTAAGTAGATATTCTGTTTTATATTACGGAAATTAACGAAGATTAACGAAACTGGTTATAAACAACCGACAATTTGAAATTATTTGTTTGAACATTATTTTTGATCGATACTCGTATTTAAGTAGATATTCTGTTTTATATTACGGAAATTAACGAAGATTAACGAAACTTGGTTATAAACAACCGACAATTGGAAATGATTTGTTTGAACATAATTTTTGATCGATACTCGTATTTAAGTAGATATTCTGTTTTATATTACGGAAATTAACGAAGATTAACAAAACTTGGTTATAAACAACCGACAATTGGAAATGATTTGTTTGAACATTATTTTTTATCGATACTCGTGTTTAAGTAGATATTCTGTTTTATATTACGGAAATTAACGAAGATTAACGAAACTTGGTTATAAACAACCGACAATTGGAAATGATTTGTTTGAACATTATTTTTGATCGATACTCGTATTTAAGTAGATATTCTGTTTTATATTACGGAATTAACGAAGATTAACGAAACTGGTTATAAACAACCGACAATTTGAAATTATTTGTTTGAACATTATTTTTGATCGATACTCGTATTTAAGTAGATATTCTGTTTTATATTACGGAAATTAACGAAGATTAACGAAACTTGGTTATAAACAACCGACAATTTGAAATGAATTGTTTGAACATTATTTTTGATCGATACTCGTATTTAAGTAAATATTCTGTTTATAATCAAGCAGTATCATATATTTATTTCTACCGGCCTGATTATTTACGATAAATTTTTGTTACGAAATTGTGTGTCTCTCAGCAGGATTCGAACCTGCGCCTCCTATACATATAGGAGAAGCCACCATGAGATCTGGTGCGTCATAGACCTCTCGAGCACGAATGACGATTAGTCTAAACGAAGTCTTGTTAAGCCAATAACTCAATTTTCGAATTCATTTTAATTACCAAAACTCATGCCCGATTTTTATTAACACATTTCAGTTGAAGTACATTTATTTTGCTGTAGTTTTCTCCACAAATGAATATTATATTTTGATCTATACATTTTCAAAAGACGCATGAGCCAAAACTGCAACACTAAAAAACATTCTGATTGTTTAATCTGATCGTGCTTCAATTCTTCAGACGCTCAAAAGTGGTTCATGAGCGTGATTTTAATTGATTTTTAATTGATTCTTGATGGGTTCAAATGGATTTTAATTGTTTTAATCGAGTCTTGATTTGTTTAAATTGATTTTAATTAACTTTTAATTGATTGTTGATTGATTTTGATTGATGTTTAAGTATTTTTTATTATTTTTAAATTGTTTTAATTATTTTTCATTGACTTTAATTGATTTTTAAGCTAAACTTTCAAACATATCTACGATGACTTTTCGCTTGCTTTTCTGTAGAAAAAATCGAATATTTCAACAGAAGAGATTGCTATGGGTTTAAAATTGATATCTCGAATACGTTTTGATATTTGAAAACATTGGCTTTGTTTACAAACTCGACACTTGGCCGCCTCATTGTCATTGTCTCAATCAATGAAAAATGAATTGTTTTTGCAAAGGTTCTGCTTCGAGAATCAAATGAATCCGTGACTAATGTCTTCTTGAATCCAGTGATGTTTTTGCTTTTCGTTTGGTGGGATTGAGATAATTTACATTGAGCTTCCTCCAGCTGTCGAAATAACGAATTCAAATAAGTATTGCCACCAACTAACTATTATGTAGAAAGAAAGTTTCGATACCAACACGTGTGGTCGAACACAAATCTCCAGGCAACAAACGTAACGGTTGAACGAATTGTGTTACTGAGATTATGTGACCATAGATATTTAGTATATAATGAACCCAGAGAGAAGAGTGAGGGTATTCTGATTTGCACAGAACTCTAAATGTCAGACTATCTACTTTCGAAGCCCCGCGGAAGGGCAGAGTCTTATCTTGGGAAAAATAGACAACACATTTTTGACCGAGTTTCAAGAGTCGTATTTCTCGCGTTTAATGACTTACTGTCATATCTGCCTCGGACAGCCCCCTTAGTAGGAAGGTAGTAGATATGATCCTACGTCACGCAGAATTTTTATTTTAGGGCTCTTTGCCGTCGGGTGCAGAGGAGCCCAGATGAAGCTCTGCCGAAAGACAGTCTCATCTTAGGATGATAGCAATACATTTTTACCCGAGCTTAAGGGCTCGTATTTTCCACGTTAAATGACCTTGTGTTATTTCCGCCTCGGGCAAACGCCCTTGTGGGGAAGTAGTAGTTGTTATTTGGTGCTCTGCATCATTCTGGAGTTGTGCGTCGTTGAAGAGATCGTTTCTGAGTGAATTACTCAAGAGAATTATTCCGCGAGCGTTATTGTGTATTATTCGAAGGATTACTCTCGCCTTGATCAAAAATCTGCCGAGGCTGACAAGGCAAACCTCGTTGCCGAGGCTGACAAGGCAAACCTCGCTGCCGAGCTTGAAAAGGACCTCCAATTCGTGACGGACCAGGGTGAGAAATGGTTCGTTTTATTTATTCTGAGCAATACAGAATTGTGGCTCAAGGCCGAAAAATGGGAGGGGGAACAAAACTTGGGTTGGTCTTCAGGTACTCTATCCTATACCTAGCTAATCCGATTCACGACCCATGCATGCGTTACAATGGTTCTCATTCACCATAAAAATTTGTCCATCAACACTCATGCCTATCAAGCACCAAAATACCGCAGAACATACCGGGGACCTACAAAAACGCCCCAAATGTACATAAAGATTTGTGAATATTTACAATAATTTACAAAAATAACTTTAAAAATTTTCACATGAAATGACATGATGGGAAGGGGTATGAAGAAACAAAAGTCCCCAAAACATAAAACAATTTCAAATGAATACATATACATCATGTTAGTAAGACCCAAACACACCCTCATAAATAAAGAGGCCGCTGTATTCTGCCTTAAAAGACAAAATCAAGTAGCTCTCTTTCTAAAGGGGAATGGAGAAGCAGGGTACAAAATAAATTGGACTGGAGAATATATAAGGCTGACCCAGCCGAGAATAAAAACGGGACAAAATAACGATGGACAATGGGAATCTCGAACTGGATCATAACAAAAGCAATGGAGCCGGGAACAGGCTAGGACAAACACATTCACTCACATTAACTAGGTACACAAAAGAATTCTTTACCTTAACCTCGGGAGGGGTTCCAAAGGAATCCACCCCGATGCGACTAGCAGATCTAAAAGAGAAAATCAAGGCTAGCCCCGGTCACGCGAACCAGGCTCGCTGCATATATCCACCTTTCGCCAAAGTCTGTCGGGTGCAGCTGTTTCCGTTCAGTTCTAATCTTCATTTTGAGCTGGTGCTCAAAATATCGGATTAGATCCTGATCCGAAAGACGGCCTCCCCGCAAGACTTCCTCCAGACGCGTCATCCAAATCACCATTCTAGCCGTGGCCAGTAGCGACAGAAACACCATCCGCTTCACTCCAGAGTACGGGGGCGACACATTGTCCACAGCGTATGCGCGATCAATGAGCACAAGCTCCCGCGGCGCGATACGAGCAGTCAACTCGCCGACACGCTCCCACAACGGGCGAACGCGCGAACAATGGAAGAAGGCGTGCGCAGACGTCTCCTTAATTCCAAGGTTGCAACGCTCACAATCTGGCAAATCCGCCAGGCCCATTGCGAAACGCTTGTCATTGAGCGACAAACCATTCCGAGCCAATCGCCAGGTCAGAGAAAACTCAGAGTTGCTGAGCCAATCCGCACCTGGCGCCCAAGACCAATGAGAGCGGTACTCCACTCTCGACATGCCGAGCTTACTCCACAGCTTATCCTTCACGGCACCCTCCACTAAATCCTGATAGAAGATTTTCCTCGGCTGTGAAAGGTCACTGGACCGTAGAATGGCCTGCAAGGCCGCCAGACATTCGAGCAGGAATTTCGGTCGCACCCAAGGCCTGACGGTCAGCCATAGGGTCGGGGGAGTGATAGTAAGGCAAGGGAACATGTCCCTCACTACCCCCGCAAGCAACCGATCTTCCTCCAACGCGCGCCTGAGGAATGCCAACCTCGAAGCGAGCACATGGCTCCTCAAGTGTGGCATCCCCAGACCCCCATGACACGGACGGAGGCAACATACTCCTTTGTCGACCATGTGTTTGCGTCCTCTCCACAGACAGGAGAATAGCAAACGCTCGAGCGCCTTCTCATGATCGTCACAAAGGGGAAGTACTGACAGCCGGTAAAGGATCATGGGAAAGAGGTATGTGTTACACACCTCCGCCAAGCCCTTCACGGAGAGACTCCGTCGACGCCAAGTCTTGACCGACGCGCCGACCTTTGCCAGTATTTCTGACCAGTTTTTCTCCAACTGTAAGTCCGGACCGAACCAAATTCCGAGGATTTTGACCGGCCCGTCCGTCCAGCTGAAGGGCCCCGGGAGGGAAACACCCTTCCAGGCACCTAACCGCAAGCCGGATGACTTGTCGCAGTTAATTCTGGCCCCTGTCACCTTCTCGTACCGTTCAAGCGCCTGCTGTACCGCCTCTATGTCCCTGCGGGAGGACACAAAGGTCGTTACGTCATCGGCGTACGCGGAAACCCTGGCTCGAGCTCCACCAGGGACAGCAATTCCACGCAGGACCGGACTGCACGTCTCGTCCCTTAGCCGGCGAAGTAGCGGCTCCAACGCCAGGACGTAAAGGAGAGACGACAGTGGACAACCCTGTCGGACCGACCTAGACAGCGCGAAAGCGCCCGACAGCTTCCCGTTCACCTGTACCACAGCCTTGGGGGAGCGATACAGAAGGCTAATCCAGCGGCTGAAGTCGGGTTTGAATCCGGCGGCCTGCAGGACAGCAGCCAGGTAGCCATGGTCAATCCTATCAAATGCCTTGGACTGATCCAAATTGATCAGCGCGGCCTCATCGTCGTCTTCTACACCCTCTAGGATCGTGCGAATCAAGTGCAGGTTGCTCTGAATTGTTCGTCCCTTCACAGAACAAGTCTGATTCGGTTCCAACAGAGACTCGGCAACTAGCTGCAAGCGATTCGTCAGGATCTTGGCCAAAATCTTTAACTCTGTGTTTAGCAGAGTTATGGGCCTGTAATCATCTAATTCCCTCCCAACCTTCTTGCCTTTTCTCAACAGCGTGATCACGCCCCTGGTAATCCGACCGGGGATGGACCCCTGCCGAAACCAGTGGTTGAACACGACAGCCAAGATCGGGACAAAAAGGTGCGGCATCCTCAAGTACAATTCATAGGGCAAACCATCCAAACCTGGCGACTTGCCACTGCCGACCTTCTTCAAAGCCGCGTAGATTTCGTCCTCCGTAATCTCCCCTTCGCAGCTAGCCGCTTCAGCTGGCAAAAGCCGGGGAAAGTCAGCCAAATAGCTGCGAAACTCCTCGTCGCGGAGACCAGGCTCCTTGGTAAAACGGTGTTCGAAATGCTGCCGGAACGCCTCGCACATGTCGTCAGTGGACCTAAGGAGATGTCCCTCCGGGTCGCGCACCTCTCGAATGTACCGGTCGCCGGCTCGGCGAATTTCTTCCTTGCGCAGTTCTGCGCCCATGTTCACAGCTTCGGAAGACATCTTGCTTAACTTATGTCTAATTACCTGGCCCATGTAGCGCCCGCTAGTCGAACGCTCCAGGGCCTCCCAGGGTGAGAAATGGTTCGTGAATTTTAATGCTTCCAAAACAAAGCTGCTATCCAGCAACTATCAAAGACAATCGCTCCTACCCCCCATTAGCATGGATCAGGTTGTTTTCCCTGAAAGCAAAAACACTACGCCTTCTCGGGTTAACTCTCACAACAGACCTCAAGTGGAATGGCTATATACAATCCGCTGCTAAGAAATTCGGTTCTCTGTGTAGGACCAGCAAGTTTTTTTTCCGCCTAAAACAATTCTGCACATATATAAATCTACCATCCTCCCATACATTGAATACTGCTGCCATATCTGGTATGGTGATACTGCTATCCACCTAGGGGTCCTTGTCAAAATCCAACGGAGACTCTGTAATGTGATCGATCCCGACTTGGCAGCTTGGATACACTTACTTGCTCATCGGCGCGATGTGGCTTCCCTGGGTCTCTTCTACAAATACTTTCACGGCTTCTGTAGGGTATCAGTTCTACATTACTGTCAATATATAAACTGATCCCTCACTTTATAGCCACAGTCATCCTTCTTTCACACACTTCCCGACACCCCCTATAACCTGTCGCTCCTTATCATAGATTTTCTCCTATGTAAACCCCTGCAAAACAGTGGTAGTAAAATGTCTTGCTTGGGGCGATATGATTATTAACAAAAACTCGTTTAGTACGTTGCCTGAATTGCATCGAAATTTTCCAAAATTAATATTCGATATTAATCATATCATTAAACGATTGATAGAAATCTTCCTTTTCCTTTTTGAATATTGTTTCAATATATGCAGTGGATATCGCCTTAGTACAAGAAAACCGGGGGCCGAGTTTCAATTCCAGTTGAATTCGTTGCATTCACTTAAAAACCCTTGAAAAAGACATTAATCCATTCCTTCTTCTTCCAGCTATGGGTTAAATAGCAAGGCAGACTGAGTTCTCTAGCCCTAGGTGATAATCTTCTGCGGGGAATCTTCTACCTTGTCATTTATGTATCAAAAGTGACACAATCGCCTGAACGTTTATCACGTATAGCATTTAACTGACTGATTGATGTATTGATTGCGGTAACGTAATATTTTTTATGGACGAAGACCAATTGTTTTATTAGTAAAACTGCCTGAATTGTATCAAAAGTGAATCTTAGTCATTAATCATATCGATGTAGAAAGCTTTCTTGCTCGTACTATAAAAGGTTGTTTCTATCTTGTATAGTTACAAAACAAAAAGTATTTTAAAATGTGCAAGGATTTTATCCAAGGACCGAAATCACAAACGATAAATATGTTCAAACGATATCTATCTAAACTTATTTATAAATGGAACTTTGTGTGTGTGTGTGTGTCCGTTACCTATAGACTCCAAAACGGCTGAACAGATTTTCTTGAAAATGTACACAGTTGTACTATAAGCGTCTGCAAGTGTTCTTAGCTAGGTTTTGTGTTTAGGTACCCCTGATAAATATCGAAAATCGATAATCGAAAAAATCGGATTATAGAAGGAGTGGTCCGATTTTAATCAAATTTAATACACTCATAGACAAAGACATAAGAAACGATATTCAGAAGTTTCAAGGTTGCAGTTCTTACAATAGTGCAGAAAATCGATAATATATATTTATAAAAGGTAAGATGTTTGTGTGTGTGTCTGTTTATCTGCCTGTATGTCTGTATTTTTTCAGCCCTTTTATTTTAGTTTTTGCTTCGGATTTGGTTCTAAGTACGTATAATTGTAGTTCTTAGTCTCAGCCATGATACCATTTACTCAGAGGACTTATTTAGCCTTCAAAATTCAGTTTACGACGAAAAAAACTTATTTGATATCGATACCAGGAAATCAAAATTTGATTTACATCCACTCATTTTTCTTTCAGTCTACGGTTTCGCTTTAACTGGAAACAACTATAGCTTTTTAGTCTTTCTTGCCAACGTCCAAAGAGTCTGAGTTCTAGGACCATGGATTAGTTTTAAAGTTTTCATTACTCCCGAGCAACGCCGTGTTATACTGCTAGTCATTTTTAATTGAAGTCATCACCAGTGTCTTTTATAAACTTAACAATTTTCTCAGAATTTGCATGATGAATTATTCTATATAACTTGCAATTTTAGCCAAACTGTTCACAAAGTGTCAACCGTGCTACATCGAGTGGCTCTTGTGTCTTTTACAGAGTAAACACTAATGATAATGATAAAAACACGATTTCAGCAATGCCGAGACCTAACTGCTAATATAATACTGTATTCGTGAAATCTAAGTACCAAAGGGAAATGAGAAGAATTAGCATGGATATATTTATAGAGAATGCACGGGTAAGCTATCATATGACGGCGTGAAGGTAGACTGAAGCCGTGATGTCTGTGTTTGACTGGATATATATATATATATATATATATATATATATATATCCCACTGAAATGGGGAGCTTTCTCTACATTATGTTTATTCAACGCATATTGTTAAACTAACAAACGCAAAACAAATTATTCTATTCAATAGCTAACTTCACAATATGATGATTTTCGACCAATTCTTCAATGCCCCTTCCTGTTCAGTAAATAAATAGTTTACACTATTTAAATTATTCGCACTATTTTCATAATCTTTGCTGCCATGTTTACGACGTTTCGGCCTTTGTACAATTCGGCCTTCCTCAGCTGCTAGGATTTTCGAACCGAACCCTTTATTACGATCATTAGGATATATCATTCTCATTCCATGTTTGAACCCACTTCTGTTAGCCATCAGTTACCTCATGGACTGAGAATGATATACCCCAGTGATCGTAATAAAGATTTTGGTTCGAAATTCCTAGCACCTGAGGAAGGCCGGAACGTACAACAGCAGCAATGTCATAAACATGGCAGCAAAAATGAGGACAATAATCCGAATAATGTAAACAGTGAAAATACGACCCCATCTCAGAAGTATAGACAAATAAATAGTTTTATATAATTTTCATCAATTTTTAAAAATGTTTCCCTTCAGATGTCTCCCTCTGGGAAAAAGTACTCTTCAGCTACAAAGAACAAATGTATTTAAACATTTGAGCCAGACATATTTGTTTAGTGAATTGTGAGTGACAAAGGCAGCTAAACAACATTAATATCAATAGAGGAACGAAAAACTTTTAATCTGAAAGCATTTCGTAACAATGGTTTTCTTTTGACAGCAATGTTCATTTATACTTTTTTTTCCAAATAGTGTCTCTGTCAATATTAGATCCTTTCTTACGTTAACTTTTAACAGCATGTATCGCTCATGATGGTAAGTCGGCGGTAACTAGTTTTTGTTATTTCAAACAAAGCTTCATATCTTTATCGCAAAGGAAATATCTTTGTCAATGTACTTATTTATTTTGTTAAGAAAACTTATAGAAAACTTGTGTTTCAATATTAATTCATTCAGAATACTGAGAAGCATAAAAAGAAAGAAGATAAAAGCTTTGGCAAGCAAACTTTTAGTTTTGATCAACTCCATAAATAGTGCGAATCATTCAGTTTTAAAAAGGTGCATTTATGTATATTCACTAAAGATATGTAGATGTTTATTTCGAAATTGGCAACTAGAAAATTTATAACCAATATTTAGTTTCTGAGACAAACTGCTTAACAAATGTTTGCGTATATCCTTGATAAAATAACAGCAGAAGCAAGTCTGTAGTGAAATTGATTGAAAGCAGAAAACATCAAAATTTAACAACTGGATCGATAATTTACTGTCTATTTTTTGAAGTCTCTAAGGGAATTATCTAATAACTAAATACTCTTATATACCTGGGGAAAATTGTTCTAGAAATTATGTTCTATAAATGAGAAAATTGTTCTAGAAATTATGCCATAAAATAATGGTCACGCATGATTTCAGCTGTCGATTTGTTGAGTATTTGGATGAAAGCAGACGACATTGAAAGTTTATCTCTGGACGAAAACTTTGCAGTCATCTTTTGTCTTTAAAAAGCTTTAAGAATAATTAAGAAAAAACATATTTTGCTGCTCTGCTTTTAAAATATTAAGACGTTGCATAGAGCATGACTTTTAAAGAAAAAATGGCCACTTATCAGAGAAAAGAAACATATTATTTAATTAATTACAATGGTCAACACGGTATTTGGTGACAAGAAATAAAACACTTTTTTTAGCTAATTTGATGGCGGCTGATTCCGAAAATGAGCTTAGACTTTAATCGTTAGCTTGTGGTGAATAGGAAATTAATAATTAAAATTGGATTAGACAGACTAAACTAATTGGAGTAGATAGACTAAACTATCGCCCGGTTCATACTCTACCCACGTCTATTGAACAGGTGAAGAGGCTCATCCCTTGTTCCCTGTTTAGGGTGTGGTTTCCGTTTTTCTCTTTTCCAATCTTCTTACTCTTACGTAGCCTCCTACACATCAGTGGCGTTACCGCCTTGCTTGGGGTGATATGATTAAAAAAAAAAATCAACCTTCTTCACTTTTACTAAAAGTTCACAATTACGTGTGAAATCCTGGTTTTTCCCAAATAGAAAAAGGATTGACCATGTGCTTAAAGAAAAAGTCAAAACCGGATTTCGCGAGTAGATGATAAATTGATTTTCTGACGAATGGAAGCGATTTGCAAAAATAAAAGGACTTAGCAGTGCAAAAATCTGAATGATTATAAAGGCTTTGATCAAATCAGCGCTAGTCAGTCAGATGGGAGCAGCGAGACGAGACGACACACTGAAATGTAAAGGGAGAAACTTCAACCACGACCCGGACATAAGATCACGTCACACCTTGTTCCTTTTCTCCTACTTTCTCGTGTGCTGATTCCTTTCACTTCTTCTTCTCCATTCAAAAACATTCCTACCAAACAAACGCTTATACATACGTACGTACTCATAAACTCTTTCCAACTAATTGCGACTACGAAAATTTCTTCAACTCTTGATGCCCTTAACTCATTACTTGTTTCTCATTGAACATTAACTACTACTACCTATTCTTGTTATTCTATTCTTTTAATAAATTTCTATTTTAACATGAAAAATGTATATTTTATTCTTCCAATATTCAACACTAATGCACATATTCCAACCTGCAACCAACAGTCTGCTGACAACCAACCAACATAATGAAAACCTGATGATAATTCCGGATAAAGCTTGTAAACGTTAGGGAGTTCGGTTATGTATGACACAAGGCCGAATTAAATAAACATTAACCATCTCCATATAGCTACAAGCTACCGCTTTGCTGAAATAAAATTACTTATTTTTGGAAAAAAAAAGATCGATTTACAATATTGATTGATCGCAATATTTAATTATTAAAGATCAAAGAACCCCATTAATTTTCAGGTAGGCCGAGCAATTTATGTTAGCTTCCTGAAATAAACTTTTTGAATAAAAAACCTTAAATTAAAAGTAGATAATTTTTTTACCAATTTAACGTCAAAATTCAAATTAACTGATAAACTTCATTAGTAATACATATTACCAGCAATATGAGTATAAAGGTTCATTTTTACATAGTCATTCAGATAAATTTCTGGATAATTGCGACGTTGTGAGTGATGAGCAAGGAGAACGATTCCATCAGGTTATCAAAACAATGGAAGAGCGCTACCAGGAACCGTGGATTTTATGGTGCCCTATCTATAGGAATGGACTCTTCCTCTGCCAATAAATAATAACCTGAGTGACTTCCGAGGACGAAGCTGTGAGGTAGTCGAGGAGCAGTCTAGAAACAGTCAAGATACAGCGTAACTATACCGTTCGGACTTACACCTTTATATTTGCTGATTACTAACCCTTATTGTATATATTGTTCTGTTATTCTAATAAACTGTTTGAACCTACTTTCTTCTTTCCGTGTCTTATTTCTGGGCCCAAACAGGTCACAACAACTACGCGACGAAGTTTCGCCACAAGAGTGGGACAAATGAATGATAGCTGGTTAAGGCTGGGGCATCAAAAGAGATTTAAATAACATTAAACATAACAGAAATCAAAAAAGAGGACATTTTCCCCCCATACTTTTTTTTTCGTTAATGAAGGTTTTATTTCTGCTTTTAGTATAAATGATTTGATGAAAATAATTGTTAGCCTTATTTTTTTTCAATCTTGTTATTTCTAAATATTTCGGGTGTGATTGTTTTCGAAAAAATAGTATTTCTCAGTAAGCAGACCAGTATTTATTGCTTTAAAGACGAATTTGGAAGTTTCTACGATTTTACGTTGAGAAATATTACACTCGGTCAATAGTATATATACAGAAAAAAATAAAAATATTTTTTTTATTTACAATTCATCTAAGACCAAGCTGTTGTCTGTCAACCATTACAGGCAACCTCTTCTGCCTCCTATAAGTATGGACCAAGCGATTCTCCCTGAGAGTAATACACTACGCCTCCTCGGACTTACCCTGTCCTCAGACCTCAAATGGAATCACTATAATGAATCCATAGCAAAATCTACTGCTAAGAAGATTGGGTCACTATGTCGATCCAGGATGTTTTTTCCACCTGAATCCATCCTGCATAGAAACAAGTCAACCATCCGTCCGTGCATGGAGTACTGCTGCCATTTATGGTCAGGTGCCCCTGCCGTTCTCCTCAGTGTTCTTGACAAGCTCCAAAGGAAAGTCTGTAATGTGATAGGTACTGATCTGGCGACTCGACTGCAGCCACTTCCCAATCGTCGAAATGTGGCTTCCCTTTGTCTCTTCTATAAATACTTTCATGGCTTCTGCTCGGATGAGCTTAAGTCACTGATGCCTCCTCAACTGGTGTTTACTCGTGCAACCAGACTGGCAACTGGGTCCCACCCATTCACAGTCAGGTTAGCCAAATGCAGACGACAATTCTACTCCTGCAGCTTCCTCTCTCGCACTTCCCGCCTGTGGAACTCGCTCCCGTATTCTTGCTTTCCTGACGGCTACAACCTCCAGAAATTTAAATGCAATGTCAATACTCATCTACTAACCACTGGACTCTAGCTCTCTCCCCTCCCCTGTATAACCTTCTATTTCTCTCCACCTATGTATCTGTCATTGCACCTGCTTTCTCAGCTTTCTATTGTTCCTTTCTAACTAGTTTGTACTCCTCACTCTTTTCTAATTAATCTTTTCACATTTATGTAACCCCCTGCACATCAGTGGCGTTTCCGCCTTGCTCGGGGTGAAATGATTAAAAAAAAAATGAGGCATTTCTGTACACCTAAAAAGGCAGCTAACCAAGACAAAATTCAAATTCAGCGCCTTTATAGTTGAAAAAGATTTTTGATGTCTCGAAACAATTTCATTCTTTATTTTTTTTGTTTTTGACCAGTGTTATTTAATATTTATGAGAAGTCACCATTACGAGAATAACCTAAAAGTGAAGAAGATGTTAATTATAATAGTCATTAAGTTAGTTCTGTTATACGTGATACGCGCTTGGGGGATCATGTCTCAAAAATGATATTACTGACTGGGCAGAAGATTTTCCTGCAGTAGATTGCCATTACTTTCTGTTATAGGCTGGTTGTCTACCAAGGCTGTAGAACCCAATCTGTCCTTGTTTTTAACCCATAGCTGGAGGAAGAAACGGCAGATTAATACATTTCTCAAGTATATTTGCATATGCAGTTTCGAATACATTTCAAAACGCCGAGCTCATTGACTATCATTGAGTTCATGTGGGACCCATTTCTCGAAATTCGTCACGTTACAAATTTTCCTGAG
Source organism: Ascarosepion bandense (assembly GCA_037127315.1). Lineage (NCBI taxonomy): Eukaryota > Metazoa > Mollusca > Cephalopoda > Sepiida > Sepiidae > Ascarosepion > Ascarosepion bandense. The sequence continues at coordinate 1,208,899 of JBBBDQ010001114.1, forward strand.
ATGATACAATATTGGCGAAATGCGTCTGCACATTATCTGAGATATGTTTTACGTGGGTTCGATAAGTGTTTTAAGATGTTTTAAGTACGTTCGATAAGTGTTTTAAGATGTTTATTGTCAATCGCATTTGGATGTCCCCTCCCACTTGAATCAAGACCCGTATCCCAACAAACCTTCAGAAACCAGCGTCGCACTGTCCATTTGCAAGTGGATCCTTTACTTCAGGTAACCGGACTCTGCTGGTAGAAGTTTAAGCACCATTATGACGAAGTTTAAACTCATGCCAAAAATAAGGACACCTCTTGTTTTTTTGTTTTTTTTTTTCAGTTGGAACATAAAGGATAGATAAAGTTTTTAGTAAAATCCTTAAAGTGTCTGATGTAAAATGAAGAAAGTGTTCTCTGCCCTCTTTAACTGGTATATACTTTGTTGTGGGATCTCCACTTTATATATGACTAGCAGTATAGCCTGGCGTTGCTCGGGAAGGTCATTAATAAACATTAAAAACAGTGTAGGGTCAAGAATAGAGCCCTGGGTCTCCCTCGCGTTTGTATCAAAGGATCTGGACGAGTGACTATTTACTAAGACATCTATGACGCCTTCATGGTTTACCGGACGATGGGGATTATTATTATTATTATTATTATTATTATTGCGAGCATGGCCGTATCTGACTATCGGGCCCACCGGGCACGGGTCCGGGCTGATCCGTGCAATCATAGTGAAAATCCGGATAAGGAAAAATGTCTTCGTCAGAAATCAAACTTAACAATTCACAAAGAAAGAAAGAAAAACGAAGAAAACATCCGAATGAATGCAATAAAAATCTGTTTATTTATTAATTTTGGGAGAAAAGACTGGTTATACTCAGAAAGTCCGAACCCGATTTCCTGCTTTCGTTCACCTTCTGTGCTTAATTTCCATTGGAATAGCAAAAAAAAATCCGCAAAAATCATAGTTTCTGGAAACGGATGACACTGATGACGTCATCACATTGTCAACTGATAAATCCGGGCAATTTTCTCCGTACCCGGTGTTTTTTAGCATCATCTACGGCACTGATTGCGAGAAAGGTTGACCAGATCATGGCGATGATACTGATAATGATTGGTGAAACGTGCAGACTAGAAGACGACGACGACGATAATAATGATGACATCTGGCGAGAAATACAGAACCGAGTTTCATCCATGTTTATTCTTTAATGTGCTAAAAGCAAACAGCAAATCGTACAGCAAATCAATGGCGGAAACATGGTGAATATGACAATTAAAAATAATAGAAAAAAATGTTTTTAATACCTGCTCAATTGACTCATAAACGCAAAAGTTTTTGTTTTAGTCATTCTGTAATATTAGGAAGATTTATTTAACTTTAGCCAAATACTCTATTTAGATGTGAAAATCTCATACAAATATTGCCAGAGATAACGTTTATCTATTTGTACAATTGTTTATATATTAGGTGACTAAAAAATGACATTCAGCTTATCTAAAAATAAGACCTTTTTTATTATGTACATTTAATTTATTGTATTTTATTCTTCTTTCATGTGCTGTGTCTCTTCAGGACATAAGTGATCAAGGTTCTCGACAATTTATTGTTTTTTTAGTAAGGAATTGTCTTTCTGATATATCTCCTAATCCCTGTTTTGCTAACCATTAGTTTTGTTGTATGTTGCTTTCCTTCATCACCTCTTGTCTGATAATTCATTTATTTCTAAGGAATTAATGAATTTTATTTTTAACCCAACATTATTTCTTATTAATTTAAATGTTATTTTTGTGGGTACACATGAATAAATAGACACTGTTTTACTTATATATTTTAAGAAGTGTAAATTGTTTACTAGCCTGCACATTCAAGAAACTTAAACCACTGTGCTTCCCTCTGTGGTATCTAGACTTTTAAATTGAAGTGCAGGACTACAGCTCTGGCCAAAAGTTTTGCAACACCATAAAACATTTGAATTATCGATAACAAAGCACAACTATTTTTGCTTTAGCATTTTAAAATAATAATTTAAACTATTTCAAAGTAAAAATAATTATTGATTATGATGTATGTTAAATTTTGATGTTAAATTCAATACTTTATGTGCCTTCCTCTATTTTTAAGAACAAGTTTTATTCGCTCTGGTATAGATTCAATTAGTGATTTTAAACAGTTAGATCGAATAGAAGTCCAATATCTTTGTCGGACAGCTTCAAGTTCAATTCTTGTTGTTGGAGCAGCTTCACGCACCTCTGGTTCCAGGATGGACCATAAATTTTCGATGGGATTGAGATCAGGTGAATTACCAGGCCAGTTTTGCAGAACTGTGAAGTTGTTGTCCTTGAAACACTTCGTCACAGCTTTTGATTTATGGCAAGGTGCACCATCATGTTGAAACAACGCATCTCCATCAGGGTAGTGTTCTATCAAAAATTGTGGTAGTCTATTTTTGATAGTGTCCATCTACCATTGACGTACCTTTGGGTACAATCACTAATTCTCCGACGCCATTAAAAAGAGAAGCACCCGCAAATATGAACGAGGCCCGGTTACTTGACTGTGGATACCACACAATCAGGGTGAAATCTTTCACCGACTCATCTTCTGACACGAATTGATCCATTGTTAGCGAAGCAGCTAAAAAGCGATTCATCAGAGAAAATCACTTTTTTCCAGTTTTCTACAGTCCAACTTTTATGAATTCGACAGAAATTTAGTCGATCTTTTATATTTTTTCGTGTCAAAAGTGACTTTTTTGCAGGCCTTTTTGACGTCAATCCGTTCGTCAACAAACGCCGCCGATCTGAAGCTTCCACACCACCTCTGGACCATTCCTTACTGTCGATTAGACAAACTAAGTCGCACCAGACGTCGGTTATCTCGCTCTGTAGACACTTTTGGACAACCACTTCCAACTCCAACTATTTTCCAGGTTTCTTTCACTTCTGGACTATTCTTGTGAACGTTGATGCATAAACCTGCTCCTGTTCAGCAATCTGATGACAGCTAAGACCGGCTTTGTGTAAAGTAACGGTTGCAGATCATTTGGATTCGGAACAATGACCTTTTCCCATTTAGATCACAATTAGGTGTACAGAAAGAAAATAGGGTCCAACTTCTATGTTCTTTTTTCTTCACTCACCAAAAAATTATTCATTCTCATTTCATACAGTCGAGTACTCACCCATGCAAATCACTTAAAATTTGCATAAGCGAATTAAACACATACTATTTATTGATTATTCATGGTTTCACTCACTTTCGGTATACAAAAATATTTGAAACTATGCATTTACATAGTGTTGCAAAACTTTTGGCCAAAGCTGTATCTAGCAATTGCATACAATAATTTCTTGGCGTTCAAACTTTTACTTATTTATTACTAGCAGTATAGCCCGGCGTTGCTCGGGTGTAATGAAAGCTTTAAAACTAATCCATGGTCCTAGAGCTCAGACTCAGCCTCATGAATATTTGAAATAATAAAATAATTGCGACAATATACCAATCACACATAATATATATATATACTAGCAGTATAGGCCGGCGTTGCTCGGGTGTAATGAAAGCTATGAAACTAATCCATGGTCCTGGAGCTCAGACTCTTTCGACGTTGGAACGAGAAACTAAAAAGCTATAGTTGTTTCCAGTTAACGCGAAACCATAGACTGAAAGAAAAATGTATGGATGTAAGTAAAATTTTGATTTCCTGCTATCGATATCAAATAAGGTTTTTCGTCATAAACTGAATTTTGAAGGCTAAATAAGTCGTCTGAGTAAATGGTATCATGGCTGAGACTAAGAACTACAATTATACTTACTTAGAACCAAACCCGACACAAAAACTAAAATAAAAGTGCTGAAAAAATACAGACATACAGACAGATAAACAGACACACACACAAACATATGACCTTTTATATATATATATATTATCGATTTTCTGCACTATTATAAGAACTGCAACCTTGAAACTTCTGAATATCGTTTCTTATGTCTTTGTCTATGAGTGTATCAAATGTGATTGAAATCGGACCACTCCTTCTATAACCCGATTTTTTCGATTTTTGATATTTATCGTGGTTACCTCGACGCAAAACCTAGCTAAGAACACTCGCAGACGGTTGTAGTACAACTGTGTCAATTTTTAAGAAAATCGGTTCAGCCGTTTCGGAGTATATAGATAACGGACACACACACACATACACACAAAGTTCCATTTATAAATAAGTTTAGATAAAACCATAAATAAACTTAGTAATACGATGGAGAAAATGCATTTAGGTTCAGGGTTCCTATTTTGACTGAATTTAACCTTATGGATATGCATTAATTCATGATTAAAACTTGATTGGACATTGTTTTCGAACAATCTATTAAAACCAATTTCACTTAAACATAGAATCATTACTGAAAATAGAAAATCAAATTAAGACGAACGTTTGCTCTACTGAAACCAGACGTACTCTCGCATTCATTTTAAATAGATGGCAGAAACATATCGATTGGTTTCATGCAATTGCATCATGAGGGAAAAAAATGAATTCTTTGCTGTGATTGCTTCCTCGGCTCAAATCCATCTAATCATAGACTGATGGCGGTTATAGCAATATTCTGAGTTTTTATTTAATTATTTCATAATGTTTAAAAACATTAAGTGATTGTGAGATACTGAGCCGGAGAAGCTTTAAAAAGAACACTATGAGAAATGAAATTTTCAAAAAGTTAAAAAAAAATAATTTGATATTTAAAATAATTTTTGAAAAATAATTTCGCCCAAACAATTCAATAAAAACATTAGATTATTGAATGTTTGATTTCTTTCACACGAAATGTTCCATAGATGATATGCAAAGGTGTGTAAAACCATTTACCGGTTATTTAAAGCTCTAAATAAGTTAAATTGTAAGAATGTTTAGTGGAGGGAGATAATAATGTCTAGTAATACGCGTTTTACTGTTTAACCCATAGCTGGCATAGTAGATTCATACCTTTCCCAAGGGTACTTTCGTGTAAGTGAATATAACGTTTCCAAGTGGAATAGGAACACGACACTGCTATTAATAACTTCGGGATATAATCCTAATCATGAATCGAGCATGTGAGCAATGATGAGATTTCATAAAGTATGGAAACAAAAATGAAATTAATACAGAGCATCAGAAAAAGACTTGAAGCAGCTGAAATGTGGTTCTACAGAAGGATGCTGCGGATATCATGGATCGAGCATGTGAGCAATGATGAGGTTTTGGAAAGGATGGAAACGAAAAGGAAATTAATACAGAGCAACAGAAAAAGACTTGAAGCATCTGAAATGTGGTTCTACAGAAGGATGCTGCGGATATCATGGATCGAGCATGTGAGCAATGATGAGGTTTTGGAAAGGATGGAAACAAAAAGGAAATTAATACAGGGCATCAGGAAGATACAACTAAAGTTCCTCGGACATGCAATAAGGAAAGAATGTTTGGAGAACCTGATACTAACAGGCCAGATAGAAGGGAAAAGAGACAGAAGAAAGCAAAGGATTACATATTTGAAGGGCCTGAGCAGGTGGATGAGAGAACGAGGGTTGCGAGATGTTACAAGAGAATGCATGCTAAGAGCCGCCAGAGAAAAGGAGACGTAAAAGACCATGATCGCCTACGGCTTTGAAAGGACAAGGCACATAGAAGAATATATATGCCAACTGTTTATAAGAAATTATAACGTGGATATAGAATTGGGGATCAATTCTATATTCTAATCAATATATAAACTGATCCCTCATTTTGTGGCCATGCTAGTTTCTATACATTTATATTCAATATTTATGGGCATAAGCTAGTGGATGACAGAACGGGGGTTGGGAGATGTTACAGGAGAAAGCGTGCTAAGAGCCACCAAGGATAAGGAGACGTAAAAGACCATGATCGCCTACGGCTTTGAAAGGACAAGGTACATAGAAGAAGAAGAATCCTCTAAACACCACCAAGTTTACAATTTCTTGTATTCCCAAGCGGGCATTCATGTAGGTACTGACCATGCAACATGTTGATTACATACGATGTTCTTACGGAAAACGGTGTTTTAATGTGATGTGACCATGCCCGAAGTTGAGTAAGATATTAAGAAACAGGACAATTTCGCTAGAAACAAAGAAGAGAGTACTGGATTGCTACGTGCTGTCCGTCCTTCAATATGGCAGTAAATGCTAGACAATACCATCAAAGATGAAGAAAAACTTGAAGCAACTGAAATGTGGTTCTACAGAAGGATGCTGCGAATATCATGGATCGAGCATGTGAGCAATGATGAGGTCTTGGAAATGATGGAAACAAAAAGGAAATTAATACTGAGCATCAGGAAGAGACAGCTGAAGTTCCTGAGACACACAATGAGGAAGGAGGGCTTGGAGAATCTGATACTAACAGGCCGGATAGAGGGAAAAAGGGACAGGGGAAAGCAACGGATAACATATTTGAATGACTAATCAGGTGGATGACGGAACGAGGATTGCATGGTGTAAAATGTTAAGGCGTGCTAAGAACCATCAGGGATAGGGTGACATGGAAAGCCATGACCGCCTACGTTCTGAAGGGACAGGGCACATAGAAGAAGAAGACCATGAGTCAGAAGATTCATTATTGATAATATTTATTTCGACGTATTGATTGTTATAACACTAAAATTCTTTGTCATTTTATGTCCTAATTTACTTATAACCATTTCACTTTACGACAACGACCTCGAATTTGCATATCTAGATCTCTGACAATGAGTTCTACGCGTCTGGCAACGTTTCCCTGATTGTTGTACCATACATTCTACCCACTCTTTAACTTTGGGGTTGTCGTGCAGTGGATATCGGCTCGGAACGACAAATCGGGGAGCCGAGTTCAAATTCCAGTTGAATTTCCTGCATTCACTTACGCGCAAATACCCTTGGGAAAAGTATTAATTCGTCTCTTCCTTCCAGTTATGAGTCAAATAACAGGACAGATAAGGTTCTATAGGCTTGACTGGCAACCAGTCTACCGCAGAAAGCAATGTCAAACTACTGCAGGAAAAATCTTCTGCTCAGTCAGTCGTGTCTCTTTCGAGACATGATCGCCCAAAGCGTGTATCGCGTATGACACTTGACTGACTGACTGTATATAATAGATGGAATCATGATTAAGGCTTCAACTGGGCCTAAGGTGGGGGATCGGTTTTTTATTGTTATGAAGTAATAAACTGATCCCATACTAATTACTACCTAATAATATAATACATCTCTTCCTCCTCAAGCTATGAGTCAAATAATAGGACAGATTGGGTTCTACAGCCTTGGCTGGCAACCAGTCTACTGCAGAAACAATGGCAACCTACTGCGGGATAATCTTCTGCCCAGTCAGTCGTGTCTCTTTCGAGACATGATCGCCCAAAGCACTCACTCGGATATATATATATATATATATATATATAGTCATCTGCAGACAGATATATATGTCAGACTAAATAAATTGCAACAATTGTGTCTGCTTATTTTTAATAAAATCTGTTCATACTCAATTATCTGCTGCCTCAATACAATAAATTTAAGTTACATAATGCCGCAACATTAAATGATCCTATGTCTCATGTGAGCCGAAAGCTTAGAACCAAACTTAATAAAAAATTATCCAAATGTTGGAGAATTTTTCTCTTTAGTTCCACCTGAAATCAGAGCCAAAATAAGCTGTTTAGAACGGTTCATGATTAAACATAATAGACATTCATTGTCTCTTATATTTAACAGTATATTTTTAGAAAATTATCTGCTGCCTCGATACACTAAATATATATAGAGAGATCTACTAGCAGTATAGCCCGGAGTTGCTCGGGTGTAATGAAAGCTTTAAAACTAATCCATGGTCCTAGAGCTCAGACTCTTTGGACGTTGGCACGAAAGACTAAAAAGCAATAGTTGTTTCCAGTTAAAGGGAAACCGTAGACTGAAAGAAAAATGAATGGATGTAAGTCAAATTTTGATTTCCTGGTATCGATATCAAATAAGATCATTTCGTCGTAAATTGAATTTTGAAGGTTAAATAAGTCCTCTGAGTAAATGGTATCATGGCTGAGACTAAGAACTACAATTATACCTACTTAGAGCCAAACCCGAAGCAAAAATTGAAATAAAAGGACTGAAAAAAATACAGACATACAGGCAGATAAACAGACACACAAACATCTTGCCTCTATATATATATTATCGATTTTCTGCACTATTGTAAGAACTGCAACCTTGAAACTTCTGAATATCGTTTCTTATGTCTTTGTCTATGAGTGTATCACATTTTATTAAAATCGGACCACCCCTTCTATAACCCGATTCTTTCGATTATAGATTTTCGATATTTATCGAGGGTACCTTGGCACAAACCCTAGCTAAGAACAATCGCAGATGCTGTGTAAATTTTCAAGAAAATCGGTTCAGCCGTTTCGGTGTCTATAGGTAACAGATACACACACACATACAGACATATACACAGACACACACACACACACACACATAGACAAAGTTCCAATTATGAACAAGTTTAGATATATATAAACAGAGAGAGAATGAGAGAGAGAGGTAAATCAAAAGAGGGATAGGGGCAGATAAATGATCTTCAAAACAACTCAACGAATTTTTAAAAAATTTATTATAGAGTATTAAATTCCGTTTAAATTTAAAGAAATGAACTGCAAATATTCTTTACGAATCAACCTCACAAAAAATGTTTCTTTATGTTATTGACTTTCGATAAAACGTAGCACAAAATGGCGCTGGTATAGAAGAAACATTAACATTTTAACGTTGTTTTACGAATGCATATAATTTGTAGTTGTCGGCCGCTAAGTGAACAGTGAGCTGTCTTAATACAAATGCAAATATTAGTTGTTTGACTAGTAACTCAGTCCGTAGTTTTTTTTGTGTGCGTCAATATCACTAAGAATTTTTTGTAATATAATATATTTAAACAAATATGTGAAAATGTTCGTAATTAATTGCTAGAATTTCAGCTTTGTGTAACAAACGAACACGACCCTTGTCAAAGGTTAAATGCAAAACTAACTAGCGAACTAAAAATTGATTGCATTTATAACGAAATACTTAATAAAAAAACATTAGTTTTATTAATCTTAAGTTTATTAGTTAATAAACATTTCCCCATTCTTGAAATATCCGTCTTGAAGAGAAAAATATGTATAGGGTAAAATATTGTTAATCAAATTCTGAATTAATCTTCCAAAATTTCGTAGCAAACAACAAATTTTTAATTGTCTGCGAATTTAAACAATGTCACGCGTATTATATACGCTTAATGGTCATTATATGTTCTTCTCTATGACGTGTCTCTTTATGACGTAGACGATCGTGGCCTTCCACATCTTCCTATCCCTGGTATCTCTTAACACTTCTTTGCTTATCCCCCCAAAAAACTCTGCTCCGACATCTATTTTCTCATACCGATCAAGTTCACATCCTGTACTAAGTTTCTCAAGTTCAAGTTGAGCTTAGAATATATCTTTTATTTTCTCGGTGGCTGATTAATGTGTTCTAGTCGAAGACATCGCCAGCAATAATATGGTACGATATTAGCATGACTAGGTGTGCTTTCTGCATAGACTTCTTTACACATAATCTAATCTAAATTTATTTATAAATGGAACTTTGTCTGTGTCTGTGTGTGCCCGTTACCTATTGACTCCAAAACGGCTGAACCGATTTTCTTGAAAATTTACACAGTTGTACTATAAGTGTCTGCGAGCGTTCTTAGCGAGGTTTTGTATCGAGGTACCCCCGATAAATATCGAAAATCGATAATGGAAAAAATCGGGTTATAGATGGAGTGGTCGGATTTTAATCAAATTTGATACACTTGTAGACAGAGACATAAGAAACAATATTCAGAAATTTCACGGTTGCAGTTCTTACAATAATGCAGAAAATCGATTATATATATATATATATATATATATATATATATATATATATAAAAGGAAATATGTTTGTGTATGTGTCTGTTTATATGCCTGAATGTTTGTATTTTTTTCAGCCCTTTTATTTTAGTTTTTGCTTCGGGTTTGGCACTAAGTAGGTATAATTGTAGTTCTTAGTCTCAGCCATGATACCATTTACTCAGAGGACTTATTTAGCCTTCGAAATTCAGTTTACGACGAAGAAACCTTATTTGATATCGATAGCAGGAAATCAAAATTTGACTTACATTCATTCATTTTTCCTTCAGTCTACGGTTTCGCTTTAACTGAAAACAGCTATTGCTTTTTAGTCTTTCGTGCCAACGTCCAAAGAGTCTGAGCTCCAGGACCATGTATTAGTTTTAAAGCTTTCATTATACCCGAGCAACGCCAGGCTATACTGCTAGTTTTTTTTTTTTTTTTAAAATACCAATTTCCAGTATATCGTTTTAATAACTTTTCTAGGGAGGGTGACTCTAAAAAAAGGATTCCATTAAAGACATCTTCGTTCATGAGGCCCCTGTTTTATATGTTATGAATTTGCAACATATACAATTATGAACCGAAGGTTAAAAAAAGATAAGATAGGTTGGCTTAGAAAAAAACGAACAGCTAGGTACCGACGAACAACAAGCACATTCTAAAATTTTTGCAAACAATTTTCTGTAACAAAAACCAAAAAATATGGAAAGAATATTGGACAGCAGACGTAAAATTAATAAAACCACTTATTTGATACTAGTGTTTGTCAAGTATATATGTTTTGTGAGTTTGTATATTCAAATGTGTTGTGGACTGTTTGGGCCGGAAAGAAAGACACAGAAAGAAAAAGGTAGGTTCAAATCGTATATTAGAATAACAGAAAATATATACAATAATGAGTGTTAGTAGACAGCAAATAGAAGTATACGTCTAAACAGTATAGTTACGCTGCATCTCGCCTGCCTCATGACTGCCTAAAAGCTGCGTCCCCGGAAGTTACGCATGTTAGTATCTATTCACGGAGGAAAAGTCTATTTCTATAGATAGGGAACTCTAACAAAATGTTTTTAATGACTAATGGACGGAATTACTTTAAAAGTAGTTCTTCTTTCTCGCAATATATGATATCAGTCAAATAAGGGTTAATAATTTTTTAGGGAGTATGTCTTTAAAAAATACATTCCATTACAGGCATTTGGGTTTGTTGCTCGCTGTCAAACTAACATGCGTATAATTCCGACTGTTAACTGCCATACGTGATACAGGTTTGGGTGATCATGTCTCTTTTGGATTCATCACCGAGCAGAACATTTTTCAGCAGTAGTTTGGTATTTCTTTCTTTCTTGAATTCTGTTCAACTCTTCAACCCATAGCTGGAGGAAGAAATAGGTTCATATCTTTTCTAAGTAGTAAGTGAATGCAACGAATTCAGCTGGAATTTGAACTCGGTTTTCTGGTTTCTCATTACGAACAGATAGCCATTGCACCATAACGCATATATCAGAAATAAGACCCTGAAATTGTGTTTGTATTTCTTTTTCCCTCTGATAATCAGATTATATCCAACATTAAGTTGGGATGATTTCTTCGGGTATAATATTAATTTATTCTCTCCACATCATGTTATCGAATAAATCAAGTATCCTCGGGCATTATCAATCGCCTTGTACAACACGTCATTGAATAAGTTCATAGGCGCATCTCTTGTGCGCTTACGTTAAGGGCCGGTTTTATTGCGAGCTGTCGGGGTCAGAGATTATTAGGAAACTGAAATTACAATTTAAACGTGTTGACGCATGTTACGTGAGCTTGGGTGATCGACTTTTACTTACACTTTTAAGAGGTCAATCTCTCCCGTTACCAAGATTTCTTCCCGACATTTTTCGTTCGGGAAAAAACTAAGTCAAGAAAAGAAAAAAAAAAAACCCACTACATAGATTGGTTTTACTACAACCACGCTCTCCCGTAGACTGACCTGCCACCTTTCTGATCAAAATTCAATTAAACAACATTTCTTAGAAAAACATAGCCATGTAGGTAATATTAGACAGATTATAGTCGATAACACAATAATACTCACTCATACACACAGTAAAAAGAACCTTCAGATATTGGAGGCCATCTACATTAAATCAAAGCAACCTACACTTAATAAATTCACATTTCAGTCTGATCACAACACATTACATTGCATTTAGACATATGGTTCTGTAAAAATTTCGGTCTTTCAGGCGGTGTGACGTCATAGAACCGCATTATAAATTTACGAACTGCATCTGCTATTCGGTGACTGTTATCATCGCATAAGCTTGTGCTACCCAGCAGGATTCGAACCTGCGACCCATATTACATAGGGGAAGCATACCATTTGATCTGTTACCGTTTTGACCACTCGACCATGGATAGCCTCTTGATCAGACGAGGTTTTTATCATGCTGAGTAGCACACATTTTCGTAATAAAAATTTATCGTAAATAATCAGGCCGGTAGATATAAATATAAAAATACTGTTTAATTAAAAACAGAATATCTACTTAAATACGAGTATCGGTAAAATTAATGTTCAAAATAATTTATTACAAATTGTTGGTTGCTTATAACCAAGTTTCGTTAAAATTCGTTAATTTCAGTAACATGTTGACATTACGATACATTTCAGAGCAGATATGCTTGTTTGCGGTAAAAATCGAAAATTGTGTTATATAAGCATGATAAAAACCTCGTCTAATCAAGAGGCTATCCATGGTCGAGTGGTCAAGGCGGTACCACCTCAAATGATATGCTTCCCCTATGTAATAGGGGTCGCAGGTTCGAATTCTGCTGAGTAGCACACATTTTCGTAATGAAAATTTATCGTAAATAATCAGGCCGGTAGATATAAATATAAAAATACTGTTTAATTAAAAACAGAATATCTACTTAAATACGAGTATCGGTAAAATTAATGTTCAAAATAATTCATTACAAATTGTTGGTTGCTTATAACCAAGTTTCGTTAATTTCTGTAACATGTTTATATATATATCTTACCCCTCCAGCTATGAGTCAAATAACAGGATAGTTTAGGGTCTATAGCCTTTTGTTAGACCTTCGATAAATAAAATCTATGTATTTTAATATCTCCAAATTCATTATATATTTTCAAAATTATATTCGTCTCTGCTATTGTTGTCACATCTGTTATGATTCTTCTGTTATGTTTCTAGCAGTTTTATATAAAATATAAAGATGAAAAAGCAACATTATTGGTCCTCACCTGGCATCTTCGTTGTTGGTTTCTTTCACACTGCCATAACATATATTCCCTGTGCTTTTCTATAAATACTTTCATATTAATTGTTCTGATGAGCTTTCTTCTTTTACATATAGAGTTTTTAAATCTAAACGCAGTACTAGATTGGCGGTTAGGTCTCTTCTATTTATAGTTAAATTGGCTATATTTTACATTAAGTTCTATGACAACAGTTTCTTCGGTCGCACTTCACTCTTTCACAAACACTCTTCCAGACTCTTGGAAATTCTTTATTATTCCCTTACCTTCAGCAACCCCCTTGAGTTTTAGTGGCTTTATTGCCTTTCTTGTTTTGATATGACTGAAAAAAGAAGTTTGACGAAAAGTATTTTGTAACTTGTTTCCAAAACTCAAAACACATATCAGGTTATATCTCCAGGTCAGTTTCTCGACTTATTTATGCAAATGCTAATTGATTTATATGTTTAGTGAGACACCTGAACAATGAAAGGTTTCTTCTGGACGAAATTTTCTATCAGCAAAAGGAAGACAATTAGAAAAGAACTGACATCTGTGTTTCATAGATTACACAATAGTATTTTGGTTCAAATCAGCACTCAATATAATCCTCGAGAGCCACTCAATTTAAAGCGGTAGTGAATAAAATTTGCAATATTTTTTTTTTAATCATTTCACCTCGAGCAAGGCGGAAACGCCACTGATGTGCAGGGGTTATATAAAAGTATAAAGATTAATTAGAAAAAAGTGAGGAGTACAAACTAGTTAGAAATGAACAATAGAAAGCTGAGAGCAGGTGCGATGACAGATACACAGGTGGAGAGAAGGGAAGGTTATACGGGGGTGGGGAGAGAGCTAGAGTCCAGTGGTTAGTAGATGAGTATTGACTTTGCATTTAAATTTCTGGAGGTTGTAGCCGTCAGGAAAGCAAGAATACGGGAGCGAGTTCCACAGGCGGGAAGTGCGAGAGAAGAAGCTGCAGGAGTAGAATTGTCGTCTGTATTTGGCTAATATGACTGTGAATGGGTGGGACCCAGTTGCCAGTCTGGTTGCACGAGTAAACACCTATTGACGAGGTATCAGTGACTTAAGTTCGTCTGAGCAGAAGCCATGAAAGTATTTATAGAACAGACAAAGGGAGGCCACATTTCGACGATGGGGAAGTGGCTGCAGTCGAGTCGCCAGATCAGTACCTATCACATTACTGACTCTCCTTTGGTTCCTGTCAAGAACACTGAGGAGAACGGCAGGGGCACCTGACCATAAATGGCAGCAGTACTCCATGCACGGACGGATAGTAGGAAGTGTATATTATGATGATTTGTAGGATAGATAAAGATTGACCTCTGACTTTTTTGTGGGATCTCCCCTTTTTCTATGATAATGGACTCGACTTGAATATACATATTCTCTTGCCATACCATACAGAAGTTACACAGAGAATACCGCGTGAATAGTCATAGTAGCTTTGAACTCCACTCAGCCAGAATAGTATTGTACGGACATCTTCTTCTATATACTCTGTCCCTTCAGGACGTAGGCGATCATGGTTCTCCATGTCTCCCTATCCCTTGTGGCTCTTAGTATGTTTGCTCCTGGCAACCTCCGTTCCGTCATCCACCTGATCAGATCCTGCAAATATGTTATCCGCTGCCTTCCTCTGTCTCTCTTTCCTTCTATCTGACCAGTCAGTATCAGGTTCCCAAGGCTCTCCTTCCTCATTGCGTGCCCCAGGAACTTCAGTTGTCTCTTCCTGATGCTCAGTATCAATTTCCTGTTTGTTGCCATTCTTTGCAACACCTCATCATTGCTTGCATGCTCAGTCCACGATATCCGTAGCATCCTTCTGTAGAACCACATTTCGGCCGCTTCCAGTTTTGTCCTCATTTTCGATGATATTGTCCAGCATTCACTGCCGTATTGAAGAACTGACATCACAAAGCAATCCAGCACTCTTTTCTTTGTTTCTATTGAGATTTTCTTGTGTGTTAGTACTTTACTCAACTTCTGGAACGCGTCGTTTGCCATGCCAATTCGCCTTCGGATTTCTGTGGCGCACTTTCCATCTCGTGTTAGAACACTTCCTAGGAACTTAAATTTTTGTACTTGGTTGATTCTGATATCTCCCACCTGTATTTGGCATTTTGGGTTGTATCTTTTGCTGATGACAATGCACTCAGTTTTCTTAAAGTTTATTTGTAGTCCCTTTCTGTCACTCTCCACTGCTAACTTCTGTACGGACATACTAATACTAAAAAGGCTTCACTTCAAAGTCTTATATATATATATATACTAGCAGTATAGCCCGGTGTTGCTCGGGTGTAATGAAAGCTTTAAAACTAATCCATGGTCTTGGAGCTCAGACACTTTGGACGTTGACATGAAAGACTAAAAAACAATAGTTTTTTCCAGTTAAAACGAAACCGTATACTGAAAGAAAAATGAATGGATGTAAGACAAATTTTAATTTCCTGGTATCGATATCAAATTTTCTGCATTATTGTAAGAACTGCAACCTTGAAACTTCTGAATATCGTTTATTATGTCTTTGTCTATGAGTGTATCAAATTTGATTAAAATCGGATCACTCCTTCTATAACCCGATTTTTTCGATTATCGATTTTCGATATTTATCGGGGGTACCTCGACACAAAACCTACCTAAGAATACTCACAGATGTTTATAGTACAACTGTGTAAATTTTCAAGAAAATCGGTTCAGCCGTTTTGGAGTCTATAGGTAACGGACACACACACACAAAGTTCTATTTATAAATAAGTTTAGATTAGCACTGATATTGTGCTGTAGATATTTCAGCTTACATCCTTTGCTATCGGACTGACACTGGAATTCAAACTCGGTTCTCCGAGTTTTTGTTCCGAGAGCACTACCCACACACATAAACATAATATCAGTAGCAGACCCTAGTAACATTTTATCACGCACAAACACAGACAAAGTTCCATTCATAAATAAGTTTATATATATATATATATATATATATATATATATATATATTCCTTATTAATCGTATTCCTGGATTACTAACCTACGTTCTGGTTTGTATCTTTACGTTTAATATAACCTATTTTTCTATCTCAAATATCTAGTTTGTTCTTCGTTATTTTGTGTGCTTTCTCACCCGGAATCCACAGCAGATTTGAAGACCTAGTATGTGGAAAGCAGTTCTACAAAGTAGCGTTTCTTGGTGGGGATAGGCGCCTGTTGTGCATTCCCTATTTGCTTTTAAAATAAGCGGTAAATATGGATGGGTCGGCTCAGCGCAAGTGCTACGGTGTATCTTAGATATAAAGGCATAAACTGGCGGAACGAAAGAATGGATCTTAACAAAAGTCGAGCAAATGGCGACATTATTTGTTTGGAAGCGTTTAGCCTGTAAAAAAAGGAATATAGTGCGTAGCTAATCGATCATCCACAAGAACGCGTAAATGTATTTGAAATTTGTCAAAGTCAGAAAGTGAGACTTGGCAGATCAGATATAAGGATGTCAATACATTCTCCATTTTCGGAAATATCAGATGCCACAAGATTGGGTGTGCGGGTGGTATAAGAGATAACCGTTTAGAATGAGAAATGGAAGCGCAGATTTCGAATTAGAATCGGGTTCGATATTCACTTACGTGCAATAAATACTTACTTTATAAAGGCATAAATCTACCTCTTCTTCTCCCAGATATGGATTAAATAGTAAAATGTTTTAAAACCATTATTATCCCCCTAAAAAGTTGATATCAAAAAAATATATTTTGATTTAAATAACCTTACAAAGTTTAATAAGCCGTAACAAAAAAAAAAAAAATGAATCAGTCTTTGCTTTCTATCAATCGGTTCTTTAGTCCGAAGGGGTGCAAAATTTTCATCCATTCCCCAAAATGGTAATATTTTTAAGACACAAAACATGTTTCGGTTTTAAACAATCCACATTGATTTGATCATCCGTAAAAAATCCGACGAATCCGATAAACATTTTATCAGAACAATTAATTCATCAGTCAGTTAAGTGCCATACGTGAAACACGCTTTGGGCGATCATGTCTCGAAAGAGACATGACTGACTGGGCAGAAGATTATCCCGCAGTAGGTTGCCATTGCTTTCTGCGGTAGACTGGTTGCCAGCCAAGGCTATAGAACCCAATCTGTGTTGTTATTTAACCCATAACTGGAAGGAAGAAACGGAGTAATACCTTTCCCAAGGGTATTTGCGCGTAAGTGAATACAATGCGTTTGGTTGATCATGTCTCAAAAGTGTCATGACTGAATGGACAGAATATTCCGCCGCAGTAGGTTGCCATAGCTGGAAAGAAGAGAAGAATTAATCAGTTAAGTGCCATACGTGATACACGCTTGGGTGATCATGTCTCGAAAGAGACATGACTGACTGGGCAGAAGATTATCCCGCAGTAGGTTGCCATTGCCTTCTGCGGTAGACTAATTGCCGACCTAGGCTATAGAACCCAATCTGCGCTGTTATTTGACTCATAGCTAGAGGAGGAAGAGATGCATTATATTATTAAATATTAATTAGTGGGGGATCAGTTTATTACTTCATAACAATATAAAGCCGATCCCCCACTTTATGCCCAGTAGAAGCCTTAATCATGATTCCAACTATTATATTCATTCAGTCAGTTAAGTGCCATACGTAATACACGCTTGGGCTATCATGTCTCGAAAGAGACACGACTGACTGGGCAGAAGATTATCCCGCAGTAGGTTGCCATTGCCTTCTGCGGTAGACTGGTTGCCGGCCAAGGCTATAGAACACAATCTGTCCTTTTATTTAACCCGTAACTAGAGGGAAGAGAAGGATTAATACCTTTCCCAAGAGTATTTGTGCGTAAGTGAATGCAAGGAAACGTTTCCCAAATGATTTTTTTCTTGCGGGAATGCAATGAATTCAACTGGAATTCTAATTCGACTCACTTATTGCTTGTTCCGAGCCGATAACCACTTCAACTCAACTCCGATATGGACAAATGAAACACCTAGATCGTTCTGTAGAATGGATTGATACGAGCCCAAACAAAAACGTTTAAATGAATGCAATATCTGGATCAATCTGAGAAAAAGGCGTGGTCCTTTTAGAATTATTTGAGCAGAGCACTAACGAAAAAAGTGTCATGACTGAGTGGACAGAATATTTCACCGCGGCAGTTTGCCATAGTCGGAGAGAAGAGACGAATTAATACCTTTCACGAATGTTTTTTTTTTTTGTTTGTTTTGTTCGGAAATGCAACCAATTCAACTGGAATCCTAATTCTACTCACTGATTCCTTGTTCCGAGCCGATAACCACTTCAACACAACTCCGATATGGACGAATGAAACACCTAGATCGTTCTGTAGAATGGATTTATATGAGCGCAAAGTTTAAATGAATACAACGTCTGGATCAACTTCTAGTCAAATTAAAAATGAATCTGAGAAGAGGACGCGACGTTTTTAGAATTAATTGAGCGAAGCATAAACGGGAAAAGTGAATGAGACGTTTTGATCAAATATCTACGGAACTTTAACCTGCAAAATGATTTAATAAAATGTGACAGTACAATTTGGTTTTGTCTATACTTCTGAGATGAGGTAAAACTGTCATTATTTACACTATTCTGACTGTTGTCCTCATCTTTATTTCCGACGTTTCGGCCATTGTACTCTCAGATTTCTTCAGGTGCTAGAAATTTTTAACCCTTTAGTTCAATCACTGTAGTATATTATTCTCATTCCATGAGTAATGCCACTTCCAGTTGCCATGTACTGATCCCCCTTTAATTCAAACCTTTAAATTATTTGTTCATCACTGCTGTAGCCTGGTATTGAACTCACAAATTTTTGGGACAATTCACTGAAGCTAACCCACGCTTATATCAACTTTCCCAGCGCATTAAGTAGGCCGGAGCGTACAACGGCCGAAACGTCGTACACATGACAAGAAAATTGAGGTCAACAGTCTGAACGGTGTAAATATTATTAGGCTCTTTTATGGCCAGTCGATGGTGTTTAAAATTTTTTTTAAATCATTTCGCCCCAAGCAAGGCAGTTTCACTGCCACTTTTGCGCAGGGGGTTACATAGGGGAAAAGTGATGAGAAAGAGGGGAAAATCTTCTTCCCAGTACGTCAGGTCTCTTTTAAGATATGATCACTGAAGCGTGTATCACGTATAGAACCTCCCAGATGAGATCAAGTCCCAAGTAGGCATCTACGCAGATGACACCACAATATACACCCGCACCAGTAAGAAACCTGTCGTGGCGGAAAGACATAATCTCGCTGCTGACCTTGAACAGGATCTACACTCTGTGGTGAACAGGGGCAAGAAGTGGCTTGTCAACTTCAATTCATTTAAGATCAAGCTGTTGTCTGTCAACCATTACAGGCAACCTCTCCTGCCTCCCATAAGCATGAACCAAGCGATTCTCCCGGAGAGTAATACACTACGCCTCCTCGGACTTACCCTGTCCTCAGACCTCAAATGGAACCACTATATTGAATCCATAGCAAAATCTACTGCTAAGAAGATTGGGTCACTATGTCGATCCAGGATGTTTTTTCCACCTGAATCCATCCTGCATATATACAAGTCAACCATCCGTCCGTGCATGGAGTACTTTCATGGCTTCTGCTCGGACGAACTTAAGTCACTGATGCCTCCTCAACAGGTGTTTACTCGCGCAACCGGGCTGGCAACTGGGTCCCACCCATTCACAGTCAGGTTAGCCAAATGCAGACGACACTTCTACTCCTGCAGCTTCTTCTCTCGCACTTCCCGCCTGTGGAACTCGCTCCCGTATTCTTGCTTTCTTGACGGCTACAACCTCCAGAAATTTAAATGCAAAGTCAATACTCATCTACTAACCACTGGCCTCTAGCTCTCTCCCCACCCTGTATAACCTTCCCTTTCTCTCCGCCCATGTATCTGTCATTGCACCTGCTTTCTCAGCTTTCTATTGTTCCTTTCTAACTAGTTTGTACTCCTCACTCCTTTCTAATTAATCTTTTTACATTTATGTAACCCCCTGCACATCAGTGGCGTTTCTGCCTTGCTCGGGGTGAAATGATTAAAAAAAACTGATTGATATCAGAGAAATTATTACGGGTTAGAAGGTTTTATATTAGGAGCTTCCTTTCTACTGCCTTTTTCTGCATCCAGAAGGATTTTTATCCGCAATCAACGTCTCTGAATAATGCACTCAGACAAATTCAGTCATTTAAGCGCCATACATGATAAACGCTCGAGCGATCATGTCTCGAAAGAGACATGACTGACTGGGCAGATCGCGCAGTAGGTTGCCTTTACTTTCTGCGGTACACTGGTTGCCGACCAAAGCTCTGGAATCCAATGTGTCCTGTTATTTCACTCATAGCTAGAGGAGGAATAGATTTATTATATTAAGTAGTAATTAGTGGGGGTTTCAGTTTATTACTTAATAACAATAGAAAACCGAACCCTCACTTTATGCCTAGTAGGAGCCTTAAACATGATTCCAACTATTATATTCAGTCAATCAGTTCAGAGCCATACATGATACACGCTTAGGCGATCATGTCTCGAAAGAGACATGACTGACTGGGCAGAAGATTATACCGTAGTTGGTTGCGATTACTTTTTGCGGTACGCTTGTTGCCGACCAAGGCTATAGAACCAAATCTCTCGTGTTCTTTGATTTACAGCTACAGGTGAAGAGAAGTATTATATTATTAAGTGGGGGATCAGTTTATTACTTCATAACAATAGAAAACCGATCCCCCACTTTAAGACCAGTAGAAGCCTTATCATAATTTCAACTATTATATTCAGTCAATCAGTTAAGAGCCATACATGATACACGTTTGGGCGATCATGTCTCGAAAGAGACATGACAGTTTTTTGGTTTTTTTTTATAAGCGTTTCACCCCTAGCAAGGCATGTCACTGCCACTACTGCGCAGGGGGCTACGTAGAGTGGAGAAAGGATGATTAAATATAGGAAATGTCAGAGGGTGGGTGATAGGCGGGTAAGGATACCGAGAATGAGGGTTGGGTAGATGAGAGTGTTCTGAGAATAATTGGGAGTTAGTGTGATAGGAGGTGTTTATTGACCCTACATTTAAACACCTGGAGATTGTAATTGTCGGGAAAGCAGAGTTGTGGAAGGGAGTTCCACAGGCGGGAAGCGCGAGAAAAGAAGCTGTTGGAGTAGAATTTACGGTTACATCTTATTTGTTTAACTGTAAAAGGGTGGGACCTAGTTGCCAATCTAGTATCTCGTGTAAATTCGTGCTTAGGCGGCACCAGTGATCTAAGCTCATCGGAGCAGAAGCCATGAAAGTACTTGTAGAAGAGGCACAGGGAAGCCACATCACGCCGGTGAGAGAGCGGCTGCAGCCGGTCTGCCAAGTCAGTACGGAAGATTTTCTCAAAGAAGGTTGCATTACTTTCATTGGTAAACTGGTTGCCAACCAAGGCTATAGAACTTATTTGACCTGGTATTTCACCTATATCTAGAGTGAGGAACGGAGGACTTTATTATACTAGTATATTAATAAATAGTAACTTGTAAGGAAACAGCTAATTACTTCATAACAAAAGTAATATGATCCCCCACTTTATGGCCAGTGGTATCTTTACTTATGCTTTTGTCTATTATATTAACAAACATATTTAAGTGCTATACTTGATACACGCGTGGGCGATCATGTCTAGAAAAAGATATGACTAGAATATTTTCCAGCAGTAGATTGTCAATACTTTCAGCGGTACACTCGTTGCCAAGCAAGAGATAGAACCCATTCTGTCCAGCTATTTAACCCATAGCTGAAGGGAAAAACGGCGGATTTCACCCGCCACCGATGTAATTTAATAATCTAGTCAGACAGATTCAGTCAATCAGTTAAGTGCCATGATGTCATTTAACTGACTGACCCAACGGTATTTGCATGTAATTCGACTAGGAATTCGAAATCAGCTCTTTGATTTCTCGTCCTGAGACGATAACCGCTGCACCACAATTCACTTGAGCAGAGGGATTAATCAACTAGAAATCGTAGTTGATGAATTCCCTTTATGGAGCCCACTTTTGTTTCCTGTTGCTATATAACGCGGCAACCTTGCAGATAAACACGTTCCTCAAAAATCCGTTTTTATTAATCGATATCGAATTATTGCGAAATATGTTTACAAGCCGAAACATTTTAAAATTATAATGTTTTTGTGTTGTTTTTAGCAGCTCTTGATGCTGTGAAAGAAAAAAATCAATAATTATTAAATTTACAAACGCAGTAACATTTGACGAGAGCAAATATTCGTGTCTTCATTAAAATAATAATTTTTTTTTTTCTGTTTATAAACGAACCTCGAGTGATTTCATTGGTTAATCTTGGCTCACACTCTTTTATTTTCCTTTTCGTTTACATTTTTACCAACCAATCATTTTCTCCGGTTTCGTTTTGATACTTAAAACCTTATTATGAAAATAGGATGGTTGACGTTTTTTTGTTATTTACTATAATCCAGCTTATATTTGAGAAAGTCAGTGAGGACTGAACTCATAGCGATCGGTCGAACAAAGATAGCAAACAGTAATGAAGCCCTCAACTAACTGTCGGTTTTGTGAGAATGCTAACACATTTGCGTAAAGTAATTATATTTGCAATGATCTCAATTGCCAGTCTCGTTAATGACTTCAATGAAGATAATCTCTCAGACCTTTTGGCGGCAATTAACAAATTGCTCAGCTAGACGCCATGATACTCAGAGCAATATTTTCTCTTTAAATAATAATAATCTAGGCTAACATTGAACGTGACTTTTCAAAGTTCCTTCTTTGATAAAACTTTTCTTGCTTTTTTTTTTTGCTAATATATAACTTGTTTGTAATTAAATTTTAATTACTCATCGTTGCTTACATATATTTTGTTAAAGAAATCCCTTAAGAAAGTCTACGATTAGGTCAATATATTCATGCTACTACGACTATGAATAATAATAATAATAATAATAATAATAATAATAATAATAATAATAATAATAAATACAAACAAGAATTACAGTTAGTAGATTCTGTAGAAAAGCAAAACAGTAGCCAAGAACCAACTATTGCGGCAAGAAATATGAAAATGAAAGCCAAAGATAAAGCTCTTGAAAAGATGAAACAGCGCTGGCAAGACAAACCTCTGCATGGCCAATATCCAGTACGTGCCAATAAATCCAATGTTGACAAAGTTAATACTCATCGATGGTTACGTGCATCTGGATTAAAGTCTGAAACTGAAGGATTTATACTTGCAGCACAAGACCAAAGTCTTTTCACGAGAAACTTTCAGGCAAATATTATGCATAATAATATGGATCCAAAATGCAGGTTTTGTGATAAACACCAAGAAACAATAGACCACCTAATCTCAGGCTGTTCTGTGCTTGCCCCAAACGAATATAAAAATCGCCACGATAGAGTTGGGCAATATTTACATTGGGCAATGTGCAAACATTATGGAAAAGCTGTAAACAAACACTGGTATGAACATCATCCAGCACCGGTTACAGAAATAGAAGATGTAACCATTCTATGGGATTACACCATCTACACAGACAGAAAAATTGAAGCAAACAGGCCAGACATTATTGTTAAAAACCAGAAGGAGAAAACTTGTCTATTAATTGATATGGCTTGTCCAGCGGATTGTAACATAGCAACCAAGGAATTTGAAAAACTGTCAAAATATAAAGACCTGGAAATTGAAATAGAAAAAATGTGGAAATTGAAAACAAGAGTTGTGCCAGTGATAGTAGGTGCACTTGGAATGATAAAAAATGGAACAAAACAACACATTGAAAGAATCCCTGGAAACCCCAGCTTAAGAGATATACAAAAAATTGTCTTATTAAGTACAGCCCACACACTAAGGAAAACGTTATCTATGTAATGCTGGGGATGATAGGGAAGATAGAAAAACATGAAATGGAGTCATAACAACACGCCACTACCTGCCTTAGGTCTCCCCGCAGACTTGGTTGGTAGTGAGACCAAAGCAGAAATCGAAATATGATGAAAAATGACATAATAATAAATCCACCAAAATAATAATACTGAAAAAATTCATCATAAAAAATGAAAGAAGTAGTGCGTAAAATTACGATAGAAATGCTACGACTGATATTAATTGGAAAAACTGTCAAAATATAAAGACCTGGAAATTGGAATAGAAAAAAATGTGGAAATTGAAAACAGGAATCGTACAAGTGATAGTGGGTGAACTTGTAATGATAAAAAAATGAAACAAAACAACACATTGAAAGAAACCCTGGAAACCCTAGCTTAAGAGATATCCAAAACTTTGTTTTGTTAAGTACAGCCCACACACTAAGAAGAACTTTGTCTATGTAACGCTACGGATGATAGGGGAGATAGAAAATACATGAAACGGAGCCATAACAACATGCCATGACGTGCCTTAGGTCTTCCTGCAGACTTTGTAGGTAGTGCGACCATAGCAAAAATCGAAATATGATGAAAAATAACAACATAATCATCATCATAATAATAATAATAAGGAAGTCGGCGAAGGTGAGGAAAACTAAGATTGTCTAAAATAAGAGGTTTAAAATTGGCAGCAATGAATATATTAGGGAGGGCATCTTCATTATTGTTCGCACCCTGGAAACCATTATTAATGTCCTTCCGGTCTGGGAAATTTCGTTTCAAAGAGAAGAATAATTAATTAGAGATGATGGTCATAAATTCCAAAGAGCTCCCATTTTATGGTAAAAATAAACTGCTAATTGCATTTGATTACAAGCAAAAATATAAATATTCGGCAGGATTCAAACCTGCGACCCCTATCTACATAGGGGAAGCTACTATTTGATCTGGCAACGTCTTAGACCGCTCGACCAGGAATGGCCACCCCAGTGTTTAAAAAAATGATGTATTTCATACTATTTTTTTAGTATTTATTGTCAAATGAATAATTAAAATGAACATAGACTGGTTCTTTTGTTAATACTGCACAATAACATGTGCATCAAATGAATTTATAAATATTTAATAATTACTTATATTGCAGTTTCATCAATGAAAAAATGAAGAAAATTCAAGGTGATTCGGACGAGTTAATTTTTTTGCTTTGTAACATTTTGCAAAATAATAATGACAAAAGAACCATTCTATTTTCATTTAGAATTATCAACTTAAAAATACTATGAAATACACCATTTTTTTTAAACTGGGGTGGCCTCATAATTATGGCCGGTAGCATGTATACATATATATCTATATCTATATATATATATATATATATATATATATATATATATATCCGAGTGAGTATAGAATGAGGAGAGAAAAAAGAAAAGTTTTTTCCGCCCAAAACATTAATTTGAAACAGTGCTCGATATATGATGTATAGAGCAGTTAATATTTATTATAAATTATGTTTTAGAACATGTACATAATTTCTTCTATATATATCCTCTTCTCTACAATCATATGGTTGTTTTTTTTTCCCTGAGGAACTGTTTAAATCCAAACACTGACACAAACATATGATTATAGGGAAGAGGACATATATAAAAGAAATTATGTACATGTTCTAAAACATAATTTATAATAAATATATATATATATATATAGCAAATCTACAGGGTGCGATGGGTAAATCGTCGCTATTTGCCTTGTAAAATTTTGTAAAGTAATAATAACAAAAGAACCATTCTATTTTCATATAGAATTATCCACTTGGCAATAAATACTAAAAATAGTATGAAATATAGATAATAGTTGGATAGATTGTTAAAGTATTTCGATTTCACTTTTATTTTGAATGGGACCATATCGGGGCTAGAGGTGGCAATTCGGGTCGATATTTAAGAATTCTATTTGATCATCAGTGAGTTTCTGGTCGGACATGTTTAGAAAATTGCATTTAAAGTATACAAATTATACATCATCCACCAAACAACTAAAAACACAAAATAAATTACAAACACGCAAAATCGGATTCAAGCGACTTTGTGCAAAAAGTCAAATCCTGAATCCTGATTGGATTAAAAACAGCAATTCATATATGATCTATTTTACCAGCTAGATGTAAAAAGGCTTGCTGAAGCCGGCATCATGAGAAGCTTCACTGTTTAATCCACGACGCGAACCTGTCGAAACTAGTCAATCAGATGGGAGCGGTAGCTGATAGCAACTCACAATGTAAGGAAGAAACTTCAAACTGGCTCGTCTTTTTCACTCCACGCCAACCCGGACGTAGGGCACGCCACAGTTTCATTCTCTCTCTTCTTCCAACGTTGTTTTCTTTATTTTTACACCACGTCACCAAAGAGAACAACAACAAAGTCAAAATAGACGGGTTAAATACTACTTCTTTATTTATTTATTTTTTGCCTCATCTCTCTCTCAATCTGTAGCGACCTACCAAAAAGAGGAAGGAACAAAGACTTTACATTCTATTACTACACAACCATAAACTCCAAATTAACAAAGTACACTTATATTTTTCTTCTTACACTTGTGTCATTCTGTAAATAAATCTCTGCTCTGATGTACACGAGAAATATTTTATACTTTCACATTTCAACATCCAAACCCCAAATTTCGGATATTTAAAATATGAGGACTTCAGACGTGTTGGTGATGTGGAGTAATTTTCGAACTGAAGGTTATAATCGTGCTGTGCTTGTTGCTAATCGACTTAACGTATCCAAAATGTTAGGAACTTGGTAATCTTCCACTGAAAGTTGACTCCTAAGTAGTCGTTCTACTGAACTCCAGTAGAACTCTAAAGAACTCTCTAGAGCTTCTAAGAACTCCTTAGAACTTCTTGTTAAGTCTTATTAATATAGGAGGGAGAGTCCATTATCTGGTGAATTGGTGTGTTTCACCATAACAGTTTTGGCACCAGGATAATTTCCCAAGCATCCCCGAGGCCTCTATACATTAGATCATAGAATTTTATTTTATATAGATTGTGAAAGATTTTTTAGTATTATTGTCTCTTTAGTTAAGTTCTAACGTACTATTGAGGTAGATGACGTTGGGTAGTTATTAATTCTGTCGTGCTCATTGAATATCCTTGTGCCCATTGAATTTCAATTTTAATCCTCTCTAATACTTTACCGTCATTTATTACGGCAGGGGTACATTAGTAATGTTGGTACACTAGTAATGTCATAAAATGCAGTAATATTAGTGCGATGTATAATGAACAATGCAAATTAAAAACATTTTTCTACTAAATTGCGCTCATCAGTGTTATGTGGTTATATACACTTTTATACAGGCAGATAAACAGACACACACACAAACATCTTGCCTTATATATATATATATATATATATATATATATATTATCGATTTTCTGCACTATTGTAAGAACTGCAACCTTGAAACTTCTGAATATCGTTTCTTATGTCTTTGTCTATGTGTGGTGTATTAAATTTGATTAAAATCGAACCACTCCTTCTATAACCCGATTTTTTCGATTATCGATTTTCGATATTTATCGGGGGTACCTCGACATAAAACACAGCTAAGAACAGTCGCAGACGCTTATTAAGAAAATCGGTTCAGCCGTTTTGGAGTCTATAGGTAACGGACACAGACACACAAACGCATACATTTACACACACAGAGACAGTTACGTTTATAAATAAGTTTAGATATAACAAAAGACCTAACAAATCTTAATAAAGTAGGTTTCTTTATGATATCATTACAATTACTTAGACGCCGTTTACTTGTTTAAAAACACTTGCATATTGTGCTTGTGGTGATTCAAAATTAGAATTATGATTCGAATATATTTTCCATTCAATGTATCTAATATAAAATATGGCAACTTTATTTGCATTTATTTTTAAATTAGTAAAATTTGTAGGTAAAAAGCTGCGGATATTATATATTTCTGTACATTTTTTTAAGAAAACTTAAAAATAAACGTTAGTAAAAGAGATATTCAATTGTACGTGTCAGTGCTTACATATAAACCCAGATCTAACAGCAAATTCCTACGTTAATATTCTAAAAGAAGTGAAAAATAAACCAGCCATAATTTCTATATATTTATTTAGACTACCGACCATTGTTATTAGGCAACCCCAATGCTTTAAAAAAAATGATGTATTTCATAATATTTCTTTGGTATTTATTGCCAAGTGAATAATTGTAAATGAAAATAGAATGGTTCTTTTGTTAATTTTGCACAATAACATGTGCATCAAATGAATTTATAAATATTTAATAATTATCTATATTGCAGTTTTATAACTCAAAGAATGAAGAAAATTTAGGGGGTTTCGGACGTGTTCATCTTTGTTTCTTTGTCTTGTAAAAATTTGCAAAGTAATAATAACAAAAGAACCATTCTATTTTCATTTAGAATTATCCACTTGGTAATAAATATTAAAAATAGTATGAAATACATAATTTCTTTAAAAAAAAAAACCTGGGATATCCTAATAATTATGGCCGGTAGTATATATATATATATATATATATATATATATATATATATATATATAGCAAATCTACAGGGTGCGATGGGTAAATTGTCGCAATTTGCTTTGTAAAATTTTGCAAAGTAATAATAACAAAAGAACCATTCTATTTTCATTTAGAATTATCCACTTGGCAATACATACTAAAAATAGTATCAAATACATCATTTCTTTTAAAAAACTGACTGGGGTGGTGTAATGATCATTAAATTCTTTTAAAACACTTGGTATGATTATAGTTTGATTCTTCATTCACTTATAAAATAAAATATCCAAATTTAAAAACATATTGTCGATACGAAAAACGTATGGATAGAGCAAAAAAATAGTCACTTTCAACCGCTTCAGAAGAGTTGTGTGACAATTTGTTTTGGCTTCATTTCAGAAAATTCTAAATGAATTTCTTACTTTTGAGCCGTTCTGATGAAGTGAAAATAGGAATTAGCTTTAATTTGATGCAAAAACGATGAAAAAAAACATAAGAAACTTTCGATTTGAACAAAGAATTCTAAGGATATTTATTAACGACTTTTTTTAAAAGTCAATCTTTTTCTTTCCGTTTAATCACAAACGATGCAGCTTAAGAAATACGTACTAATCTCTATCATTTAAACATACAGACAAGTAACATCCACACATTTCATTCTTTTGTTTTGGGTACTGATGAATCCGGGAATATCAAAATGCATAATCGAATCATTTTTCAATCAAATCTATTTTCATGAAACGCTTCCCTTTGCCAATATATATATAATCTGTTTTAATATTGTTATAATTACTATAAGTAATATTGTTATAATTACTATAGTCATTGTATATATATATATATATATATATATATATATATATATACATACATACATATATATATATATATATATATATACGAAATTTTACAAAATCCGTCAAGAAATAGGTTTGATTATGCATTTTGCCATTCAAGGCCTCATCAGATCTAAAACTGAAAGAATAAAATGTGTGTGTGTTTGTTTTTTCTGCTTAAATAATGAATGTTACTAAAAATCCTTCTTACCAAAAAACAAATCTGTTATTTTCAACCCCTTCTGAAGGATTATGAGATTTGCTTTGGATTCCTTTCAGAAAAAGCTGAATGAATCTCTTGCTTTCGGTCCATTCTGATAATGACAAAAGGATTTACCTTTAATTCGATGCAAAAAAACGTAGGGAAAATACATTAAAAACTTTAGGCTTAAACTAAGATTTGTATGAATCAATATTAACGACATTTTTGAAAGTCACTCTTTTTTTTAATTTAATCAGGAAGAATGCCAGCTTTGGGAAAAAGTACCCAGATTCATTGTTTAAGTGAGACACACAAATACACATACGCACATTCCCTTCTTTAGTTTTGGGTACTGAGGTAGCTTTGAATGGCGAGATGGATAATCGAATCTATTTTCAATCCAATCTCTTTCATGAAACGCTTCCATTTGTCAAATTTAAAATAA
This sequence comes from Ascarosepion bandense, assembly GCA_037127315.1. NCBI lineage: Eukaryota > Metazoa > Mollusca > Cephalopoda > Sepiida > Sepiidae > Ascarosepion > Ascarosepion bandense. The sequence goes on from JBBBDQ010001114.1 coordinate 1,239,061, forward strand.
TGTTTCTCTTAAGTTCTGGAATTAATCCACCTGGCAAGAGTCCCTAAGCTGTAACCCAGAAACCCCGTGCCGTTCTTTGCTTATCTTCCAATATAAACTTGGCAATTTACTGTGAAGTATTTGTTGGAAAACATCTATTTTTAATGAATAGCATCATTTGCTAAATGCCCCCAATTTGATCGATTCTTGTTACCAAGGAGCAAATATTACTTCTACTTTGATCTGTTTCCTTCGTTTTTTGTTTTGTTTTGTTTAGCGTTCTGTTTTTATGAGTGGATTGACGCTTTCTGATCCAACGCTCAAATAGTGAATCAACAAATGTCTTCGGGGAGAAAATATTAAATAACATGAAAAAAAGCTCATATATTCCAAACTCTAATGTCTATTATTATGATTGAAAAACAATTTTATTAGACGGTGTAGAAACGTAAAAATGGAATGTGTCAGTTTAGAATTATAAAATGAAAAGGAAAAATACTAAAGTAGAATAAAAAATATGTAATAAACTAATAAAATCAATAAGGACAATCAGTGACTGTAAACCCCCCGCCAAGACAATACTGATATCATCTTAGCAATTAGCAAGAGATGATGGTTGAAATGAGAAGGAATACCAGCAAAGAACTTGACCACTCTCTTTTTATTTTTTTTTTTTTTGGTGGGGGGAAATAATTATACAGTTTATATCAGATAATTCAGTCGTTGTTATTTGAAACGTAGGAAATGTATCAGTACAAAATAAAAAATAAAAATAACTAAGAAACTATATTCCGGACGGAATTTAATCCAAATCAGTTCGTGAAAGTCATGAGACAAACAATCCCTGAAAGTTTCATCCGAATCAACCCAGAGAATCTTGAAACCACCGAAAAACAAATAAAAAAACAAGCAAACAAACAAACAAACGTGAATGATTAAAATACGCCCGCTTTTAAGCGATGGTATAAAATACGCCCGCTTTTAAGCGATGGTATAAAATACGCCCGCTTTTAAGCAAAGGCATAAAATACGCCCTCTTTTGAGCGAAGGTAAAAGATACGCCTGCTTTTAAGCGAATGTATAAAATACACCCGGTTTTAAGCAGGAGTTATAAAATACGCCCGCTTTTAAGCGAATGTACAAAATACGCTCGCTTTTAAGCGAAGGTATAAAATACGCCCGCTTTTAAGCAAAGGTATAATATACACCCGCTTTTAAGCGAAAATATAAAATACGCCCGCTTTTAAGCGAAGGTATTGTATTCGTTAGCGTCTGTCAATAACAATCATATAATCATCTGTCCTAGTCTAGCATTTAGATATCAATTTCATCCCACCATCTTAACATAACTTCCCTCGCATTTTCTCCAAATATTTACATGGTACTTAAGAAATCTTAATTGACCAGTGAGTTCGATTCTCACTAGATGCTCAACAATTTCGGCCGCTTTGAAAATCGCCAGTGTTTAGCAAGCTTTTCTTGCTAGACACATTTGACTTAAGAGTTAACAAGCTTGTCTTAGTATTTGTCAATATTTCTAAGATGAGATAGTATTCACAGTATTTACATTATTCGGACTATTGTCCTCATCTTTGTTGCCATTTGTACGACGTTTAATAATAGATCATTCTATTTGTCTCTATTTCTGAGATGAGGTATTATTTACAGTATTTACATTATTCGGACTATTGTCCTCATCTTTGTTGCCATTTGTACGAAGTTAAAAAATAGATCATTCTATTTGTCTATATTTCTTAGATGATGTAGTATTTACAGTATTTACATTATTCGGAATATTGTCCTCATCTTTGTTGCCATTTGTACAACGTTTAAGAATAGATCATTCTATTGTCTATATCTCTGAGATGAGGTAGTATTTACAATATTTACATTATACGGACTATTGTCCTCATCTTTGTTCCCATTTGTACGACCTTGAAGAATAGATCATTCTATTTGTCTATATTTCTGAGATGAGGTAGTATTTACAGTATTTACATTATTCGGACTATTATCCTCATCTTTGTTCCCATTTGTACGACCTTTAAGGATAGATCATTCTATTTGACTATATTTCTGAGATGAGGTAGTATTTACAGTATTTACATTATTCAGACTATTGTCCTCATCTTTGTTGCCATTTGTACGACGTTTAATAATAGATCATTCTATTTATCTATGTTTCTGAGATGAGGTAGTATTTGCAGTATTTACATTATTCGGACTATTGTCCTCATCTTTGTTGCCATTTGTACGACGTTTAATAATAGATCATTCTATTTGTCTATATTTCTGAGATGAGGTAGTATTTGCAGTATTTACATTATTCGGACTATTGTCCTCATCTTTGTTGCCATTTGTACGACGTTTAATAATAGATCATTCTATTTGTCTATATTTCTGAGATGAGGTAGTATTTGCAGTATTTACATTATTCGGACTATTGTCCTCATCTAAATATTGTTTGGTGAGATTGAAAATCCTCCAAAGTGTCGTCATTAAATATTACCCAAACATTAATCTGCTTTCGGGTTTTTTTGCTATTACACTTTTTTAAACATAATTACTGCTCTCCTAAACAAACGTACACAACAGTATCAATAAATCAAAAAATATGGTTGAAACCAACAATAAAAACAAGTATTTCCTCACGTGCCAGTATTTGACGTGATTTTCAGTTAACAGTATTAAAAAAGCGTTCTTTAAATTCTTTCGCTTGCTAAGGATATTTTGTTTTGTTTATATATATATATATATATATATATATATATACATATATATATTATTTGTTCATAAATTATAACATGGATATGTTACCATATCACTACAAAAGTAGCCATTTTGTTTCGACACTTTTGTGTCTTGTCAAGTGATAGTTCTTAAATGAATGGTTTTAAAGTCTGAAAACGTGCATGATCCCTTTAATCAGGGAGGTATTATTGTATATACAGTGTGGACCAATCAGAGTAGAGCAACTTCTAATTTGGAAAATATGCCGGCAGGCTTATCCATGTTATAATTTATGAATAAATAATATTATTAGCTCGACTTTTGTATTGAGCACTTTATATATATATATATATATATATATATATATATATATATATATATATATATATCTCAGAATGTTAATTATCTATCTATCTATCTATCTATATATATATATATATAGAGAGAGAGAGAGAGAGAATAATGATGATCCACGTATACTGTCTTCATATGTATAGGAAAAACTACTAAAAGGTTGTAAGTTTAAAAATGTATTTTTGACAGTATTTATTTATTTCTATTACTATATACATATATATTTGATATTTCAGATTTGTTTCTGATGAAAGGCCGAGGTCGGTCTGAAATATAGAAATAAATAAATACTGTCAAATAATACATTCCTAAACTAACAAATTTTTAGTTTGATATATATATATATATATATATATATAGATAGATATTGTCATGGGTCCTTACCTGTTACTCGAGAATTAACTTTTCCTAACACTATATATACTACGCTTCTCAAATGAAACCTTAGAAGAAACCACCCAGTTCATGCGAGTGACGCGAGTTCTTAAGGTGTTGGGGCATGTATACTTCATAAAATGCCGGATGGGACACTAAGACCCATCACGCATGCGTCGAGAACGTTACTACTAGTCGAGAAAAATTACTCGCAAATCGTAAAGAAAACGTTGGGATAATTTTTGCCGTTTCGAGATTCAACATATGTATTTACGGCAGATTTGTTACTTTACAGACGGACCACAAGCCGGTACTGACAATATTTGGATAAAAACTAGGCCTACATGTCTACACTGCTAATAGATTACTTACCTGGGTGGCGATTCTATTAAATTATAACTTTAAATTAGAATATCTTCCATCAAACAAAATACATACAGACTGTCTTCTCGAGACTATTATCAAAGAAAACGGGGCCATTAGAAGATTCCGTAATTGCAGCTTTACGATATGAGGAATATTTTAGAACATCATTATGCAGTACGATTAGAGAACTCCCCGTCACATTACAGGGAATAAGAAACGAACCAGTGAATGACGAATTTATAAAGGGAACGAAAACGAAAATTGCAGGAAAAGATAAGCATATCCCAGACAGTTTTTCGTTCTGTGATAATGTTCTGCTATATAATGAATGAATAGTAATTCCGAAAACGCTACAAAGGAGAATACTCAAAGATTTCCACAGGGGCCACCCAGGAAAGAACAGGATGAAATCCTTCATGCAAAGTTATGTGTACTGGTCAAACATGGATCAAGATATTGTACATATGGTGGACAAATGCAAGGGATGTTCCTTAGCAGCCAAGGCATTTCCGATCACTCATAAGCCATGGCCTAAGATGTATCATACGCCAGTAGCCAGAGTGCTCTAATTCATTCCTGAATGAGCGATGCGAAGATGCTAGAGTAGCTACTGTTTTTTCAGAGTCTACCATTCTTCCAGAGTGCTCAATCACGGTTTGAGAGTATATATATATATATATATATATATATATGAATTGTTTGAACATTATTTTTTATCGATACTCGTATTTAATAATTTTTAATGAAACAGTATTATATATTTATATCTACCGGCCTGATTATTTACGATAATTTTTTATTACGAAAATGTGTGCCATTCGGCAGGATTCTAACCTGCGACCCCTATCTATATAGGGGAAGCTACAATTTGATCTGGTAACGTCTTAGACCTCTCGACCACGAATAGCCTCCAGTCTAAACGAAGTTTTTATCAAGCCTATATAACACAATTTTTGATCCATCGTAAACAAACATATTTGCTCTGAAATGTATCGTAATGTCAACAAATGTTTTTTTTTTTCAATCATATCACCCCCAAGCAAGGCGAAAACGCCACTGATGCGCAGGGGGCTACGTAAGAGTGAAAAGATTGGAAAAGAGAAAACCGGAAACCACATCCTAAACAGGAAACAAGGGATGAGCCTTTTCACCTGTTCAATAGACGTGGGTGGATTGTGAACCGGGCGATAGTTTAATCTATCTACTCCAATTGAGAAAAATGAAATAAAATTAAAAAAAAGAGTGAAAAGATTTTGAAAAAGAGAAAAACCGGAAACCACATACTAAACAGGGAACAAGGGATGAGCCTCTTCACCTGTTCAATAGACGTGGGTGGAGTGTAAACCGGGCGATAGTTTAGTCTATCTACTCCAATTGAAATGTAAACATGTTACGGAAATCAACGAATTTAGACTGGAGGCTATTCGTGGTCGAGAGGTCTAAGACGTTACCAGATCAAATGGTAGCTTCCCCTATATAGATAGGGGTCGCAGGTTTGAAATAATGTTCAAACAATTCATTTGAAATTGTCCTTTGCTTATAACCAAGTTTCGTTAAAATTCGTTGATTTCCTTAATATATATAGATATATGTGTGTGTGTGTGTGTGTGCATTATAAATTATACTTTAGAACATGTACAAGCTACACTCTACTACAAAATTGCACATTTTGTTTCGACATTGAAAGATCAATGACTCTTCAGTAGTTAACAAAGATAGTAACATTATTATTAAATTATTAAAGAATACTGAAAACACGTGAGAAACTAAGACTGTCTAAGGTAAAATGAAACATACACATACCTGAATTCAGAAACAGGTATTTAAAATTTCTATGGAGAAAGAGGGCTTGGCAAACGTGTCACTCGCGGGATATATAGAAGGCAAGATGGGCAGGGAAAAGAAACGCCTCAGCTAAATGACGAGCATGATTGAATGGATGGTAAAAAGTAATTAGGAGAAATGAAAGAAACAAGTTTTATTGAGAGCTACAGGGAAAGGACATTGTAGAGACCCTTGAGTGCCCACATCCGCATATGGAATAAACATTAGAAAATCTATTATACAACCCGATAAAGCAAAATAGTAGAATAGATAGCACTGAACAGGAAGACAAAATGGTTTACTGAGAAAGCCGGAAACCGCATCCTAAACAGGAAACAAGGGATGAGCCTCTTCACCCGTTCAAAGAAAGGATATAAAACCCCTAAGACGCAGGATAGCTACTGAGAGTAAAATAATACCAGAGAAAGAAGAACATTAAGGAATTAAGAAGAAATAAAAAAAAATATAAATTAAGAAGATAACGTGTGACATGGTTTGATTGCTATTTGCACATACAGTAGCGAGCATAAAGATCAGAACGATGTTAAGACAAAGTTTAAATATGAAATAAATTTTTATTTTTAAGCTCCAAAGAACATTTTATCAAAGAAAAATAGGATATAAGTGTAAATAGTTTAACCTCAAAGGACATTCACACTGACATGATTATTTTTACATTATTGAAAAGCACCAAAGTAAATGCATGTAATCCAAACTTATTTATAAATGGAATTTTGTTTGTGTATGTGTGTGTGTCCGTTACCTATAGACTCCGAAACGGCTGAACCAAATTTCTTGAAATTTTACACAGTTGTACTATAAGCGTCTGCGAGTGTTCTTAGCTAGACCTTGTGTCGAGGTACCTCCGATAAATATCGAAAATCGATAATCGAAAAAATCGGATTATAGATGGAGTGGTCCGATTTCAATCAAATTTGATGCACTCATAGACAAAAACATAAAAAACGATATTCAGAAGTTTAAAAGTTGCAATTCTTACAATAGTGCAGAAAATCGATAATATATATATATATATATATATATATATATATATAAGGCAAGATGTTTGTGTGTGTGTCTGTTTATCTACCTGTATGTCTGTATTTTTTCTTCTTTCAACCATCACAGGCAATAACTCCTGCCACCCATAAGCATAGACCAAGCAAATCACCCTGAAGGCTATACACTGCGCCTCCTAGGCCTTACCCTATCTTTCGATCTCAAGGGGAATTATTACATTGAATCAATAGTTAAATCCACGGCTAGGAATTTTGGGCCACTGTATCAGGTCAGAAAGTTTTTTCCGCCTGAATCCATTTTGCACATATGCAAATCAACTATCTGACCATACATGGTCATATCTGGTCAGGCGCTCCTGCTGTCCATCTCAATGTTCTCGACAAACTCCAAAAGAGAATCTGTATTTTGATTGGTCCCAACCTGGCAGCATAACTCCAACCACTTTGTCATCGTCGGGATGTGGCTTCCCTCTGTCTTTTCTATAAATATTTTCATGGCTTCTGCTCTGACGAACTTGGGTCACTTACCCACTCCACAAGAATTAACTCGGGCAACCAGACTGGCATCAAGGTCTCACCCTTTTATAGTTAGATCAACCAAATACAGGCGACAATTCTATTCCATCAGTTTCTTTTCTTGCGCTTCCCGCCTGTGGAACTTCCTTCCATATACTTGCTTCCATGACGGCTACAACCTCCATGAATTTAAATGCGAAGTCAACTCCCATCTTTTATCCACTTAACTTCAGCCCTTTCTACATCACCCCGTGTATCTTGTTCTTTCTCTCTACGTTTGCAACTGTCTACACTCCTGTGTTCACTTCCTTCTCTCACCGTTTATCTTTCACCCCCTGTCGTTAGTTCGTCTTTGTCTTCACTCTCCTCCTGCCTAATACTTCAACTCTCTTATGTAACTCCAGCCCTTTCTATATCACCCCGTGTATCTTGTTCTTTTCCTTTCTCTCTCCTTTCGAAACTGTCTTCACTCCTGTTTACACATCCTTCTCTTGCCCTTTCTCTTTCACCCTCTGTAGCTGGTTCGTCTTTCCCTTCACTCCCCTCCTGCCTAATACTTCAACTCTCTTATGTAACTCCAGCCCTTTCTATATCACCCCGTGTATCTTGTTCTTTTCCTTTCTCTCTCCTTTCGAAACTGTCTTCACTCCTGTTTACACATCCTTCTCTTGCCCTTTCTCTTTCACCCTCTGTAGCTGGTTCGTCTTTCCCTTCACTCCCCTCCTGCCTAATACTTCAACTCTCTTATGTAACTCCAGCCCTTTCTATATCACCCCGTGTATCTTGTTCTTTTCCTTTCTCTCTCCTTTCGAAACTGTCTTCACTCCTGTTTACACATCCTTCTCTTGCCCTTTCTCTTTCACCCTCTGTAGCTGGTTCGTCTTTCCCTTCACTCCCCTCCTGCCTAATACTTCAACTCTCTTATGTAACTCCAACCCTTTCTACATCACCCCGTTTATCTTGTTCTCTCTTTCTCTCTAGCTTTTCAACTATCTTCACATCCTTCTTTTTCCCTCTCTCTTTCACCCTCAGTAGCTGGTTTGTCTTTGTCTTCACTCTTTTCCTGTCTAATACTTCAACTCTCTTATGTAACTCCTTGCACATCAGTGGCGTTGATGCCTTGCTTGGGGTGAAATGATTAAAAAAAATCTATGAAGAATATTTTTTCAATAGCATGAGACCGCTGTTCAGAATCGTTTTCATACGATTTAAATGTCATCAGTTTTACTGCAAGAGAAAATTGAAATACGAACAAGAGGTCGTTCTGACAAGAAAGATAAATTAAATATTACAAACAGAATTTTTTAAAATTAGATTCGACATTTTTTTTAATCCAATATGGCGAATATAAAAAATCACCTTATATAGTCCGGCGTTTAATTATTTTATTTCAATTTTTATTCTTCCAAATATTCCTGAAATCGATAAAGAAAAAAATTTAACTTTCATAATTCCCAATAGAAAATAAAGCAATTTTCCACGGCCTCAAAAATAATACAATCAAAATCTTTGGCATTCGATACATTAAAAAATAAAAACTTTCTCTCATAAGAAATTAATTTTGGGTATACGGATTCATTGTGTCAGTCGTTTTCTCTGATATTAATGTGCTATGGTCGATATAAGTAAAATGTTGGTGACACCTTTAAAGGAAAAGTAATCGATGTGATCGTATTAAATAAAGCCTATTATTATTACCCAGCTTCCCCACTAGAGTAAAATGTGACAAAATGCCGATGTTTTACGTGGAGAACCCGAACGCTTGCTTACAGAAAAGGGCCAAAACATGCCCAGACTCCGGAACTGTCGTTCGCGACCACCGATCCACCCTTTAGAGTGCAACAGGGTGGTGCCGTCTCTGAACACTGTTCCCCAGAATCCGAGCACCTCTCGGTATGATTTTTCTCAATTACATATCTGTCCTCGGACTGAGATACAACATAGCCGCACTCTCTCCGGGTACAGTAACGCTACTGAGTGACGATGATCCACCTGTCGCAGAAGGTAAGTATAGTATTTACCTCATCCCCCGCACTAAGAAGCGCTTGAGACACAAGTTCAAGGTTTTATGTGGAGAGTTCTAACGCGTTAGTGCCAAAAATTGCCCAGTTACAGAAACCGACGGTCGTGCTGGGTCCCGGTGGCGTCGACCGGTCCACCCACTTTGTGTAATGGGATGAGACTGTTTACCGGAACCGGGCATCTCTTAGCATAATTTTTTCTCAACTGCATGCTTGTCCTCGGTCAGAGATACAACTGAACTACACTCGAAGACAGAGACACAACTGAGAGATGATTTGGATCCCAATCCACCAGAAAAAAGTGACAGATAAGTATTGTATTTACTTCTTTCCCCTACTAAGAAGTGGATGCGACACATGGTCAACGTTTAATGTGGGGAGCCCGAACGCGTACGAGCTGGCAAGGGACAAAATTTGCCCAGTCTCTGCAAACGCCAGTCGAGCTGGCCCCACTGACACTGGTGCAATGGAGTGGCACGGCCTCGAGACACTGTTCGCCGGGAGAGGGTCAGTCAGTTAAGTGCCATATGTGATGCACGCTTTGGGCGATCATGTCTCGAAAGAGACATGACTGACTGAGCAGAAAATTATCCCGTAGTAGGTTGCCATTGCTTTCTGCGGTAGACTGGTTGCCAGCCAAGACTAAAGAACCCAATCTATCCTGTTATTTGAGTTATAGCTAGAGGGGGAAGTGATGCATTATATTATTAAGTAATAATTAGTAGGGGATCAGTTTATTACTTCATAACAATGGAAAACCGGTCCCCCACTTTATGCCCAGTATAAGCCTTAATCATGATTCTAACTATTATATTCAGTCAGTCAGTTAAGTGCCATACGTGATACACGCTTTGGGCGATCATGTCTCAAAAGAGACATGACTGACCGGGCAGAAAATTATCCCGCAATAGGTTGCCATTGCTTTCTGCGGTAGACTGGTTGCCAGCCAAGGTTATAGAACCCAATCTGCCCTATTATTTAATCCATAACTGGAGAGAAGAGACGGATTAATACCTTTCCTAATGGTATTTGTGCGTAAGTGAATGCAAAGAAATTCAACTGGGATTTGAACTCGGCACCCCGATCTCTCGTTCCGAGTCGATATCCACTGCACCACAACGCTCATCTCTGGGAGAGGATATGTTGATTGAAAAAGTGAGGCCATGGAGGCGTAGTGTGTTGCTCTTAAGGAGCCTTGTACCAGCCATTATGATGTCTGGCAGGAAAGTTTCTCTATATTGGTTAAAGGAGAGCAGTTTTATTTTTGAGACATTAAAATTTACAAGCCATTTCTTGCCCGAGTTAACCACTGATTGGGGATTGGTTTTGTTGGTTTAATTATTTAATTCGGCATAATATTGTATCCGGTCGACATTGTTTCTGTAGATTTGGGCGAAAACTTTAAAAACATCATTCATAAGTATTTTCCATAAGAAATGTAGTCTCACAAAGAAACCTTAACTAGTCAATATATTGAATATGTAATCATACTGGCGTTTGAATTCGTTTAGAGAGTGGCTACTACTCGGTGATCGATTTACTATGAATTGCACACAGAGTTAAACCCCAAACTTTTGAAGTACCCAACAGAAATATACTATTCGCCAAATTTATGTTCTCTACTGAACAGAAATAATCGGATTGAGATTTATGTTAAGATAAAAACTTTATTTAAGAGCCTACAATCGCTTAACTTTATAAAAAAACGGCGCAACAAACTGAATAGCTTCTCCGTAAACTAGGAAACAATTTGAAAGATTTTCCTAATATAAACTTGGGTCTTTTGAGATAAAGGAATACCTAATTATCAATATATCGAATGCGAAAACATGGCAATATTAAAAACTTTATTTTAGTGGTCGGCTACTTTACAGCGGATCAATTTATTATGAACAAGCAGTATAGCCCGGCATTGCTCGGGTTGTAATGAAAGCTTTAAACTAATCCATGGTCCTGGAGCTCAGACTCAGCCTAAAGAATATTTGTGTGAAGCTTGGTGAGAATCGGACAAAAATTGTGGATTTGTATAAAGGACATAGAGACAGATAAACAGACACACGCACAAACATCTTGCCTTTTATATATACATATTATCGAATTTTTGCACCATTGTAAGAACTGCAACCTTGAAATTTCTGAATGTCGTTTTTATGTCTTTATTGACGAGTGTATCAAATTTGATTAAAATCGGACCACTTCTTCTATAACCCTATTTTTTCGATTATCGATTTTCGATATTTATCGGGAATACCTCGACACAAAACCTAGCTAAGAACACTCGCAGACGCTTATAGTACAACTGTGTAAATTTTCAAGAAAATCGGTTCAGCCATTTTGGAGTCTATAGGTAACGGACACACACACAGACACACACACACACACACACAGAGACAAAGTTCTATTTATAAATAAGTTTAGATTTCTACGGAAAATCGAGCAGAACCATAAACTCCTGAATTTTCAGACAGTAACAGACCATTCACTAATTTTACGTTTTTGGGGGACATTACGTAAGCTGATCCGGGATTATGTTGGAAATAAAAAAATTATTTAAAACCCAATCATCGTCTAACTATGCTACAAGGTAACCAAAAATTTTATGTCCGTTTTTAAAGGAATAAAAGAAAACGCTTCACAGTATGTGTAATTTATATTTAGTCTTCGAAGCAATCGTTCTGGGTAAGACAATGAATGACATCTGGCTGCAAGACCATTGTTTAAAATATTTTGAGGAGCGTTAAACCATCTCTTATTTTTTTTTTTTGTTCCCGGATCCACTCTCCCGGGATCAAGATCTCTGATCGGGAGATTGAACCATTTGAGAAGCGTTAAACCATTTCTTAATTGCTGTTATTACCAGATCCACTCTCCAGGGAACAATTCTTTTGATCGGGTGTTTGAAGCTTTTGAGGAGCGTTAAGCCATCTCTTAATTGCTGTTGCTCACCGGCGTCAATTTAGCGCCACAGCAAACCGCAAACATGGTTAAAAATACAATGAAAATGTAAAAACAAATGATAATAAAGTAGGTGCCGGCAATATATTTACAAAAAAAATCTGTAGCAAGTCTGAATATCCCCCCAAAATTATATTTTGGCATTGAATGGCCCATAAGGAGTGGATATGCCGTTAAACAAACAAAAGAATCATAATTGGCACTACCTTTACTTATGTGTGACCATACTTGCTGGGTTAACATTTAGTAAATAAATTATAGGCTAGGTTTGCCTGTTTCGATCTTGAAAAAATTATTCAATTCATTACTTTGAAAGGGACGTTAAAGAATTATATAATTTTTTAAATCCTATCGTCTGAGCCGCTTTTTTCAAATTTTCAAAATTGACTCCAGTCCTTTCTACATCACCCTGTGTATCTTGTATTTTCATTTCTCTCTACCTTCGTAAATGCCTTCACTCTTGTTTTCATATCCTTCCCTTGCTCTAAGTGCTACAAAGAAAAAGAAAGTGTGGAGAGCCGCCATTGCCTACGTCCTTAAGAAACACGATACATGATCCCTTATACAATTGACTCCAGTCCTTTCTACATCACCCCGAGTATCTGTTTTTTTTCTTTTCTGTCTACCTTCGCAACTGTCTTCACTCCTGTGTTTATATCCTTCCCTTGCTCTAAGAGCTACAAAGGAAAAGGAAATTGTGGAGAGCCGCAATTGCCTACGTCCTTAAGAAACACGATACACGATCTTTTATCCAACTGACTCTAGTCCTTTCTACATCACCCCGTGTATCTGTTTTTTTTTCTTTTCTCTCTACCTTCGCAACTGTCTTCACTCTGTGTTTATATCCTTCCCTTGCTCTAAGAGCTACAAAGAAAAAGAAATTGTGGAGAGCCGCCATTGTCTACGTCCTTAAGAAACACGATACATAATCTCTTATCCAATTGACTCCAGTCCTTTCTACATCACCCCGTGTATCTGTTTTTTTTTCTTTTCTCTCTACCTTCGCAACTGTCTTCACTCCTGTGTTTATATCCTTCCCTTGCTCTAAGAGCTACAAAGGAAAAGGAAATTGTGGAGAGCCGCAATTGCCTACGTCCTTAAGAAACACGATACACGATCTTTTATCCAATTGACTTCAGTTCTTTCTACATCACCCCGTGTATCTGTTTTTCTTTTCTTTTCTCTCTACCTTCGTAACTGTCTTCACTGTGTTCACTGTGTTCACATCCTTTTCTTGCCCTTTCTCTGACACCCCCTTTAACTGGTTCGTCTTTCTGTTCAATCTCCTCCTGCATAAAGCTGTGTTCTCTCATGTAGATCCCTTTGCATCAGTGGCGATACGCCGTGCTTGGCGTGAAACGTTTAAAAAAATGACCATTCACGCCCTAAAGGGACACAATACATATAAGAAGATGCTGAGAAGGTACGACCAGCAACATTTCATTCTGTTTTTAACTTAGTGTATTGAATTAAGGTCCATTTACAAAGTAACGATAACGAGCAAAGTCTTCCTGATGGCAATATATGCAAATTGCTGGACGGATGAATGTCAAACTTTGCGAGAACTTGTGCTTGGGTTTGGTGCGTTAATTAAAACTTTTCTGTCAGGTCAGCGGCATTCAACTCAATTGTTCTAGGCTGGCTCAAGGTCAGATATTTGGTAGAGCTCTTAAAATCTTAAAGCTCTAAAAGTATGCAAAAAATAATTGTAAATTCGTCGATTATTTTGAATGTTGGCGAGCCGGGAATATAAAATTTCGCGTTAGAATCTGCACTGGCTGAACTGCATAGAAACAAAAACAGCAGGGCCAGACGGCATTGTAACAGAGATGCTGGCAGACTGAGAAGATTTCGGTGTAGTCAAAATTAAAGAAATAATAGACTAAATCTACAAATTGGCGATATATTTAAAGACCTAATCAAATCGATTTTCATACCACCGTGTAAGAATACAGACGCAAAAGAATGTGAATTCCACTGAACAAACATCTTAATCTAAACTTATTAACAAATGAAACTTTGTCTGTGTGTGGGTCCGTTACCTATAGACTCCGAAACAGCAGAACCAATTTTCTTGAAAATTTACACAGTTGTACTATAAGCGTCTGCGAGTATTCTCAACTAGGTGATATCTTTTTCAAAGCGATGAAATTTCGGCAGAACTGAAAAAACAGTCTGAGAAAAAAAGGCATTATTTTTTTCATTTGTTAGTATTTCTAACTTTATTTACCAAAATTTCCCATGAATTCGCTATTTTCAGTCCTTGTTAGTTTATAAGTTTCCAATAATTAAAGAAAATTGATTAACAGGGAAGAAGTAAACCTTTTATACCAGATTTATTTACCGCCATTCGGTCTCGGAATGTTTACTTCTTTTAACCGGCTGTTTTTTTTCTACTTCTCTTACGGGCTGTTTTTTTCTACTTCTCTTACCGGCTGTTTTTTTTTCTACTTCACTTACCGGCTGTTTTTTTCTACTTCTCTTACCAGTTGTTTTTTTTCTACTTCTCTTACCGGCTTTTTTTTTCTACTTCTCTTACCGGCTGTTTTTTTCTACTTCTCTTACCGGCTGTTTTTTCTTCTACTTCACTTACCGGCTGTTTTTTCTACTTCTCTTACCGGCTGTTTTTTCTAGTTCTCTTACCGGCTGTTTTTTTCCTACTTCTCTTACCGGCTGTTTTTTTCTACTTCTCTTACCGGCTGTTTTTCTTTCTACTTCTATTACGGGCTGTTTTTTTAAACAACCAATGTTTTTTTATTTCATTTGTTTTGAAAAAGCTAGAAAAAAAAACAGTTATTTTTAAGTACCTATTTCTTGTCGCAAAATAATATTAAAATTATTGATTAATTAGATAAAAATATCAGTCCTTTCTTCCATTTACAATTTTAACAAAATAATAATAATAATAATAATAATAATAATAATAACAATAATAATAACAATAATAATAATAAGAAGAAGAAGAAGAACGTCGTTTGAGTTAAAAGAAAAATAAAGGCGGTTACTATTATTAATTTTCAATCGGATTCCAAATTCTATTTAATTCTTTCTTTCTCTGTTTCTTTCTTACAATTTTCTTTCTTTTTTTCTATTCTTGCGTTTTTCTTTCCTTCTTGTGGTTCAGTTCAAAATTCAAAATTCCTAGGACCTGAAGAAAGCCGGAGCGTACAACGGCGGAAACATTGTGCAGATGAAAACAAAAATGAGGACAATAGTCCGAATAATGTAAATACTGTAAATACTACCTCATCTCAGAAATATAGACAATAGAATGATCTATTATTAAACGTCGTACAAATGGCAACAAAGATGAGGACAATAGTCCGAATAGTGTAAATACTGTAAATACTACTTCATCTCAGAAATATAGACAGAATAATTTATTATCAAACGTCGTACAAATGGCGAAAAAGATGAGGACAATACTCCGAATAATGTAAATACCGTAGATACTACCTCACCTCAGAAATATCGACAACTACTAAATTGTTTGCAACCTGAAAAACGTAATTCTTTGTAAAATCAAAGTTATCTCAACTTACTCGTCTCTAAAGGCAATGGTCTTGAAAATAATAATCTTGAAGAACATATGATACAAAAAACATTTAATTTCTCAAATGTCACTTTTGCAGAGATGAGAAAACCTCTTCTTTTTAGAGCGTTACATTGTTTTGTATTATACCCACTAAAATAAGTCATGAACAAAGTTTTGCTGACTTTGAACATTTTCTCTCAGTTGAACTTGCATAGACCTCTTTCTCTTGATAAGCTTTCTTTATGCAAGACTTAACCGAATTTTCTAGTAAATATCCCTCTCTCTTCGCTGATCGTGACTTTCTTGCTTCGCAGCGTATCCACTTTCAGACCATCAAGTCATTAAAAACTAGAAGTAATATTTATATCCCTAAGCCTGACAAAGGCACTGAAGGGATTATTTTCAGGGCTAAATCGATATAACAGAATTCATTTTACATGATCATTTTGTACAGTCAGGACAATATCGATATATTGAAATTTTACGTGATTTCTCTAAATTTTGTTGGTCCTGCTAATATTATTAAAATTGCCGACAAATAGAAGCGAGCATTCACCGAATATATTTCAATATATATAAGAAAAACCTAACTTCTGAATCAGTGTACAATCGTGTTAGGCCTGTAGGTACTCACTGTCATTGCATGTACGGTTTACCTAACGTTCATAAGGACGATGTAACACTTAAATCAATTTTGTCTATAGTTGATTCCTTAGAACATAAACTGGGCAAATGCTTCACTGACATGTTTGAATCTATTTTCTTTTACAAGATTATCAAAAAGGATCTGTCAGTTTTAAACGAAAAAAAAAAAACGCTTCACAGTATGTGTAACTTATATTTAGTCTTAAAAGTAATCGCCATCGGCATCCAGCACCTTCTGCCAACGTGTCTCCGGCTGTTCAATACCATTGGGGTATAATTCGGTGTTTTTGACGTAAAGAAGTCCGTGAGGGCTTTGCGCAAGTCTTCTTCATTGGTGAATGATTTCCCACGAAGATGATTATCCAGAGAGTGGAAGAGGTGGCAATCGGATGGCGCTAGGTCAGGTGAATAAGGTGGATGGCCCAAAATCTCCCACCCAAGTTGCTGTGCGGTATCCCTGACCACACGAGCGACATGCGGCCTGGCGTTGTCATGGAGGAAAAGCACACCGTTGCGACTCATCAGTGCTGGCTCCTTCTGGCGCAATGCCTGCTGCACACTTTTCAATTGCTGGGAGTATATGTCTCCAGTGACCGTTTGGCCCGTTGGTAGCATTTCATAATGGACCACTTGACGACCTGTCCACCAGACATAAAACATAATCTTGCGTGGGTGCATAGGCACTCTTGCGGTGTGAGGGACAACATCCTAAGGGGGCAACCAATGTCTGGAACACTTGGAAGTTTCGTACAGAATGCACTTTTAATGACTGGTAAGCAGTAGATTGAATAAGGATGCGGTATGGTGGCGAGAAAGCAGCGATACGCAGTCTGCCACTCGTTGTTACTTGTGGACCTCCAACAGCGTTTGCGGAACCGACATGCTCAGTTTGTACGTCTTACCTAAGCGGTGCAGGTGAAATCTGTTTCATCGGAAACGTTGAATTGTCTTGCAAGTTCACCACACGTTAGACTACTGTCCTCTTCAATGGCCGCCTTCAGAACATGGTCGTTATATTATTATATTATTAAGTCGTAATTAGTGGGGGATCAGTTTATTACTTCATAATAAAAGAAAACCAATCCCCCACTTTATGCCTAGTATAAGCCTTAATAATCGTTTCAAACTATTATATTCAGTCAGTCAGTTACGTGCCATACGTGATACATGCTTTGGGCGATCATGTCTCGAAATATACATGATTGACTGGGCAGAAGATTATCCTGCAATAGGTTGCCATTGCGTACTACGGTAGACTGGTTGCCAACCAAGGCTGTAGGGACCAATCTGTCCTGTTATTTGACTCATAGCTGGAGGGGGAGAGATGTATTATATTAATAATTAGTAATTAGTGGAAGATCAGTTTATTACTTCATGACAATAGAAAACCGATCCCCAACTTTATGCCCAGTAGAAGCCTTATCATGATTCCAACTATTATATTCAGTCAGTCAGTTACATGCCATACGTGGTACACGCTTTGGGCAGAAGATTATCTCGCAGTAGGTTACCATTGCTTTCTGCGGTAGACTGGTTGACAGCCAAGGCTATAGAACCCAATCTGTCCTATTATTTAACCCATAACTAAAGGAATGCAACGAATTCAACGGGAATTCGAACTCGGCTCCCCAATCTTTCGTTCCGAGTCGATATCCACTGCACTGCAACGTACATCCAAAATTGTACTTTAAGATTTTAGGACGCTTTCGTTGAACGAAGAGACGGTTTGATTATCAGATATATTAATCGGAAACCAAGGTTCACGGGTCTGTCCACTAAATGGAATTCATTTGTTTCTAAGTTCCGAAAAAAATCAATTTTTTTCGATCTTAGTCTATCGCGTTTTGATGATCTGCACTTCTTTGACACTTGATCAAGAACTGGAGGACGTTCATCTCATTTTAAGTAACAATTTCTGTTCAGGACTTGTAGGCGATCATGGCCTTTCACGTCTCCCTATCCCTGGTGGCTCTTAGCACGCTTTCTCCTGTGACATCTCCCAAACCCCTTTCTGTCATCCACTAGTTCAAGCCCATAAATCTTGAATATAAATGTATAGAAACCAGCATGGCCACAAAATGAGGGGTCAGTTTATATATTGATTATAATATAGAATTGATCCCCCATTTTATATTCACATCGTAATTTCTTATAAACGGCATATATATTCTTCTTCTATGTGCCTTGTCCTTTCAAGGCCGTAGGCGATCATGGCCTTCCACGTCTTCCTATCTCTGGTAGCTCTTAGCACGCTTACTCCTGTAACAACTCCCAAACCCCTTTCTGTCATCCACTAGCTCAAGCCCATAAATCTTGGATATAAATGTATAGAAACCAGCATGGCCACAAAATGAGGGATCAATTTATATATTGATTATAATATAGAATTGAAACCCCATTTTGTATCCACATTATAATTTCTTCTAAACAGTTGGCGTATATATTCTTCTTCTATGTGCCTCGTCCTTTCAAGGCCGTAGGCGATCATGGCCTTCCACTTCTCCCTATCCCTGGTGGCTCTTAGCACGCTTTCTCCTGTAACTTCTCCCAACTCCCGTTCTGTCACCCACTAGCTCAAGCCCATAAATCTTGGATATAAATGTATAGAAACCAGCATGGCCACAAAATGAGGGATCAATTTATATATTGATTATAATATAGAATTGAAACCCCATTTTGTATCCACATTATAATTTCTTCTAAACAGTTGGCGTATATATTCTTCTTCTATGTGCCTCGTCCTTTCAAGGCCGTAGGCGATCATGGCCTTCCACTTCTCCCTATCCCTGGTGGCTCTTAGCACGCTTTCTCCTGTAACTTCTCCCAACTGCCGTTCTGTCACCCACTAGCTCAAGCTCATAAATCTTGAATATAAAAGCATAGAAACTAGCATGGCCACAAAATGAGGGATAAGTTTTTATAGCGATTATAATATAGAATTGATGCCCCATTTTTTATCCACATTATAATAATAAATAATAAACAGCATTTTTATTTTATAATCGTGTGGCCCCAAGCAAGGCAGTATATTCCCACTGTTGTGCTAGGGGATTAAATAGGAGGAAAGTTATGAGAAAGAGTGACAGGTTATAGGGGGTGTCAGGAAGTGGATTAGAGACAGATGACTGTTGCCATAAAGTGAGAGATCAGTTCATATATTGATTGTAATGTAGAATTGATCCCCCACTTTATACGTACATTATAATTGTATAACATTTTTTTTATAATCATTTCACCCCAAGGAAGGCATTTTACTGCCACTGTTGTGCAGGGGGTTAAATAGGAGGAAAGTGAGTAAGAGAAGGATGAAAATACTGATGAGGCGGAGTGGAGTGGATGGAGAAAGGAGAATGAAAGAGAGGCTGCAAGTTAGTGAGGAAGGAGATGACACAAACAAGGCATTTTATTGCCACTGCTGTGCAGGAGTTTACATAGGAGGAATGTTATGAGAAGGAATGAGAGGTTGCAGGGGGTGTGAGGAAGAGAGTAGGACAAGGAAGAGAATATTGATGAGAGTCGGGTGGACAAAGAAAAAGCATGAGAGAGGATGTTAGTTAGTGATGCAAGAGATGACTATTGACTTTACATTTAAATTCTTGGAGATTATAGCCGTCGAGAGCAAGTATGCGGATGGGCATTCCACAGGCGGGAAGTGCGAGAAAAGAAGCTGATGGAGTAGGATTTGCGTTTACATTTTATCCGTTTCACAGTAAAAGGGTGGGACCTAGTTACTAGTCTTTTGGCTCTCGGTAAAAGGAGGCAGTCTTTTAGCGTGTGATATACCATGTATTCATACACCAGTAGTGAGAGTGTTCTAATTCATTAATGAATTAATATATACACACATACACATACACACACACACATATATATATATATATATATATATGAACACGTAGGCAAGTTAGACTCGTTCGCTACCTATTCCATTGGCAAGAAAAAATATGCATTCGAATATTTGCTTTTTGGAACGAATTTCTGAGAGGATGTTTCTGTGATCAGAGCAATCTTAACCTCGTCAATCTAATATCAATCGTTACTAATCTAACATATCCACTTGATATGCATATCTTAACTCTTCTGCTTCCGTCATTAAAACAATATCTTCTAGTAACACTCTATCTTAGTGGCCTAGCGTTGTTTTTTATATACAGCCTGAATAAATCAAGTATTGTAAATACTACGTCATCTCAGAAATATAGACAAACAGAATGATCTATTATTAAACGTCGTACAAATGGCAACAAAGATGAAGACAATAGTCTGAAAAATGTAAATACTGTAAATACTACCTCATCTCAGAAATATACACAAATAGAATGATCTATTATTAAACGTCGTACAAATGGCAACAAAGATGAGGACAATAGTCCGAATAATGTAAATACTGTCAATACTACGTCACCTCAGAAATATAGACAAATAGAATGATCTATTATTAAACGTTGTACGAATGGCAACAAAGATGAGGACAATAGTCTGAATAATGTAAATACTGTAAATACTACCTCACCTCAGAAATATAGACAAATAGAATGATCTATTATTAAACGTCGTACAAATGGCAACAAAGATGAGGGCAATAGTCCGAATAATGTAAATGCTGTAAATATTACCACATTCCAGAAATATAGACAAATAGAATGATCTATTATTAAACATTCATACAAAAATCAAAAAAGATGAGGACCATCGTCCGAATAACGTAAATACATTAAATACTACCTCATCTCAGAAATATAGACAAATCGAATGATCTGTTTTTTTTTGTTTTGTTTTACTCTTATCTATGGACGGATATACCTGTCGAGTATCTTGGCCTTTGTTTACTTTACCCAGGTGTACCTGTCATTTCCCTTCACCGTTCAAGCTAATGTATCGGGTGAAAATTTAGAATCTCATGCAATGGTAGATATAAAAGAAAATGGGGAGTTATCTTTATATATATCAGTTACACGTGCATATAATTGAAAAACCCTTTATCAAAGCTTTGATCTGAAAAACGTGGTCTAAAAAAATGAATATAATTCATTCAGACGAAAATAAGATGAAAGAGAGATAATGTAAGATTCTGTTACGATTGATCTTCAACCAGCTATTCCCTACTCTGAGCTGTTCTTTAGATATAAATAATATACATTAGCAAAAATAAAATAGAACAAAAATTTAACGATATTTACTCACATTTGCTTCGTTTATTAGAAATTACATTACATCACTTTATATATTTTACTTTACTTTACACTGGAAATGAAAATATATTTTACAGCGTTTCCACATTCGAAATTTGAAAATTTGGCAATATTTGTCCTACACGTAATCTCCGTGTATATTCACAAGCTGCATTAAACAAAATCTCCATATTTACCCTAACAAAGTTCAGCAGGGATCGTAAACTTATTTATAAATTTGTAAGGAAAATACATTCTCTTCCCATTTTTTCCATACATATTAAAACAAAAGTTTTTGGAGAAATAATTTTATTGTGTGTGTATAATAAAAAAAAACAAAAATAAGAGTAAGGAAGAAGAAAAAAAAAGAGACTGCTCATTGCTACCATATGTGTTAGGAACGGCCAGTGAGTGAGAGGAACAAATAGGGGTACAATAACACAAATTTCTTTCTTTCTAATCTACATCAATGATCTCTCCGATGCCATAAGATCACAAGTAGGCATGTACGCCGATGATACCACAGTATAGGCTCGCCTCGATCCAAAATCTGGTGTTGATGATAAGGCGAACCTCGCGGCTGAGCTTGAAAAGGACCTCCAATCCGTGGTGGATTGGGGCAGGAAATGACTCGTAAAATTCAATTCTTCCAAAACGAAGCTGCTGTCAATTAACCACCACAGACGGCCGCATCTTCCTCCCATTAGCATGAAACAGGCATGCCTCCCAGAGAATAACACACTACGCCTGCTTGGCCTGACACTCTCAGTGGACCTCAAGTGGAATGACTACGTCGAATCCATTGCTAAATCCGCTGCTATGAAAGTTGGCTCTCTGTGCAGGGCCCGGAAATTCTTTCCGCCTGAATCTAACCTGTACCTATACAAATCTACCATCCGCCCGTGTTTTGAATACTGTTGCCACATCTGTTCAGGTGCCCCTACTATTCTCCTCGGGCTTCTTGACAAAATACAGCGAAGAATCTGTAACATGATTGATACCGACTTAGCTGACCGCCTGCAGTCACTCTCCCACCGGCGTGACGTGGCTTCCCTGTGTCTCTTCTATAAATACTTTCATGGCTTCTGCTCTGATGAACTTAAATCTATGATGCCATCTAGGTGTGAGTTTGCACGAGATTCTAGATTGGCAACTAGGTCCCACCCTTTTACAGTGAAACCGATGAAATGTAACCGCAATTTCTACTCCAACAGCTTCTTTTCTCGCACTTCCCGACTATGGAATTCCCTTCCGCATGCTTGCTTCCCCAACGGCTATAACCTCCAGGAGTTCAAATGTTAGGTCAATAGACACCTCCTAACACATTAACCGTCTCATTCTCTCCAACTCTCCCCCTATGTATATCCTATATCGTCTATCGCCCTGTGTAACCCCCTGCGCTATAGTGGCAGTGGAATGCCTTGCTTGGGGTGACATGATTAAAAAAAATAAAAAAATAAAAATAAAAATAAAAAGATAAAAACGTGTCAAGGCCACTATTGAAGGGCGACGCCTAATGCTAATATCAAAACAAACTGGTTAATCGTTAAAACGAACGACCGAGAAGGAATATATAATTTAGAATATCTAATATCAGTTGGATGCTTTAGGATTTACCACGAAGACATTTTTCGGATTTATGACGAATATATATATATATATATATATATATATATATATATATATATATATATTGTTTTTCTTTATTCCGAAGTGGAAGAGTAGGAAGCTAAATTAAAAGAACCTGATCCTAATCAATATTAAAATTTTTTAACATTAAAAAGTGATGCAGGCAGAGAGCTCAATATATTAAGAATACAGAGCAAAAATAAATTAGAGAAAATTTTCAAAATTCAAAGGTGTCGGATGTACATTTCGACATAGGATCTCTAATAGAAACTCTACGTCACGTCAGCGACATTGTTTTTTCCAAATGGCGAAGCCTTGTGGTAGAGTGTGGTTTTTTTTTTAGGTTAACAACGGTCACAAAGTAGAAAAGTACAGAGCTGGTAGTCGCGGGGTTACAGGGTGTTGAAACGGTATATT
The DNA here is from genome assembly GCA_037127315.1 of Ascarosepion bandense. Classification (NCBI taxonomy): domain Eukaryota; kingdom Metazoa; phylum Mollusca; class Cephalopoda; order Sepiida; family Sepiidae; genus Ascarosepion; species Ascarosepion bandense. The sequence goes on from JBBBDQ010001114.1 coordinate 1,262,597, forward strand.
TAGGAAGGGGAGGAATAGGAATTCATATTTTATAAAGATAGACAACTAAATAAGTTAAATTACTTTTTTAAGGTTAAGATTTTGGGCTGTTTGAAGAGGTGTATTTAGGCGAGAAGGAATGGGTTTCAATATAAGATTTTAAAACTTTTTATTTAAGTTTATTTGATTAAAACTTTTAGGTAGAAGCGAGCTAAATGCCAATTACAGGAAGTTATCAGTTTAAAAATTATTAGAGAAAAATATTAGAGAAAAAATATTAGAGAAAAAAATATATATACATATATGTGTTAACCAAGGAAAAAGGGGTTTAGTAAAAGAATCCATATTTTCTAAAGATAGGCAATTAAAGAAGCTTGGGATAGGAAGGTAAGGGGGTTAAAATTCTTTTTAAGGTTAAAGTTAGGGTAAAATTAAGATTAAAACTTAAACTGAATCCTTTTAATTTATATTCTAACATCTAGTCAACGGGGATTTAAATTCTAAATTTAAGTATTCGAAAAATTTGGCTTGTGGCAGCACTTCCTGATGAATTCCCTCCTAAGATTCAGTAGCCGGTGTTGGTGGGGGTATTTTAATATTAAATTAAACCATATCTGCTCTGAAATCATTCGTGTTCGAGAGGTCTAAGACGTTGCCAGATCATGTGGTAGCTTTCCCTATGTGGATAGGGGTCGTCGGTTCGAATCCTGCCGAATGACACACATTTTCGTAATAAAAATTTATCGTAAATAATGAGGCCAGTAAATATAAATATATAATACTGTTTGATTATAAACAGAATATCTACTTAAATACGAGTATCGATAAAAAATAATGTTCAAACAAATCATTTCAAATTGTCGATCGTTTATAACCAAGTTTCGTTAATCTTCGTTAATTTCCATAATATATGTATGTGTATGCGTATACGGGTGTGTGTGTGTATGTATGTATACATATACACACATGCACCACATACACCATATATATATATATATGTGTGTGTGTGTGTGTGTGTGTGTAACTATTACTCGTTCTGTCATCCACCCGCACAGGCCACTCAAGTACGTTACACTCTGTTTTCCCTTGTCTCTCCTTCTCTCTATCTGGCTTGTTAGTATCAGGTTCTCCAAGCCCTCTTTCCTCATTACACAAGCTTCAGCTGTCTCTTCCGGATGCTCAGTATTAATTACTTTTTCGTTTCCATCCTTTCCAGAACCTCATCATTGTTCACAAGCTCCATCCATGATATTCGCAGCATCTTTCTGCAGAACCACATTTCAGTTGCTTCAAGTTTTCCCTTCATCTTTGTTGATATTGTCCAACATTCGCTGCCATATTGAAGGACTGACATCACATAGCAATCCAGTACTGTCTTCTTTGTTTCTAGTGAAATTTTCCTGTCTCTTAATACTCTTCTCAGCTCCTGGAATGCATCTTAGTGCTTTTGGATCTCAGGAATATAAATGTATAGAAACTGCTGTGACCACAAAGTGAGGGATCAGTTTATATATTGATTGTAATATGGAACTGATCTCCCACTTTATATCCAGTATGCTTCTGTAGAACCACATTTCAGTTGCTTCAAGTTTTCCCTTCATCTTTGTTGATATTGTCCAACATTCGCTGCCATATTGAAGGACTGACATCACATAGCAATCCAGTACTGTCTTCTTTGTTTCTAGTGAAAGTTTCCTGTCTCTTAATACTTTACTCAGCTTCTGAAACGCTTTCTTTGTCATGACAATTTGCCTAAGGATTTGGGTTCAGACTACAATTCTTATAATAGATGCAATAAATTTCATAAGAAATGTATAGACGGCATAAACGTTTAACTCAAGTTATTTGACGTCTGAACTATTCTTTGAAACTTAGGCAAAGAACTTTCAAAGCAAATTAGCGGTTCACGTAGATATGATCAGCGTAATAACTTCAGACAAAGATACAAATTGTAATACATGCCAAAGTTTGTGCTAAAAACACAATTTGAACGCATGAAATTTATAGTATTTCGCATGAAATCTCTCAATATATGTTATATAAATTTAATTTATGTACCAACTAGCAGTATAGCCCGGCGTTGCTCGGGTGTAATGAAAGCTTTAAAACTAATCCATGGTCCTGGAGCTCAGACTCAGCCTAAAGAATATTTGAAATAATAAAATAATTGCGACAATTTACTAATCGCACCTAATATATACATATATATATATATATATATATATACTAGCAGTATTACCAGGCGTTGCTCGGGTGTAATGAAAGCTTTAAAACTAATCCATGGTCCTGGAGCTCAGACTCTTTGGATGTTGGCACGAAAGACTAAAAAGCAATAGTTGTTTCCAGTTAAAGCGAAACCGTAGACTGAAAAAAAATGAATGGATGTAAGTCAGATTTTTATTACCTGGTATCGATATCAAATAAGGTTTTTTCGTCCTAAACTGAATGTTGAAGGCTAAATAAGTACTCTGAGTAAATGGTATCATGTCTGAGACTAAGAACTACAATTATAACTACTTAGAGCCAAACCCGAAGCAAAAACTAAAATAAAGGGGTAAAAAATATAGGCATACAGGCAGATAAACAGACACACACACAAACAACTTGCCTTTTATATATATATATATATATATATATATATATATTATTGATTTTCTGCACTATTGTAAGAACTGCAACCTTGAAACTTCTGAATATCGTTTCTTAGGTCATTGTCTATGAGTGTATCAAATTTGATTAAAATCGGACCCGATTTTTTCGATTATCGATTTTCGATATTTATCGGGGGTACCTCGACACAAAAAAAACACTTGCAGACGCGTATAGTACAACTGTGTAAATTTTCAAGAAAATCGGTTCAGCAGTTTTGGAATCTATAAGTAACGGACACACACAGAGACATACACACAGAGACATACACACACACACACACACACACACACACACAAAGTTGTATTTATAAATAAGTTTAGATCTCATATTTATCCAGACGAAGAAGATTATAAATTCCATGCCAAATAAAAATATAATAGTTTAAAAATATATTTGAACAAATTGAGCCGACAAATCTATTTATGATCAACTTTCAAGAATCCTCGGGAGACATTTGATGCATCTGATAGACGGACCAATGGATTCTTTTATCCAATACAGATGTGTCACTGGTTAAAAAATGGCACCAAGAATGCGGCTCCGTAATGGTACTTTTTTATTTATTTATTTATTTTTTAATCGTATCACCCCGAGCAAGGCGGTAACGCCACTGATGTGCAGGGGGCTACGTAATAGTGAGAAGATTAGAAAAGAGAAAGCCGGAAACCACATCCTAAACAGGAAACAAGTGATGAGCCTCTTAACCTGTTCAATAGACGTGGGTGGAGTGTGAACCGGGCAATAGATAGATCGATCTACTCCAATTAATTGGTATGGGATGGAACTGTCGACCAAACTATGACTCTAACTTTCAAAGTCGATGAATGATTTTAACCGGAAAAACAATTGTGATTTTATGGAAAATACTTTTTTCGAATGATACAAATGTCTTCGCAGTTTGCATGTGATGTGTGTATCCATGCAAGACAGTGTACATCTCACTGAATCTAAGGTTACCCGTGAATCTTTTGAGCGTAAAAAGGTTTACAGGGAAGTAGATTACGGAATGGCCATCATCAGACCCCAATATGAGTCTGATGGAAAATCGATCGTCAGTCATGAAGACAAAATTATATGAACTTGGCAAAAAGTATGACATTAAAGCAGGCTTATGAGATATAATTAAAGCCATCATGTCAGAAATCATGTCAGCCATCATGTCAGAATTTAATAAAAATCGATAGATAATAAACTTCTGGCTGTATTAGAGAAGGGTGATTATATTACGATGTCAGTCAGTTAAGTGCCATAGTTGATCATGTCTCGAAAGAGACATGACTGACTAGGCAAAAGATTATCACACAGTAGATTTCCATTGCTTTCTGTGGTAGACTGGTTGCCAGCCAAGGCTATAGAATCCAATCTGTCCTGTTACTTGACTCATAGCTAGAGGGGGAAGAGATGTATTATATTATTAAGTAGTAATTAGTGGGGGATCAGTTTATTACTTCATAACAATGGAAACCCGATCCCCCACTTTATGCCTAGTAAAAGGCCTTAATCATATTTTTAACTATTATATTTAGTCAGTCAGTTAAGTGCATTACGTGATAGACGTTTGGGCGATCATGTCTCGAAAGATACATGACTCACTGGGCAGATGATTTTCCTGCAGTAGGTTGCCATTATTTTATGCGGTAGACTGGTTGCCGACCAAGGCTATAGAACCCCGTCTGTCCTGTTATTTAACCCGTAACTGGAGAGAAGAGACGGGTTAATAACTTTCCAAAATGTATTTGCGCGTAAATGAATGCAAGGAATATCAACTGGAATTCGAACTCGGCTCCCCGATTTCTCATTCCGGGTCGATATCCACTGCACCACAACGCACATCCCGATATGAATGCTTCAAAACTTATCATATATAATTGTTATTTGTTCTGTTATAGATGATGATCAGTTGTTAGTCATTTTATTATCTTATATTAAAGAAAAGATCAATTTTATGCATGATAATTTTAAGTTTTATAATAAATCCAATTAAATTAATAAACCATGTTGAAAATATCTAACATTTAACTCAAGCTTTCTTTTGATGTCCAAATTAATCGTTTGAAATTTTCCAAAAATTGTTCAAAATAAATTCGAGTTTTTGAGGTTTATGTGATTTGTATTTTAATTTCAAATGGACCGTAAATTAGTGGGTTGGTTTCATCATGTTAGTGCGAAAGCTGTTAAGTATAATTGTAACTTTTATGCGAATAGGCTTCTACTCTTGCACTTTTAACCCGTTGCGTCTTAGTGGCTTTATTGCTTTTTGAGAAGTGAAATGATAAACCAAACATTTCTTGCTTGTTGAACCTATTTTCCGCCTCTTGATTTCCAAATGAAAAGCATGCTATTCCCCAGTCCAAATGTATACTTTATGCTACAAGGGAAAAGCCGGGGGAATAGTATTGACTTCTATTGTGAAAAGACGTCTTTTCCTACAAAGAAAAATCTTTCAGCTCTACAGAGATTAACCATACATTTCGACAGTAAATCGATTTTCATCTGCAATAGTATAAATACAATGTTAGTTGTGTTATAGTGCCCTTATATGAAGAATGGTCTCTTCTTGCTACATATGTAGTTACCTGCGTGACTTCCGGAGAGCAGTACCGCAGTTAACAGCAGTATAGTACAGCAACGTAATAATACCCAAAGCATTCAGCCTTGTCCGCTGGGGAGGCGAGAACTTCAAATTCATTGATTAGTGGGGGTATTGAAGTCTTGCTCTTGTTGAGCACGCTTTTGCAGAGTCGCCAGTAATCTTTGGAGCCGAACTTAGAGGATGCTATGCGTTGTCTCATTCTGGTAGCAAACGCCCTCTTAGCTTCGTTCAGTAATTTTTTACACTTATTACGTGCTGAGGCGAAAAGGCGCCTGTTTTGGTTAGACGAGCAGCTTCGATAGAGCCGGAAGAAATGGTTCCCGTGGGCAATGGCTGCCGAGCAAGCGGGTGAGAACCAGGGGGACGAAATTGATTTTAGCTGGATTTTCCTGGCCGGGATAAAAGCATCGATGCCAGCCTTAACCCAAGAAGAGACCTCGGATGCACAGTCTTCGACAGGAAGGTCGAAGACGTTGTTCCAGGGGACGTCGCAGAGGAAGTCTCGGAACGAGTCCCAGTCTGCTGAATGTCTACATTTTTAAATATTCTTCGAAAATTTTGAGAACTGAGAGCGTAATAGTTTTCATATTTCTAATTTCAGTAAAAGAAAATAAATAATTTTTATTTTTATGTTAATTTCATTTAGTCAACGAAAAATGTAAATATTTTCCTTCACAATTTTGAAAGAAAAACAAACGCAGTGTTGTTTACAATGTCACACAAAACATCAAATCACGTTTACGCAAAACAAAAGAAAATAGATTTTTTTCTCCTACTACTAAAATGTTCTGAGTTGCACGGGCAACGCCGGGTTATGATGCCAGTCAATATGTAAAGGATGATAAAAATTAGCATCCAAATTTGCCAAATATTTCATTTGTGTGTTAAGCCGGAAATTGTCTACTCAAAGCAAAAAGAACTTTTAATTTCATGAAGAGAATATGTTTAAATTTGCGACATGATAACTCACGCCGTCATATTGTAAACATTACGTTTTTAATTTTGATTATTTAAATATGGATACTTTATTAAATCCATACTATTGTTTCAACATATTATTCCTCAATCGTATAGATTAGTAGCTATAATGAGATGGTTAATGTTTATCAATTTGGCCTTGTGTCATACATGACAAAACTACCTACAGCTTACAAGTTTTAACCAGAATTAGCATCGAAATTATCAGAAGGTTTGAATGTGTGAAATAGTGTGGAATATTGAAAGAATAAAATATACATTTTAGAATAACAAGAATTGGTAGAAATTAATGTTCAAGAAAAAAGTTAAAGGAATCAAGAATTCGTACAAATGTTCGTAGTAGTAATTGTAATAGTTGGAAAAATGTTTATGAGTACGTATGTATGTACAAGCGTTTGTTTAGTATAAATGTATTTGAATGGAGAAGAAGAAGTAAAATGAATCAGCACTTGAGAAAGAAAGAAAAAGAGGACAAATGTCCGGGTTACTTGCAGCTTCTCCCGTTACATTTTAGCTTGTCGTCTCTGCTGCTTCCATCCCAGACTGACTGATGCTGACCGGGTCCTTTTATAGTATTTAGATTTTTCGCACTGGATTGCTAAGACTTGCAATTCGCTTCCATTGGTCAGAATATCAATTTAATTCAACTTTCGACTTTTTCTTTAAGTACATGATGAATCCTTTTTATATTTGGAAAAGAGCCGGGATTTCACACGTGATTGTGAATCTTTGTAAAAGTGACGAAGGTTGATTTTAATTCTTAATTTCCTATCCCACAGATTAATACAATTCAAAGAAGAAATTCTCCAAAAAGTTGTTGACTATTAATAAATCTACCATTCTTTCATTTATTGAATACTAGTGCCATATCTGGTCGGGTGCTCCTGCTATTCATCTTGAGGTTCTCGTCAGAATCCATCTTGCACGTTTATAAATTTACCATTCGTCCTTGCTATGAATACTGTTTCCATATCTGGTCGGGTGATCTTGCAATTCATCTTAAAGTTTTCATCAGAATAAATCTTGTACATTTATAAATCTACCATTCGTCCGTCCATTGAATACTGTTGCCATATCTGGTCGTGTGCTCATGCTATTCACCTTGAGGTTCTCCTGTCCATCTTGGGGTTCGCGTCAGAATCCATTTTTGCACATTTATAAAATCTACCATTCGTCCGTGCATTCAATACTGTTGCCATATCTGGTCGGGTGCTCATGCTATTCACCTTGAGGTTCTCCTGCTATTCATCTTGGGGTTCACGTCAGAATCCATTTTGCACATTTATAAATCTACCATTCGTCCGTGCATTCAATACTGTTGCCATATCTGGTCGGGTGCTCATGCTATTCACCTTGGAGGTTCTCCTGCTATTCATCTTGGGATTATCGTCGTGGAATCCATTTTGCACATTTATAAATCTACCATTCGTCCGTAAAATGCATTCAATACTGTTGCCATATCTGGTCGGGTGCTCATGCTATTCACCTTGAGGTTCTCCTGCTATTCATCTTGGGGTTTGCGTCGGAATCCATTTTGCACATTTATAAATCTACCATTCGTCCGTGCATTCAATACTGTTGCCACATCTGGTCAGGTGCTCATGCTATTCGCCTCGAGGCTCTTCCCGTTATTCATCTTGGGGTTCGCGTCAGAATCCATTTTGCACATTTATAACCCTACAATTCGTCCGTGCATTCAATACCGTTGCCATATTCGGTCGGGTGCTCATGCTATTCACCATGAGGTTCTCCTACTATTCATCTTGGGGTTCGCGTCAGAATCCATTTTGCACATTTATAAATCTACCATTCGTCCGTGCATTCAATACTGTTGCTACATTCGGTCGGGTGCTCATGCCATTCACCTTGGAGGTTCTCCTGCTATTCATCTTGGGGTTCACGTCAGAATCCATTTTGCACATTTACAAATCTACCATTCGTCCGTGCATTCAATACTGTTGCCATATCTGGTTTGGGTGCTCATGCTATTCACCTTGAGGTTCTCCTGCTATTCGGCCTTGGGGTTTGCGTCAGAATCCATTTTTGCACATTTATAAATCTACCATTCGTCCGTGTATTCAATACTGTTGCCATATCTGGTCGAGTGCTCATGCTATTCACCTTGAGGTTCTCCTGATATTCATCTTGGGGTTCGCGTCAGAATCCATTTTGCACATTTATAAATCTACCATTCGTCCGTGCATTCAATACTGTTGCCATATCTGGTCGGGTGCTCATGCTATTCACCTTGAGGTTCTCCTACTATTCATCTTGGGGTTCGCGCCAGAATCCATTTTGCACATTTATAAATCTACCATTCGTCCGTGCATTCAATACTGTTGCCATATCTGGCTGTGTGCTCATGCTATTCACCCTGAGGTTCTCTGCTATTCATCTTGGGGTTTGCGTCAGAATCCATTTTGCACATTTATAAATCTACCATTCGTCCATGCATTCAATACTGTTGCCATATGTGGCTGTGTGCTCATGCTATTCACCTTGAGGTTCTCCTGCTATTCATCTTGGGATTATCGTCGGAATCCATTTTGCACATTTATAAATCTACCATTCGTCCGTGCATTCAATACTGTTGCCATATCTGGTCGGGTGCTCATGCTATTCACCTTGAGGTTCTCCTGATATTCATCTTGGGGTTCGCGTCAGAATCCATTTTGCACATTTATAAATCTACCATTCGTCCGTGCATTCAATACTGTTGCCATATCTGGTCGGGTGCTCATGCTATTCACCTTGAGGTTCTCTTGCTATTCACCTTGAAGTTCGCGTCAGAATCCATTTTGCACATTTATAAATCTACCATTCGTCCGTGCATTCAATACTGTTGCCATATCTGGTCGGGTGCTCATGCTATTCACCTTGAGGTTCTCCTACTATTCATCTTGGGGTTTGCGTCAGAATCCATTTTGCACATTTATAAATCTACCATTCGTCCGTGCATTCAATACTGTTGCCATATCTGGTCGGGTGCTCATGCTATTCGCCTCGAGGTTCTCCTGCTATTCATCTTGGGGTTCACGTCAGAATCCATTTTGCACATTTATAAATCTACCATTCGTCCGTGCATTCAATACTGTTGCCATATCTGGTCGGGTGCTCATGCTATTCACCTTGAGGTTCTCCTGATATTCATCTTGGGGTTCGCGTCAGAATCCATTTTGCACATTTATAAATCTACCATTCGTCCGTGCATTCAATACTGTTGCCATATCTGGTCGGGTGCTCATGCTATTCACCTTGAGGTTCTCTTGCTATTCACCTTGAAGTTCGCGTCAGAATCCATTTTGCACATTTATAAATCTACCATTCGTCCGTGCATTCAATACTGTTGCCATATCTGGTCGGGTGCTCATGCTATTCACCTTGAGGTTCTCCTACTATTCATCTTGGGGTTTGCGTCAGAATCCATTTTGCACATTTATAAATCTACCATTCGTCCGTGCATTCAATACTGTTGCCATATCTGGTCGGGTGCTCATGCTATTCACCTTGAGGTTCTCCTGCTATTCATCTTGGGGTTTGCGTCGGAATCCATTTTGCACATTTATAAATCTACCATTCGTCCGTGCATTCAATACTGTTGCCATATCTGGTCAGGTGCTCATGCTATTCGCCTCGAGGTTCTCCTGCTATTCATCTTGGGGTTCGCGTCAGAATCCATTTTGCACATTTATAAATCTACAATTCGTCCGTGCATTCAATACTGTTGCCATATCTGGTCGGGTGCTCATGCTATTCACCATGAGGTTCTCCTGCTATTCATCTTGGGGTTCGCGTCAGAATCCATTTTGCACATTTATAAATCTACCATTCGTCCGTGCATTCAATACTGTTGCCATATCTGGTCGGGTGCTCATGCTATTCACCTTGATGTTCTCCTGCTATTCATCTTGGGGTTCACGTCAGAATCCATTTTGCACATTTATAAATCTACCATTCGTCCGTGCATTCAATACTGTTGCCATATCTGGTCGGGTGCTCATGCTATTCACCTTGAGGTTCTCCTGCTATTCATCTTGGGGTTTGCGTCAGAATCCATTTTGCACATTTATAAATCTACCATTCGTCCGTGCATTCAATACTGTTGCCATATCTGGTCGAGTGCTCATGCTATTCACCTTGAGGTTCTCCTGATATTCATCTTGGGGTTCGCGTCAGAATCCATTTTGCACATTTATAAATCTACCATTCGTCCGTGCATTCAATACTGTTGCCATATCTGGTCGGGTGCTCATGCTATTCACCTTGAGGTTCTCCTACTATTCATCTTGGGGTTCGCGTCAGAATCCATTTTGCACATTTATAAATCTACCATTCGTCCGTGCATTCAATACTGTTGCCATATCTGGCTGTGTGCTCATGCTATTCACCTTGAGGTTCTCCTGCTATTCATCTTGGGGTTTGCGTCAGAATCCATTTTGCACATTTATAAATCTACCATTCGTCCATGCATTCAATACTGTTGCCATATCTGGCTGTGTGCTCATGCTATTCACCTTGAGGTTCTCCTGCTATTCATCTTGGGATTATCGTCGGAATCCATTTTGCACATTTATAAATCTACCATTCGTCCGTGCATTCAATACTGTTGCCATATCTGGTCGGGTGCTCATGCTATTCACCTTGAGGTTCTCTTGCTATTCACCTTGAAGTTCGCGTCAGAATCCATTTTGCACATTTATAAATCTACCATTCGTCCGTGCATTCAATACTGTTGCCATATCTGGTCGGGTGCTCATGCTATTCGCCTCGAGGTTCTCCTGCTATTCATCTTGGGGTTCACGTCAGAATCCATTTTGCACATTTATAAATCTACCATTCGTCCGTGCATTCAATACTGTTGCCATATCTGGCTGTGTGTTCCTGCGAGAATGTTGAGATTCTTGACAAATTCAAAAGAACCATCTGCAATATAATCGGACCTGACCTGGCATCTCGACTTCAGTCACTTTCTCATCGAGTTGACATGGCTTCCCTCTGTCTTTTCTACAAATATTTTCATGACAACTATCATTTATCCGTGCATTGAATACTGTTGCCGTATCAGATCTGGGGTTACTGCTCTATTTCCTGGCATATCCCAAAACAGGTTCCGCGATGCAATCAATCCTGACTTGGCATCTCGACTTCAGTGACTTTCTCACCGACGTGACATGGTGTCTTTCTGTCTTTTCTATAAATATTTTCATGGCAACTGCACTGACGATCTTTTTCCCCTGGTTCCCCGGCAACATGAATTTAAGCACGCTACAATCTAGGCCCCACGTTTTTACCGTTGAAATAGTTAAATGCAACTTTCACTTCTACTTCAACAGTTTCTTTTCTCGCACATTTCCACCAGTTGTAACTCCCTTCTGTTTACTTGCTTTCTTGATAGGTAAAATCATTAAAAATGTCAATGCACCGTCAATTGACATCTTCTATCTCCCTTTAATCCCCTTCATCTTTTTTCTTTTCTTCAATAATCCCTGTGCCAAGTCTTTTCTCTCACTGTAACATCTGCGCACTAGTGACAGCCTCGCTTTGGTTGGTGTGAAATGATTCCAAAACGGAAGCATCTGACGATCTCTTCCCAAACGTGTTAAAAGTAGAGAAAGAACTTAAAATAATGTGACGGGTGGAAAAGATCTATATATATATAACTTATTTCAATACGCAAATCGAATTATGTTAATGAAAACATTTATTGTTCGAAAAGCCATTGTTGTAGTCAGTTGAAATTTATAAAACCTTTCTCTTAAAACATTTGTTCCGGGGAATAGATGTATCATGTTCCTTATTTGCTATCTTTCTTTTCTCACTAACTCGCATCCTTTCTCTCAAGTTTTTTTCTCCATCCACTCCACCCCATTCTGATCGGTCTATTACCCTCCTCCTGACTCCCTCTATAAACCTACACCTCTTTCTCATCACTTTCCCCTATGTAACCCCCTGCGCAACAATGGCAGGGGAATGCCTTGCTTGGGGTGAAATGATTATAAAGAAAATTGTTTACATCCTCAAAATTGTCCTAATTCCTACTTCCTTTTAGGACGTGGACAATCATGGCTTTCCCCGTCTCCCTATCCCTGGTGGCTCTTAGTACGCTTTCTCCGTAACATCTCGCAGCCCCCGTTCTGTCATCCACTAACTCAAGCCCATAAATCTTTAATATAAATGTATAGAAACTAGCATGGCCACAAAATGAGGGATGAGTTTATATATTGATTATAATATAGAATTGATCCCCCACTTTATATTCACATTATAATTTCTTATAAACAGTTGGCATATATATTCTTCTTCTATGTGCTTTGTCTTTTCAAAGCCGTAGGCGATCATGGCCCTCCATGTCTCCCTATCCATGGTGGCTCCTAGTACGCTTTCTCGCTGTCCCCGTTCTGTCAAATATGTTATCCACTGCTTTCCTCTGTCTATTTTCCCCTCTATCTGACCTGTTAGTATCAGGTTCTCCAAGCCCTTCTTCCTTATTGCTTATCCCAGGAACTTCAGTTGTTTCTTCCTGATGCTCAATATTGATTTCCTTTTCGTTTCCTTTTTTTCCAACACCTCGTCATTGCTCACAGGGATGGGCCTATGATATCCTTAGCATCCTTCTGTAGAAACATATAAACTTCAAGTTTTCCCTTCATTTTGTTAATATTGCCCAACATTCATATTGAAGAACTGACATCACATAGCAATCTAGTACTCTCTTCTTTCTTTCTAATGACAGTTTCCTGTCTTTTAATACTTTACTCAGCTTCTGGAACTCGTCCTTCGCCATGCCAATTCGCTTATATCATGCTATAAAGTAATGGTTCAAAAGAAGAACGTTAGTGAATTTGATACTGACTTGGTGATAAGTACTTGTAGTTGTATATCAATCATTTTAAGAAGCTTGTATCATCAGGACATAAGTGATGTTGGCTCTAGACAGATTTATTTACAATCTCAAAATTGTCCTTACTTCTGGGAAATTACACTTAAGCGGTTTCTAGTGACGTTCTTCAAAATTTTAAGACATATCTTTTTATTCCACTGGCTGCCATCTAAAGTTAAAGCACCCTCTCTCGACAAAGAGGCACTAAAGTACATTAAATATTTTTGGACATTCGCCATATCTAATTCAAAATAATACTACGGTATTTAAATATGTAGGAATTAAAAATCGATCTGTTTTGGAAAATCGATTTGCAAGGAAGCAGGTGGAAGTGACGCAGGTTTCGAAAAATTTGGATTAATTGATTCAAAAATATTTTATTTTCTCCCCCCCCCCCGCAAAAAAAATTATTTAACTGTTCAGTTTCATCCAAAGTTTCATCAAAATTAGAATTAATTTTTTTTCCTGGACACAAAACGAACAATGACGTAAACATAGAATTCACATTTATTATTGACGGATACAGTCTTAATAACATAAGATAATTAAATGGCACTGGGTTGATAGCAAATAAAAAAAGAAAACTGCACCAATTCGCATTTTTTTATCGTTTCGCCGCAAGCAAGGTGGTAACGCCACTGATGCGCAGGGGGCTACATAAGAGTAAAAGATTAGATAGGAGGAGAGCAAAGAGAAAGACGAACCAGTTACAGGGGGTGTCAGAGAAAGGAGCAAGAGGAGGATGATAATAGAGGTGTGATGACATTTGCAAAGGTAGAGAGAAAGGAAAAGATATACAGAGGGGTGTAGAAAGAACTAGAGTCAAGTGGATAAGTTATTGATATTGCATTTAAATTCCTGGGGGTTGTAGCCGTCAGGAAAGCAAGAATATCGAAGAGAGTTCCACAGGCGAGAAGTGCGAGAAAAGAAGTTGATGGAGTAGAATTGTCGGCTGAATTTGGTTGATCTAACTGTGAATGGGTGGGACCCAGTAGCCAGTCTGGTTGCACGAGTAAACTATGTGGCAGGGGCACCAGTGACTTAAGTTCCTCGGAGCAGAAGCCATGAAAATATTTATAACAGTCAGAGGGAAGCCACATCTTGTCGGTAAAAAAGTGGCTGGAGTCGAGCCTTCAAGTCGGTACCTATCACATTACTGATTCTACTTTTGAGCCTGTCGAGAACACTGAGATGAACAGTGGGGGAGCCTGACCATATATGACAGCAGCATTCCATGCACGGACGGTAGAGGATAGTATGAAGAAAAGACTAACTATTAAAAGCAAAATGAAAGAATGTGTGGTCATGAGTAAGAGACAGAGCCCAAGATAAGATTTTAAAAAAACAAGGATTCAGTGTCAAGAATATCTAAATTAAATATACCGGAAAAAAGTTTTAGTAGATTTTACGGATTATCAACCCGTTTGGAGCTTACTTAAAGCAAGAAAATATTTTAAGATTATAAGAAGTTTTTGGACATAATGATTTACAATCGTGCGTTGTGGTGCAGTGGATATCGACTCGGAACGACAAATCGGGGAGCCGAGTTCGAATTCCAGTTGAATTAATGGCATTCATTTATGTGCAAATACCCTTGAGAAAGTTATTAATCCACCTCTTCCCTCTAGTTATGGGTTAAATAATAGGACAGATTGGGTCCTATAACCTTGGCTGGCAACCAGTCTACCGCAGAAAGCAATGGCAACCTATGGCGCTGATGATCATCTGCCCAGACAGTCATGTCTCTTTCGAGACATGATCGCTCACCCGTGTATCACGTATGGCACTTAACTGACTGACTGAATATAATAGTTGAAAACATAATTAAAACTTATACTGGGCATAAAATGGGGATCGGTTTTATATTGCAATGAAGTAATAAAATGATCACTTACTAATTATACTTAGTATAATAAAGTAATGTAATCTATCTCTTCTCCCTTCAGCTTGGAGGTAAATGGAAGGACAAATTAGGTTCTATAGCCTTGGTTGGCTACCAGTCTACTGCATAAAGTAATTCCAACCTACTGCGGGATGATCTTCTGCCAAGTTTGACATGTCTCTTTCATTTGGTATTGATCAGGCTCAACTTTGTTTAACTTGAGTGATTCTACGAGAACCAGTGTTTCAACGTGATGCACAAGATAAAGAAAGATGTATCTGAATTTAAGCTCCCTCGCCCATACTTGCCAGTCGTCATAGAGTTGAAAAGCGTCTTAGCTCACTGGTACCCCCATACACGAATTTGCTCGAGCAACAAGATTATCAACAAGGTCCCACCCATTTTACTGTGAAACCAATAAAATGTAAACTCAAATTCTACTCCAACAGCTTCTTTTTTCGCACTTTCCGCCAGTGGAATTCCATTTCGTTTACTTGCTTTTCCGACAGCTACAATCTCCAACAATTCAAATGTAAAGTAAATAGTCATCTCCTATCTCACCAACCTGCATCCTCTCTCTCATGCTCCTCTCTTCGTCCACTCCATTCTCATCAGTATTCTCTTCCTTCTCTGACCCACTTCCTGACACTCCATGTAACTTGTCACTCTTTTGTTATAACTTTCCTCCTATGTAACCCCCCTGCACAACAGTGGGAGTAAAATACCTTGCTTGGGGCGATTTAATTATATAAAAAAAAGATAGATAGATAGATAGATAGATAGATAGATAGATAGATAGATAGATAGATAGATAACCCGACAACTACAATCTAAAAGCATTTAAATGCAAAATCAACAGTCATCTCCTATCTCACCAACCTGCATCCTCTCTCTCATGCTTTTTTTTCTTCGTCCACTCCACTCTCATCAGTATTCTCTTCCTTCTCTGACCCACTTCCTGACATCCCCTATAACCTGTCACTCTTTTGTTATAACTTTCCTCCTATGTAACCCCTCTGCACAACAGTGGGAGTAAAATACCTTGCTTGGGGCGATTTAATTATATAAAAAAAGATAGATAGATAGATAGATAGATAGATAGATAGATAGATAGATAGATAGATAGATAGATAACCCGACAACTACAATCTAAAAGCATTTAAATGCAAAATCAACAGTCATCTCCTATCTCACCAACCTGCATCCTCTCTCTCATGCTTTTTTTCTTCGTCCACTCCACTCTCATCAGTAGTCTCATCCTTTTCTTACCCACTTCCTGACACCCCCTATAACCTGTCACTCTTTCTCATAACTTTCCTCCTAGTAGCAGTAAAATGCCTTGCTTGGGGCAACATGATTATAAAAAAGTAATCTGTGCCCCACAGACTAAACATTCCTAGCCTCTCGCTATTTGTATAACAAGTGTGCTGACAAATCTCACCTTTACAGCAGTGACCATCCATGTCACGTAAACAGAATTGAATAATCCCCGCTCTCCTCTTATTTGTATAACAGGAAGCAAGTTCCATTTGGAAACTTTCATTCAAAAACCTAGGATACTTTCTCAATCATTACAATTTTTGCATTTTCATGGATTAACCGTTTTCTTTCCTGCAAAACCATGAACTTCACTTCATATGTTTATACAAAGCCACAGAGTAAACCACTAATTTGAGTGGCTCTCAAGCCTTGTGTTAAATTTCGTTACAAACAAAAAAGATTACTGAACTGTTATCTAATATCGGTTCTTCTATATTCACAGAAGAATAGACTTGAGGTAAGATCAATGTAGTTCTCCAGAAAGATAGTGATAATATCAAAATATTATGGAAAAACACTCCTTAATACATTATAGGGAGCTTGATCCTCACAGTGTGTCGACAATCTCTGAACTCTTATCAGCCTAAAAAGGAGTCGACCGGCGTCGACTATATACAGTTTTTAATTCAGAGGATTCATTCTACTACACCGGTCGCCATCATGGTTATTGAATCCAGTCGGTCTTCTTATTTATCAATAAGCTAGTAGGAGAAGAGATTATACATGGATATTATTACACAAGTGAATCCAATGAAATCCACTGGAATTCGAACTCGGCTCTCTGA
This sequence comes from Ascarosepion bandense, assembly GCA_037127315.1. Taxonomy (NCBI): domain Eukaryota; kingdom Metazoa; phylum Mollusca; class Cephalopoda; order Sepiida; family Sepiidae; genus Ascarosepion; species Ascarosepion bandense. The sequence continues at coordinate 1,279,666 of JBBBDQ010001114.1, forward strand.
TTCCCCAAATCCGAGGCACAATCAATAAATCTACCGCCTCTCAAAAGCTTAGCGCTATATATATATATATATATATATATATATATATATATATACACTATTTTTATATTTTCACTTTCCACGTCGTTCGATGGCCCCGGATATTGTTCAAGAACATGTGCGATTTTTAAATACCTTTTCCTATTGTAAGCATTCTTTTATAGATCGATGTTGATTCAAACTGGCAGAAGGTAGCCGTGGCAGAAAAAAACGAAATGGCGGAAGACGAATAGGAGCAAATTAGTGAGATGTGATAGCGAAGGGCAGAGAATAAACTATGAAAAAAATTCAAAACTGCTATATTTTTTAAAAATTTCTTTCTAATGTTGACAATTTGTATAAATGCGTACGGTTAAGTTTTGCATTCATATCTAATATTTAACAGATTTTTTTATTCGTAGACATGAAAAGAGACGACGGGAAAAATATTGCTCAGAGAGAGGCCATCAAGAATGAATAAAAGACCGTTTCTTGCTGTATATAATAAGCAGGAAATGAATCAGTATACTGAAAAAGAACCAACATGAGAGAAGGAAAAGTATTTGCATTAAAAGGACATTCTTTTGAGGATGAAAGATTTCAGAATAAGATGAATTTCCCAAAGACTTGGTTCTTATCTGAAAAGGGATAAATATAACTTTGGTACAAATGTTTACATAGATTTATATAAAAATTTAAATAGTTTTTATCTATTATTTTCAATTTTATTATAGTCTCCGGAAATGTTTAAATAGACATACATATATATATTATCCTACATCTATCTCACGTCTCGGATTTTCTGGAATATAATATAATATAATATAATATAATATTATCATACTTCTATGTCACGTCTCGGATTTTCATGCGTCATGCGATCATCAGGTGCAAATTTCAAACTAAAAATATTTTCACCTGATGATTGCATAACTCATGCCAGAGACGTAGAATAATATATATATATATATATATAATACAGCTTTGTTCATACATTGAGCACCGTTTTATTAACACCTGAATAATAATACTATACATATGTGCACCATCATAGGTATATTTATTAATATACGTCACAATATATAATGTATAGAGGCAGCAAAGAAGTTTTTAAACAAATACTCTTAAATATAAGAGACAATGAGTGTCTGTTATGTTTAATCATGAGCCTTTCTAAACATCGTACCGTTTTACTCTCAGGGAGGCAGGCCTGTTCCATGCTAATGGGAGGTAGGAACGATTGTCTATGATGGTTAATTGATAGCAGCTTCGTTTTGGAAGCATTAAAAATTTACGCGTATTCAACGTTTAAACTGTGTAGTAGTCAGTTAACGATGGCAGGATATACATATCCTGAGCAGTTGGATATGATTTTTAGATACGGAAGCACTAATGGTAATAGACGCGAGGATGCACGGCTGTAACAGATTTCGTTTCCTTAACGAAGATCTCTGAGTCATCCAAGCTTTGCTGCTGTTTATCGTGGTTGTTGCGGGGACAGGATTAGTGGCACAACCAAACTTGAATCGGGGAAGACCGAGATCCGCATGTAACGCCCGAACAAGGAAAAAACATTCTACAGGCTGTCGGGGACGATGCAGGTATCAGCCAATGTCAAGTGGCCCTACCATGTCAGATCACCGGATAGAGGGTACTTCAAGAGCAGCTTTGTAACCGTATTTTTTACAACGTGTGCAGGGTCTTTCGTCTGTGATCACTCACCGCGGGAGAAATGTTGTCGATGATTTATTTAACAGCGTCCACAGTCAACATGAAAGTCAGTGACTCAAAAACGAATGATTTGCGGATATATGTTTATTTGCACATTTGCCCTTGTTTTTGTACCATATCTCATCGGGTGCTCCTGCTATCCACCTAGGGGTCCTTGACAAAATTCAACGGAGAATCTGTAATGTGATCGATCCCGACTTGGCAGTTCGGATATAGTCACCGGCGCAGTGTGGCTTCCCTGTGTCCCTTCTACAAATACTTTCACGGCTTCTGCTCCGATGAACTTAGCTCACTGGTGCACCCTATATACGAATTTACTCGAGCCACAAGATTAGCAGCTCCAACCCTTTTACAGTGAACCAACAACATGTAAATGCAAATTCTACTCCAGTAGCTTTTTTTCTCGCACTTCCCGCCTATTCCTTCCTTCCATTTACCTGTTTCCCTGACAGATACAATCTCCATAAATTTAAATGTAAAGTCAATAGTCATCTCCTATCTCACTAATTTGCATCCTCTCTCTCATGCTCTTTACTTCATCCACTCTTCTCTCATAAAATCGTCTTTGATGGTGGAGATTTTTATGTTAAGGTCTTTGTAACCTTTCTGAAGATGGCTCATGTGAGCCGAAAGCTTGGAACCAACTTAATAAAAATTTAACCAAATGTTGGAGAATTTTTGTCTTTATTTTCAACTGAAACTAAAGCCAAAATACTATGTTTAGAACGATGTTTTAAACATAATAGACATTCATTGTCTCTTATATTTAACAATATATGTTTAGAAATGTATATATATATATATATATATATATATATTGACACCCTGGATACAAAAAGGTACATTGGTCATGTATGTGGAAATCAGATAAGTATAACACTGTATTCCAAAAAACCTTTTTTTTTTCTCTGAAAAGCAACACGACTGTATCATCAAGCACTCTATACATGGTCTAAATATCTGTAGTTCACAATGATGTCGAATACACTCCTGCCTTACAGTGCTGGCTCATGCCAAGTGTTGGTAGAGACGATACATTCGGCCACATCCCTCTGGATATTGTTTCTTTACCTTGATGACAGTACTGACAGTTGAAAGGCTGACACCAACAATATACACGATCTCTCTGTAAGGCTTGCCAGTATGTTTGTGCAGCGTTAGAATGTTCGTACACATTTTTGGAGCAATTATCATCGCAGCCAATGTTGTCTGGGTGTGATAAAAACATGATGTAATCACGGATGACACAATAATATTCAAAGACAAAAAAATTAATCATACATCCCAAAAACAGATTCTTATTTTTGCACACTTTCTGAATCCGAGAAAAAAAATGGATTACACCCAGTAAATTTCTTCTTCTTCTTCTTCTTCACACTATCTCCTGTTGCACCACACAACCCTCGTTCTGTCACCGACCTGATCAGGCTCTTCAAATATGTTATCCGCTGCTTTCCCCTGTCTCTTTTTCCCTCTATCTGGCCTGTTAGTATCAGGTTCTCAAAGCCCTCCTTCCTCATTGCATGTCCCAGGATATTCAGTATTATGCTCAGTATTAATCTCCTTTCGTTTCCATTGTCTCCAAACCCTCACCATTACTCACATGCTTAATCCATGATATCCACAGCATCCTTCTGTAGAACCATATTTCAATTGCTTCTAGTTTTCCTTCATCTTTGATGATATTGTCCAACATTCACTGGCATATTGAAGAACTGACATCACATAGGAATCCAGTACTCTCTTCTTTGGTTCTAGTGAAATTTTCTATCTCTTAATACTTTACTCAGCTTCTGAAACGCGTCCTTCGGCATGCCAATTCGTCTTCGGATCTCAGGGAGTCGAAAACTGACCGAATGTGAAAAAAGAATTAATTTGCACAATGATATATATATATATATATATATATATATACTGGCATTATAGCCCGGTGTTGTGGAAGTGATATTTAATATATGTCTGTAATACAAAAACTTAAGAACTTAAGAAAACAATATTTTATTTTAATAAAATACAAGCAGTATTACCCGGCGTTGCTCGGTGTAATGAAAGCTTTAAAACTAATCCATGGTCCTGGAGCTCAGACTCTTTGGACGTTGGCACGAATGACTAAAAAACAATAGTTATTTCCAGTTAAAGCGAAACCGTAGACTGAAAGAAAAATGAATGGATGTAAGTCAAATTTTTATTACCTGGTATCGATATCAAATAAGTTCTTTTCGTGGTAAACTCAATTTTGAAGGCTAAATAAGTCCTTTGAGTAAATGGTATCATGGCTGAGCCTAAGAACTACAATTATACATACTTAGAGCCAATTCTGAAGCAAAAACTAAAATAAAAGGGCTGAAACAAATACAGACATACAGACAGATAAACAGAAACACACACACAAACATCTTGTCTTTTATATATATATATATATATATATATATATATATCATCAATTTTCTACACGATTGTAAGAACTGCAACCTTGAAACTTCTGAATATCGTTTCTTATGTCTTTGTCTATTAGTGTATCAAATTTGATTAAAATCGGACCACTCCTTCTATAACCTTATTTTTCGATTATCGATTTTCGATATTTATCGGGGGTAGCTCGACACAAAACCTAGCTAAGTACACTTGCAGAGGCTTATAGTACAACTGTGTAAATTTTTAAAAGAAAATGGGTTTAGCCGTTTCGGAGTGTATCAATAACGGACACACACATACACACACACAAACACACACACAGAGACAACGTTTCATTTATAAATAAGTTTAGATAGTTATAAGTATAGGTTAAGTGTAATATTCCTTATCCAAAGAAACACTGTCATTACTTGATAAGACACAAGTAGTGTCGAAACAAAATAACTACTTTTTAGTGATATTCTAACATATTTATGTCATAATTTATATATATATATATATATATATATATATATGTGTGTGTGTGTGTGTGTGTGTGTTAGTTCGGATGGCAAGTACAATGCTACAAGAAATTGTGCCATTTCTCTTGAACATGTTAAGAAAATAGAATTTTGGGCTTGCTATCTAAATGAGATAATATTCCACCATGTTTTACATAAGTTTAATGTGAACAGCTGCCTGCTAAAAAAAAAAAGAGACTATGTAGACGACAATTGCCCGAATGAAACGTCGATTTTCTTGCTACCTGAATTTTGACAATGATAAGTTGCACTGTTCAAAGATCCTATCCACAAAAACAAAATTCAAGAACGTGTTGCAGCTTATTGCAGCTCAAACTATTATCTTGACTGGTTTGTTTTTTCTTTAGCAACATATCAACAAGTATAGGTTATCTAATGCTTAAATGTAAATATGTTAACATATATATATGTATGCTAAACATATATTGTCTTTATTTTCAATTGAAATTAAAGCCAAAATACGACGTTCAGAACGGCTCATGATTAAACATAACAGAAATTCATTTTCTCTTATATTTAGCAGTATATATATATATATAGATAGATATATATATTATGTGGATGACGAATATATATATATATATATATATATATACAGGGGTGGGGAGAGAGTTAGAGTCCAGTGGTTAGTAGATGAGTATTGACTTTGCATTTAAATTTCTGGAGGTTGTAGCCGCCAGGAAAGCAAGAATACGGGAGCAAGTTAACCTTCCCTTTCTCTCCACCTATGTATCTGTCATCGCACCTGCTTTCTCAGCTTTCTATTGTTCCTTTCTAACTAGTTTGTACTCCTCACTCTTTTCTAATTAATCTTTTTACATTTATGTAGCCCCCTGCACATCAGTGGCATTTCCGCCTTGCTCGGGGTGAAATGATTAAATATATATATATATATATATATATATATATATATATATATATATATATATTTCATTTTTCTTATCTAATGTCTGCCTGATTTTCTGGAATGAGGCGTCATCTTTATTTGCATTATTATCAGTTTGAATATTTTTCTCATATTTGCGGTTTCCATCACAGCATTCATTTGTTGTGCGTTCCGACCTTTTGCAGAGGCTTGTTGATTCAGGAAACAACTGAAGACTTCATGAAAGTTTTCGTTTGGTTGACCATTTACTTTTCTTTACAGTGCGAGTCAAGTGTACAAGCGTCTGGGAGTCACTCGAGCCAAAATGTTTACAGAGTTTACGGCACAGTTTATGCAGACATTTGGCAAAGATAACGGTAACCCTAAGCTTGAACGGGTTAAAATTTTAATTGCATTATAAAAAAAAAGATAAATGATGATGAGAGGGTCGGGGAACAAATGGTGCAGTGCGATGCTCGCTCGCCGGCAGGCCAGCTGTTTTTCTTCCTTTCGTCGCTTCAAGGAAACGGAATCCAGGTTTCCTTTTCTCGACGTGTTACACAGGGTAGTTGTGACACAGACAACTAATTAATCCGCTTCTCCTTCCTCTTTGTCGGTCTGACTGTCAATCCGCAACCTCGACACACACAATCCACGAAGAAAATCCCGTTATGACAGCAGCACTGGCACCCGCTTTTTATGCCATTCCAAAACGGTCAAAATTTGCATGTGTGCAAATGTCGTCTCGTTTTGGATGAAATAGGCTCGCAGAAATTGTGTCTTCAATAGCGGCCATCTTTCTTTTTTTTATTATCTTACAGGCAAGACATGTTCGCGCTCGTTTCGAATTCCGAGATAAGTCATGTCTTTCGTTACAATGGTATTTATCTCTTATGTCCGGGTTTCTCTTATATCCGGGTTATACTCTATTATCTTACAGGCAAGACATGTTCGCGCTCGTTTCGAATTCCGAGATAAGTCATGTCTTTCATTACAATGGTATTTATCTCTTATGTCCGGGTTTCTCTTATATCCGGGTTATACTCTATTATCTTACAGGCAAGACATGTTCGCGCTCGTTTCGAATTCCGAGATAAGTCATGTCTTTCGTTACAATGGTATTTATCTCTTATGTCCGGGTTTCTCTTATATCCGGGTTATACTCTATTATCTTACAGGCAAGACATGTTCGCGCTCGTTTCGAATTCCGAGATAAGTCATGTCTTTCGTTACAATGGTATTTATCTCTTATGTCCGGGTTTCTCTTATATCCGGGTTATACTCTATTATCTTACAGGCAAGACATGTTCGCGCTCGTTTCGAATTCCGAGATAAGTCATGTATTTCGTTACAATGGTATTTATATCTTATGTCCGTGTTTCTCTTATATCCGGGTTATACTCTATTATCTTACAGGCAAGACATGTTCGCGCTCGTTTTGAATTCTGAAGTAAGTCAGGTCTTTCGTTAGAGTAATTATCTAGAAAACATCCACTTTGGAGTCGGTTCCCCAGAGCCGTGTTTCGCTAGAAGTGAAAATTACTATAAATACAACAGGAAATACGGTATTCTTGTAGCATGATACACGTAGCATGGCCGGTCCTGGTCGTAAAGATAAGAACTACGCCAACTAACGTCAATTCAGTCGGGTTTCAATCCTGGCTACAAGCAATCGAATATCTAACCCTACTGATGAGCTGTGAAACAGATGTCTGCGGATACATTTTTGGTGCAGTGGATATCGGCTCGGAACAAGAAATCGGGGAGTTGAGTTCGAATTCCAGTTGAATTCGTTGCATTCACTTACGCGCAAATTCCCTTGGGAAAAGTATTAATCCGCCTCTTCCCTCCAGTTATGGGTTAAATAACAAGACAGATTTTGTTCGATAGCCTTGGCTGTCAAACAATATAATAATGTCAACCGACTGCGGAAAAAATCTTCTACCCATTCAGTCATGTCTCTTTTGAAACATGATCGCTCAAAGCGTATTATGGCCTTTACTGGGCCTTTACTGGGCCTAAAGTGGGTGATCGGCTTTCTAGTGTTATGAAGTAATAAACTGATACCCCACTAAATATTGCCTAATAATATAACACATCTCTTTTCTCTCCAGTAATGGGTTAGAATAATAGAACAAATTGGGTTCTATAGCCTTGGCTGTCAACCAGCCTACCGCAGAAAGTAATAGCCACCTACTGTGATATTATCTTCTGCCCAGTTAGTCATATCTCGAGAGACACATGATCGCCCAAAGTGTGTATTCACGTATGGCACTTAACTGAATGATATGGAAGTGAGAGGTTTGAAATATTTCGTTTGTGAGAAAAAGTGTGTAGGGGGAAATAATTTGTCACCTAAAAGGACGCGGAGACACTTTTAGACTCTATCGAGACTGGAAAATGGAACTGGGAAAATATGGCAAGAATACACCATTTTGGTTCTGGTTTGGCTTTTGTAAAAGAAATTGGTTGGTTGGTTGTTTTGTTTTATGGCATATCAACCTCGGCGGATCATTTATTGCCAACTAAATTTTATTTATTTATTGCTGGTTATACCTTTTTCTTTCAACAATTTATTGTTGTTTTTTATATAAGTTTTGTGTTTAGTAATACATTTTTTTCTTTTCGAGTATCGAGCTTCATTGGGATTTGTTTTTAAGGGCAGGGTCCCCAAGTCCTACCCTTGTTATTTAACCCATAACTGGAGAGAAGGGACGGATTAATACCTTTCCCAATGGTACCAGTGCTTAAGTGAATACAGGGTATTCAACTGGAATTCGAACTCGGATCACCGATATCTCTTTCCGACCCGTTATCCACTGCACCACAACGCACATCCTTTACTAAACGCTTACAGCACCTGGTATTCCCAAGCGGTCACCCATCTAAGTAATGACCAGGCTCAACATTGCTTATCTTTGGTGATCGAGCGAGAACCGGTGTATTCAATGTGATAGGCCGGAAGTATTGTAAAAGAAGAGGATAGCAGAAAGAGTGAAATACTTACTGGAACCTATTTTTATTTTTTTTTTCTCAGCATTTTAAGCGGTGAATCGTGTGTACAAGATTCACTTTGAGGCCTAATAGTCGCTCGAGGCGCTTGTCCCACTGAGAAAAACAAACATAAAAACACGCTGATCCGACCTTGAACTATTTCCATTTACGATTTTGAAATCGTGATTGAAAATAGATCCGGGTCGGATGGGCAAGTTTCTTTTTTCTTTTTCTTCCGCTAACCCATTTAGCTTTCATTGTTTCCTTTTTAACAGAAATTTCATCGAACGACTCGCTTGTCTTTCAAATTATATTCCCTTCCCACTTTAATGCGTCTTCATTCGTTGATATTTTTCATCTTTTCTCTTTCTTTTCGTCTTCTTCCTTTCCTTCATCTTTTTTTGTTTTCTTTCTTTTAAGTATAGCTTCAAAATATTTTCTTTCTCGTTTATCTTTCTTTGGATTTTTCATTTCAAATCTCTGTACAGTCATTTTTCATTATATTATTTTTCTGCCTCTTTCTTTTACTTTTTTTCATTCTTTTCTTTTAATCTTTCTTTTAGTTTTTATTTTTGTTACTGTTATTAAAAGCTTTTTACCTGTTTATAGTCTTTCTTCTTTTCATTCTTTCATTTATTCATTCTTTCATTCTTTCATTTTTCATCCTTTCATTTTTCATTCTTTCATTTTTTCACTTTTTCATTCTTTCATTCTTTCATTTTTCATTCTTTCATTCTTTCATTCTTTCACTTTTTCATTCTTTCATTTTTTCATCCTTTCATTCTTTCACTTTTTCATTCTTTCATTCTTTCACTTTTTCATCCTTTCATTTTTCATTCTTTCATTCTTTCATTTTTTCACTTTTTCATTCTTTCACTTTTTCATTCTTTCATTTTTTCATCCTTTCATTCTTTCACTTTTTCATTCTTTCATTTTTTCATTCTTTCATTTTTTCACTTTTTCATTCTTTCATTTTTCATTCTTTCATTCTTTCACTTTTTTATTCTTTCATTCTTTCATTTTTTCATTCTTTCATTTTTTCATTTTTCATTCTTTCATTCTTTCATTCTTTCACTTTTTCATTCTTTCATTTTCCATTCTTTCATTCACTATTTCTCGTTTCTTTATTTTTAATTCATACTTTCTTCTTTTATCTTACAATTAATATTAAATTTATTTGTTCATTGACTTTTCTAATATTTTTGGCTTCTTTACTGTTTTTTTTTTTCCTTTTTTCATTCACATTTCTTTCGCTTTTTTCTTGATTTAATTCTTCTGTATATCCTTCATGAAATTTTTTATTCATATCTAAATATTTTCACCCCGGCCTTTCATCAATTACTTTTTTTATTTTCAGTTTTTTCCTTAATTCCTTTATTTTATTTTTCATTTAGTTTTTTTTATTTCATTCGTTCTTTTGTTTTTCTTTTTTTCATTGTTTTTTCATTTCGTTTTTCCTTTCATTCTTCTTAAATGCTTTTTCTAAGATTTAAATTTTTCTTTCTTTATTCTCTCTCTTTCTTTCTTTATCTCTTTCTGTTTCTTTCTATCTAGCTCTCTTTCTTTCTCTCGTTTTCTTTCTTTCTTTGTAGTATTATGTGCTGCTTTTTTTTTTCATCCACGCATTCTTTCTTTCAGTGTTTTTAATTTCCTAGAATTTGTTTTTCTTTCAAACGTTTATTCATTCATTCATTCTTTTTTCTATTGTTGAAAGTTTCTAATTTATTATTCCTTTTTTATTTATTTCAGTATAGACTGCTATATATATATATATATATATATATATATATATTAACATGCCCAGTGAACATAGAAGAATCCAAAGGAGTATCCTGTACATACAATGGTAGGATAACTCTTTAAGAGAGCTCTAAACATCTTCTCTCGCACTTCCCGCCTGTGGAACTCGCTCCCGTATTCTTGCTTTCCTGACGGCTACAACCTCCAGAAATTTAAATGCAAAGTCAATACTCATCTACTAACCACTGGACTCTATCACTCTCCCCACCCCTGTATAACCTTCCCTTTCTCTCCACCTATGTATCTGTCATCGCACCTGCTTTCTATTGTTCCTTTCTAACTAGTTGGTACTCCTCACTCCTTTTCTAATTAATCTTTTTACATTTATGTAACCCCCTGCACATCAGTGGCGTTTCCGCCTTGCTCGGGGTGAAATGATTAAAAAAAAATGCATATGAATACATTTAGAGCAAATATAAGAAAAATTAAAACAGACGCGTTATTTCATGGTAATTCGGAAGTATAGGCCTATTTCAGGCGAGCCATCTTCAGCTTCTGTCTTTATTCAACGAAGGAATCTATAGGCCTATACTTCCGAATTACCATGAAATAACTGTCTTAATTTTTCTTATATATATATTTCTTTTTTTAATCATTTTAATATATATATATATATATATATATATATATATATATATATATATATTTCTTTTTTTAATCATTTCACCCTAGGCAAAGAATTCCACTGCCACTATTGCGCAGAGGCTTACATAGTTAAAAATGATGAGAAAGAGTGTTTAGTTATAGGAAATGTCGGAAGGAGGGTGATAGACGGGTAAGGATAACGAGGATGGGGGTTTGGGTAGATGGGAAGGGTGTTTGATAGAATGGGAGCAGGTTAGTGTGTTAGGAGGTGTCTATTGACCTTACATTTAAATTCCTGGAGATTGTAGTTGCCGGGGAAGCAAGTATATAGAAGGGAATTCCACATGCAGGAAGTGGGAGAAAATGAAGCTGTTATAGTAGTAGTTGCGGTTACATTTTATCTGTTTCACTGTAAAAGAGTGGGACCTAGTTGCTAATCTAGTATCTCGTGCAAATTCATACCTAGGGGCACCAGTGATCTAAGTTCATCGGAGCAGAAGCCGTGAAAGTATTTATAGTAGAGGCACAGGGAAGCCACATCAGGCCGGTGAGAGAATGACTGCAGCCGGTCTGCCAAGTCGGTATCGATCACATTACAGATTCTCCGTTGTATTTTGTGAAGAACCCCGAGGAGAATTGCAGGGGCACCCGACCAGATGTGGCAGCAGTATTTATTTATTCATATTTTTTTCCTTTTTGGTTTTCATTCCTGAACATCTCTTTCTTTCTTTCTTTGATATAGTAATTCCTTCGTTTTTTTTTATTTCCCTTTTTCATTCATTCGTTCTTTCTTTATTTCTTTCTTTCTAACAATTAGTTTTTATTCGGGTATTTATTCATTCAATTTCTCTCCCTTCCTCTTTTTTTAGGGCTTTTCTTTCCTATGTTTTATCTTTCATTCTGATAATCTTTCAGTATTATTCATTCATTCTTTCTTCATTTTCCATCATGTAATATTATAGGTCCCAACCTGGCAGATCGACTCTAGCCACATTCTCGGTGGGATATGGATTTCCTCTTTCTATTCTACAAATATTTTCTTGGCTTCTGCTTCGACGAAAGGAGTCACTGGTGCCCCTACCACAAGAATTTACTCGTGCATCCAGACTGGCAACAAGGTCCCACCCATTTACAGTTAGATCAACTAAATGCAGCCGAAATTCTACACCTGCAGCTTCTTTTCTTGCACTTTCCGCCTGTGTAACTCCCTTCCATCTACTTGCTTTCCTGGTGTCTACAACCTCCAAGAATTTAAATGCAATGTCAATACCCATCTCTTATCTACTTGACTTCAGTTCTTTCTACATCACCCAGAATATCTTGTTCTTTTCCTTTCTCTCTACCTTCGCAACTGTCTTCACACCCATGTTCCCATCCTTCTCTTGCCCGTTCTCTGACACCCCCTGTAAGTGGCTCGTCTTTCTCGTTACTCTCTTTCTATTTATAACTTTTCTGTATTCCCCTGTGCATCAGTGGTGGTACTACATTGCTTGGGGTGAAACAATTAAAAACAAAATTCAAGATGAAGATAACTGTTCAAACAATGTAAATAATGAGTACAGTAGTTTGCACAAAGAAAAGGTTGTTGCAATTTATAATGACAAGTTTTGATATTTGGGGTAATAGTCAGTCTGTTAAGTGCCATACGTGTTACCTGCTTAGGCGATCATGTCTCGAAAAAAACATGACTGACTGAGCAGAAGATTTTCCCACAGTAGGACGCCATTACATTCTGCGGTAGACTGGTTGCCGACCAAAACTACAGAACTCAATCTATCCTGTTATTTAACTCATAGCTGGAGGGAAAAGAGATGGATTAAACCTATTTGAGCGTAGGTGAATGTAACGAATTCGAACCTGGCTCTTCGATTTCTCTACTGAGCCACAACACACATTTGAAGTTAACAGAATTAATAAAAAATAAATAAATAAATAACAACGAATAACCATGAAATTTTCCACATCCTACTGGGCAAACACTGGTGTCCCTCAGGGCTCTATACTAAGCCCGACTCTCTTCCTTATTTTCATAAATGATCTCCCAGACGAGATCAAGTGCCAAGTTGGCATCTACGCAGATGACACCACAATTTACTCCTGCATCCGTAAGAAATCCGGCAAGGCGGATGAACATAACCTCGCTGCTGATCTTAAGAGGGATCTATATTCTTTGGTGAATTGGGGTAAGAAGTGGCTTGTAAATTTCAATGCGTCTAAGACCAAGCTTCTGTCTGTTAGTCATCACAGTCAACCTCTCCTGTTTTCTTTTACTTTTTTCATTCATTCATTCATTCTTTCTTCATTTTCCATCATGTTTTTCAGTCCCGCTATACAGTCTTTCTTTTCTTTTCTTCCATTCTTTCATTCAGCTAATATTTCTTTCCTTGATTTTAATAATTCATTCTTCCATTATTTTCGTTTATTTCATATCTTTCAATTGTTTTTTCCTCCTATTAAATACTGGGCCATGAATCAAACTCAATAACCTATTCTTGACCCAAAATTAGAATCTGTTCAGGCAATGAAGACCAACACCTTATTACATAACTAAATTGATTCAAATGAATACGAAATGGCAGAGAGGAAATGAATTAAAGAGAGCTAAGACAAAAAAAATGTTGAATCATTCGCTTAACGCGATGGGAATTAAGGATATAGAAAAAAAAACTACTTGTAGAATGAATAACACAAAGCCGGTTACCCGCCTAAAAATAAAGATATGGTAAGATTTCTAAAGAGATTAGGAAGAAATTGCAGAGAAAGACGGCTTGAAAGCTAAGATAACAATGCGATAGAATTTGGCGAAAAGAAAAGGAAGAAAGCGACGTGGATTTCGGGGAACAGTTTGGAATCGCAAAGCTACAAGGATCATTTAAAAGTAAAGAAAGTAAAAAAAACGGAATAGTTCTGGACAGAAGTAAAAAGAGAGGGAATTTAAGACTGAATAAATGGAGGGAATTGCAAAAATGGTCGATCTTTGATTAGGGAAATCTGCAGAGACACAAGAAAAAAGATAGTGGAAATCTTGAGAAGACAAGTTGATTTAAAGAAAGATCCCTGATAAAGAATGTAGAATGTGAGGTGGGTATGATGTTGAAAGACCCGAGACCCCCTAGTGATCGTCGCGATGACATCACTGACGACACCCTCTAGTGCCCCCATTACGGTGCGTGTGTTTGAAAAAGTAGAAAATTAAGACAACAAGGATGACAGAGTTTGGCAAAAAGAAAGTAAGGATAAAAGAAAGAATTAAATAAAACGATGCGGATTTCGGAAAACAGTTTGAATTTGAAAGTTACAAGCATCGTTTAAATAAAAGACAAAAGGACATTTTCTGGACGGAAGTGTAAAAGAATTGTATTTGTAAATGAGAAGAAATAGCGACAAATGAACAATTTGCTGATCAGTAACTGAAGAAATGGATACCACATTACGCAATAACCCCAGGCCTAACATATAGATGGCGTCACTAATAAAAATCCATGTGATTTTTATAAAGTACTAACCTTCAAATGGCACGTGACAAACTTTGGGCCCAGTCGAATTATTAGTTTACAAATTCCAGTTATTTATTTAAAGCTACTGTTGCAAATGTGCGTTGTGGTACAGTGGATATCGGCTCGGAATGAGAAACCGAGGAGCCGAGTTCGAATTCCAGTTGTAATCCATCGTATTCACTTACGCGCAAATACCCTTGGGAAAGGTATTCATCCGTCTCTTCCTTCCAGTTATGGGTTAAATAACAGGACAGATTGGGTTCTATAGCCTTGGCCGGCAACCAGTCTACCGCAGAAAGCAATGGCAACCTACTGCGGGATAATCTTTGCCCAGTCAGTCATGACTCTTTCGGGATATGATCGCCCAAACGTGTATCACGTATGGCACTTAACTGACTGTTGCAAACTTTCAAACATTGAAAAATCTGAATTTGTGTGTTGATAAAGCATTGCTTTCTGATGAGAAAAAATACTGTTCAAGCAAAGCAATGGTTTGATAAGTGTTATTCAGTTGCGTGAGATATCAGAGCTGTTGAACATATCAGAAGGCAGTGTATTTACCATTTTGCATGAATATCTGTCAATGAGAACGTTGTGTTCAAAATGGGTGCCGCGTTTGCTGACAGTTTATCAAAAACAACAACGCGTCGAAAAGGTCCCCGTAAGCATGGGCCAAGCTAGTCCCCTTGAAAACAATATATTGCGCCTCTTCGGCTTTACCCTATCTTCCGACCTCAAATGGAACGATTACATTGAGTCAATAGCTAAATAAACTGCTAGGAAAGTTGGGTCACTGTGTCGTTGAAGAAAAAAAATTATTACCGTGACACATTTTTGAAGGAAAAAAAATTCTCAGAAAAATATTTTGGATACAAAACTAGAAGACATTTTTAGTTTTCTAATATAAAGAATAATAAAAAAATTTTCGTTAAAATCTGACTAACGCAACCTTTTCACTATAACCGAACATTTTAAAAAATACCTTAAAAACTCACCTTTTTGGCATTAAATAACTCATAATGGTTGATATGGTGTTAAACAAAACTCAAACCCAAACACGACTTAGTAAATATTTTTAAGGGTTTACGATTAAGTCAGCACAACAGAACTATTTGATCCGTTATTTTGAGTAACGTCTAAATGGCATATTGTTTTTCTTTTATTTTAACTTACTTCGGGAAGTAGGTGATCAAAGTTCTTTTTTATATAACTTAATGTTATGTCGCCAAGTATAAATGAATAACTCAACAACAGAATCAGAATATAAGTTGTATTCCGCGGAAAGACGGTTAGTATGTACAGAAGTGATTAGTAATATTTACAATAGAAAAGATACAAGAGTCCAATCCGTCGTAAGACGTGTGTATACGTGATTACTTCCGGTACGCCACCGGAAGTGTGACTAACTCTTCACTGACTCGCACTGACTCTTCAGTAACTCATTAGAGACTCTCAAGTGACTCTCTACGACTCATTATTTAGTCATCCCTCCCAGTAAGGGTAACATATGTCACATGCTCAGTTTATATCTGGGATTTCCGGGCTATATGGCCCGGCCAAAAAATGTCTGTCTATTTTTGCCCAGTCGTGATTCTACCCTTCGGCGGAACCACGACTGGGTTATTGCTCTCTGCTCGGAAGCAGAGAGCGCCCTCTACCCGAAGGCAGAGTGCTGACAGTGTCGTAGAGTCGTCAGTCTAGTGACTCTGTACGACTCATTATTTAGCTGTCCCTCCCAGTAAGGGCAACATATGACACATGGTCAATTTATATCTGGGATTTCCGAGTCATATCGCCCGGCCAAAAAATGTCTCTCTATTTTTGCCCAGTCGTGCCTCTACACTTCGGCGGAACCACGACTGGGTTATTGCTCTCTGCTCGGAAGCAGAGAGCGCCCCCTATCCGAAGGCAGAGAGCTGACAGTGTCGTAGAGTCGTCAGTCTAGTGACTCTGTACGACTCATTATTGAGTTGTCCCTCCCAGTAAGGGCAACATGTGACACATGGTCAGTTTGGATTTCCGGCTATATGGCCCAGCCAAAAAATATCTGTCTATTTTTGCCCAGTCGTGTCTCTACCCTTCGGCAGAACCACGACTGGGTTACTGCTCTCTGCTCGGAAGCAGAGAGCGCCCCCCGCCCGAAGGCAGAGCGCTGACAGTGTCATAGAGTCGTCCAGCGACTATGTACGACTCTCGTCTCTAGAGAATCCGTCATTACTATATATAGCAATGAGAACAGTCCATTTGTAGTCAAATAGGAGCGGCGCCCTAACACTTAACCCCCAAGTGAGGCAGAAATGCGACTGATGAGCAGGAGGTTACAGTGAGAGAATGAAAAATATTTAGGGGATGTCAAAAAAAGATAAGAGATGGATGGGAATTAAGTAGATAAAAGATGACAATTTTATTTAAACTTTTGAAGATTGTATCTATCAGGTAAGTTTGTAAATGGAAGGGAGTTCCACAAACGGGAAGTGCGATAAAAGAAACTAATTGAGTAGAAGATAAGGTTACATTTGAATTTGTTCGACGGTAAAGAGGTGGGACCTTAGTGCCAATCCAGTAGCACGAGTAAATACATACAGTCAAGGTCCCAGGAAAAAAAATCATCAGAGCCGTTGCCATGAAACAACTTACACTACAGAATGAAACCACATGACGTCATTGAGAAAGTAACAAAAGGCTGACTGCCAAGTCAGAATCGATTATTTCCAAAAATTTAATTTACGATGTCCTTTTGTAAAAGCAGCTATATGATTTCCTGTTCCGCAGTTGGAATTCAATACAGAACTGGATGTCAGTCAAGACGAGAGGGTCAAACAACTCTGCTATTTAAATCATAGCCGTGTGCGGAAATGGACAGATTCTTTTTGCTAGAGAGAATTAGATTAGTCATTTTTTTTTAACTCTGATTATTTAAAAGCTTTTGTCTTTTGTATGCAACGATAAAAAATGTAATCATGAATGGTTAAAACTGAATAACTAATTCATCTATCATTAATATCTGATCTATCTCTTCGCTTATATATATATATATATATATATATATATATATATATATATATATGAAATGAATTGTTTGAACATTATTTTTAATCGACACTCGTATTTAAGTAGATATTCTGTTTTTAATTTTAACAGTATTATATATTTATATCTACTGATTATTTGCGATAAATTGTTACTACGAAAATGTCCAAACGAGGTTCCAATCAAGCCTATATAACACAATAAATTGCAACCTTTTTTGGGACTGGAGGCCATTCGTGGTCGCGTGGTCTAAGACGTTGGCAGATCAAATGGTAGCTTCCTCTATATAGACTGGAGTCGCAGGTTCGAACCCTGCCGAATGGCACACATTTTCGTAATAATCAGGCCAGTAGATGTAAATATATAATACTGTTTAAATTAAAAACAGAATGTCTACTTAAATACGAGTATCGATAAAAAATAATGTTCAAACAATTCATTTCAAATTGTCGGCTTTTTATAACAAAGTTTCGTTAAAATTCGTGAATTTAAGTAATATATATATATAAATATATATATATATATATATATATATATATATATAAACTTATCGCTATACTCGTTTCGAAAAACCCTCCGAGAATATACGCGGAAGGAAAAAAATGGTAATAAAAAAAGAACGAGCTAAGCACTTGAACATCAGTCAAAGTACTTAGCCCAAAGAAAAAAAACCCGAGACGAGTAACCTAAAACAAAAAGTGCTCAATACGCAAATAGAGCAAACAAAGTAAATAGCTAATCTAAACAGCCAACGAACCTACCAAGGTTTCACCTAACCGGATAGGTTAGCTATCGAGTCAGATAATTTTCTAGACATATATTGTTATATATAATAGACCATGAATGTCTATTATGTTTAATCATGAGCCGTTCTAAACATCGTATTTTGGCTTTAATTTCAGGTGAAAAAAATAAGAATTGTAAAATATTTGGATAAGTTGTTTATTATGAGACCGAAATATTAACAGAACCATATTTCTAAATGCAATTTAATGTATTGTGACCAGATTGAAATGTGATTTTATTAAGTGTCGGTTGCGTTTATTTAATGTAGATGGCCTCTAATATTAAATATCGGTCTCTCAGGTGATCTGCCGTCATCGAACCGCATTACAAATTTACTAACTGCGTCTGCTATTCGGTGACTGTTATCGTTGCTTACAAGATAAAATCATCTTTCATGGTGGATGTCGTTATGTTAACGTAACTTTTCGGAAGATGGCCTAAAGCTTACAACCAGCATAATAGAAAATATTAAAAGGTTGGACAATTTTTGTTTTTATTTTTACCTGAAATTAAGGTCAAAATACGATGTTTAGAACGGCTGATGATTAAGCACAATCGATATTCATTGTTATATTTAACAATACACACACACACACACACATACATTTATATATATATATATATATATATATATATATATATATATATTAACTATATCAACAACAATACCAATAGTAAGAGAATTAACTCTACCAAAACTAGTATTAATTAAGCTATAATTTATATCGTCTTGTATAACCCACCGAGAACAAACTCGGTGGGAAAATAAGGGGAAACAAAAAAGAAAGAAACGAAGTACATGAACAAAAAGTCAAGCACTCGTAAGAAAGAAAAAACCCAAGACGAAAACCCTAACACAAAAGCGCTCAATACGAAAGTAGATCAAACAAAGACAGAAAATCTAAGCAAGGGCCAACAACCGACCACGGTTTCGCCCTAAGACTCGTCAGGGAAATTGAGAACCAATTTCCCTGACGAGCCGTTAGGCGAAACCCTGGTCGGTTGTTGGCTCTTGCTTAGATTGTCTGTCTGTCTCTCTCTCTCTATATATATATATATATAGTGTAAGAAAGTTATTGAACACGTAGGTTTTAAACCCCCTGTTCAGGCATTTACTTCTATAAAGAGTGCTTGATACAACGTAGAGCTTTATATTGTAATGGTTGTTACAATGGTTTATAAAAGCTTAGTAACACTACACAAAAACTTCCGCGTTTCGGAGCTACGTTTGCTCCTCATCTGGTGATAAGTTGAAATGAAAAAATCTAAAAAGAAACGTAGCTCCGAAACGTGAAAACATTTGTGTAGTGATACTATGCTTTTATAAACCATTGTAACAATCATTACCCTATATATATATATGTGCGTGTGTGTGTATTGGAAGTTAAACGGTCTAATAGTGTGTGTGTGTGTCGTTGTGAAGAAATGCTTGTCTGTCTAGTTGTATGTTAGGCTGTAAGGTTCGTATATATATATATATATATATATATATATGTGTGTGTGTGTGTGTGTGTGTGTGAGGAATGTCTGTAGACGTCATTTCCGAAAAGGCCGGTAAAATATAGCGATGAAACGTTGCAATAACTTTGTATTGGTCAGATTTTTTTTTTATATTCTCGTCTATATCAGCTGTCGTCACCCCTCTGTGGGTCAGTGAGACGAAGCACGATGTTGCAGTAACCTTGTTTTGGTTCAATTTTCCATTATCGCAATTCTTTTGCGTTTTTGAAAATGGAATTGTAGTTTTTCATTTATTTTATGTATTAGGTAGACATGAGTTGGATTCATTTTCATGAATCTGTAGAGAGTTAGTGAAGTAATATTGATTTTCTAAGCGCAGTCCAGATGTGGCACAAGCCTGAACTTATGGGACACCCAGTGAGGATCGAGCTCACTACACGACTGAAATGATTCTAGCGAGACAAGCATGCTAACCATTACGCCACCTCGAGGTGCACAAGGTAGTGAAGTAATGTAATGTTTTAAACGAGTGTTTAAAGTTTGTAGCAACGCAAGTTTAGATCATGGCCCTCCGCATCATCCTATCCACTTTCACTCTCACTACTCATTCTACTTTCATTTTCTTCAATCTCCGCTCTACCTTCAACCTGCATATGTCAGGGACGATGTGCAGTGCTCCCCATTGTCTCTCTTCTTATCAATCCGTCACATGAGCATCAAATTCTCCGAGCCCTCTTTCCTCATTACAAACTTAATCTGTTTTTTTCCTGATGTTAAGTATTCTTTTTGTGTCTATCCTCTGCAAAACCTGGACATTGATTCCTTTAAGAATTTTCTTCATCTTTGATGAGATTGTCCAGCATTCACCTCGATATTGAAGGACAAACATCGCATAACAATCACGTACTCTCATCTTTCTTTCGAGTGAATTTTCCTGTCTCTTAATACTCTACTCAGCTTTTAGAATGCATCCTTGGGCATGCTAATTCATCTTCGGATCCCTGCATCGCATTTTCCGTCTTCTGTTGGAACACTTCCCAGGCATTTAAATTTTTGTACCGGCTTGATTTTAGTATTTCCCACCTGTATTTGGCATTTTGGGCTGCCTTTTTTGCTGAAGACCATGGATTCGGTTTTCTTGCAGTTTATTTTTAGTCCTTTTTTGTCAGGCTCTTCAACTACCTTCTGTAGGAGTTCTTGTAGTTTCCTTTCTGTGTCTGCAATCAGCACTGTATCGTATGCCTATCTTATGTTGTTTAAATTGTGGCCTCCGATGACAAATAACATCTAGGGTCCTCTAATACTTACATTCAATTTGCCTTCGGATCTCCGTATAGCACTTTCCGTCTTCTGTTAGAACCCTTCCCAGGTACTTAAAATTCTATACCTCATTGATTTTGGTATCTTGTACTTGGCATTTTCGGCTTCTCTTTCTACTGTTTACTAAGCATTCAGTTTCCTTTTTGTTTCTGCTTCCCAAAGGAGGTCTTGTAGCTTCTTTCCTGTATCTGCTATCAAGACTGTATCATCAAGCGGATCTTATATTGATCAGATTGCAGCGCTAATTGACCAATCCTGATACTTCCTCTATAGCTCTAAGCATAGACTTGTTGTATAGGTTGAATAGACCCGGTGAGTAGACACATCCTTGCTTTACGCCCCTTTCTATCTTTGTGTATCTGCTGAACTAGTTTCCTGTCCGTATTTGCTGCTAGTAAAGTTCTTGGTTTCTCTAAGGTCTTTTCCAAATATGTCAAGTTTGCCAAGCGTCTCTATCAGGTATTGCGTGCGTCTACTTTGTCGAATGCCTTTGCATAGTCGGTGGAACACAGATACACACCCTTTTGCATTTCTATTGCCCTTTCTGATTTGGCATTAGCGAAAACAAAATCCACGCCGTTTCTATGAACATCTGTCTAAACACACGTTTCCCTTGTATTCGTAGATGCGAGTCGTTAGATCACGTGATGTTTCACTCAAGTACACGTTGTTGCATTGCAGACATTTTATCAGATAATTTACATCATTTGAAATAATGTTTTTTTTAATATTTTTCTTCCTGATTATATTGAAGCTATAGAGAGATAGTTAAGGTTTATTGAATCGGTTTTGTGTTATACATAACCGAACTCCCTACAACTTAATAGATGTATTTGTTATCATCAGAAGGTTATCATTATGTTGGAATGTCTATACTTGTATGGAATAATAAAATATACATTTTATATGTTAAAAATAGAAATCTATTGATAGAAAAGAATAACATAAATTGTAGAAGTTAAAGTTCAGTGAGAAAGATGAGGGTATCAAGAGTTCATAGTAGTATGTGTAAATGTCTGTTAAGAATGTTGATCGAGAATGGTTGGTTGGTTGGTTGTTTTGTTTTTAAGGCAAATCAAGCTCGGATGGTCATTTATTGCCAGCTAAATTTTATTTATTTATTACTGTTAATATCTTTTTATTTCACTAATTTATTCTTGTTTTTTATATAAGTTTTGTGTCTAGTAATGCTTTTTTTTCTTTTCGAGTATCAAGATTCAATGGGGCTTGTTATCTAAGGGCAGGGTCCCCAAGTTCTACCCTTGTTACTTAACACATAACTGGAGGGAAGGGACGGATTATACCTTTCCCAAGAGTAAACAGTGCTTAAGTGAATGCAGGGTATTCAACTCGAATTCGAACTCGGCTCATCAATTTCTCTTTCCGTGCTGATATTCACTGCACCCCAACGCACATCCCTCACTATACGCTTACAATACCTGGTATTCTCAAGCGGTCACCCATCTAAGTACTGACCAGGCTCAACGTTGTTTAACTTTGGTGATCGAGCGAGAACCGGTGTATTCAACGTGATATGGCCGTAAGCACGCACATTCGTCACTAAACGCTTACAGCAGCTGGTATTCCCAAGCGGTCACCCATCTAAGTACTGACCAGGCTCAACGTTGCTTAACTTTGGTGATCGAGCGAGAACCGGTGTATTCAACGTGATAGGCCGTAAACCTGATTGAGAATGGAGAAGAAGAAGTAAAACGAATCAGCACACAAGAAAGAATAAGATTAAAAAATAAATAAAAGTACAAAATAAATTGTAATAATAATAATAAAATAAATATTAAATATAAAAATATTTTTATTCTTTTGTTTTTTGTTTTTTTATTTTTATTAATACTATTTTTTATTATTATTTTTTATTTAGTTTTATTTTTTATTTGTAAATATTTTTATTTATTAGTGCATGACTTTAGGTTCACACCAAGGGAATAAAAAGATATGCATCTTTAGCCTCTCTGACTTGGACTTTATTTCTTTACGTAGTTTCTTGTATTCGTTTCTATGTCTAGGCATCATTTTCCGTCTCCTTTGCATCATGTCAAGAATCTCTCTAGTCATCCACTCGTTTTTTCTTCTAAGTCTGATTTCCTTTGGGACAATGTTGATTGCGTTTTTTTTTTTAGTGTGTCCCATTTCGTGTTTCCGTTTCCAATTTGTTTCTCGTGTTTGTTTTCAAAACTGTCTGTGTTATTTTTCCTGCAGGTTGAGGTCTGTTGTATTGCAATCTGGGTGCTGCACTTGGCTTCTAAAATACTAACAATAAAAAAAAATACATGGAGCACTAAATAAAAGAACCCTCCCCAGAAATCACGAACACTACAAAGCAGACATTTAAAATGGCACGAACCAACGACATGAAGTAAACAACAATTTATACATAGCAGACTATACAGTGGCTTGAGAAAGTCTCCATCCCCTTTCATAATTGATATATATTTTTTATAATTTAACAGGAAACAACACAGTTTTCAATTCCAACGATTGTTAAATAATAAGCAGATCCATAACACTTTCCTTTAATATAAAAGTTACATTCAAAAAAATTCTCAATGATTCTTAAAATCATATAACTTAGAAAAATGTCTTTGCCAAAGTCTACACTCGCTAGATATTATACATGTTATCACCTAGTTTATCACTGATCAGTGGATATCGACTCAGAACAAGAAATATAGGGAGTCGAGTTCAAATCCCAGTTGATTTTCCTGCATTAACTTATGCGCAAATATCCTTAGGAAAGGTATTAATCAGTTTCTTTGCTCCAGATATGGATTAAATAATAGATTGGGTTCTATATCTGACTGAATATAACATTTGAAAATATAATTAAAGCTTCTACTGGGCATAAAGTGGGGGATCAGTTTTTTTTTGCTATTAAGTAATAAACTGATCCCCCACTAATTACTACTTAATAATATAATACATCTCTTCAACCCTCTAGCTATGAGTCAAATAACAGGACAGACTGGGTTCTATAGCCTTGGCTGGCAACCAGTCTACCGCAGAAAGTAATAGCAACCTAATGCGGGATAATCTTCTGCCCAGTCAGTCATGTCTCTTTCGAGACATGATCGCCCAAAGCGTGTATCCACGTATAGCAATTTACTGACTGACTGAATATAACAGTTGAAAATATAATTAAAGCTTCTACTGGGTATAAAGTGGGGGATCAGTTTTTTATTGTTATTAAGTAATAAACTGATCCCCCACTAATTACTACTTAATAATATAATACATTTCTTCAACCCTCTAGCTATGAGTCAAATAACAGGACAAATTGGTTCTATAGCCTTAGCTAGCAACCAGTCTACCGCAGAAAGTAATAGCAACCTAATGCGGGATAATCTTCTGCCCAGTCAGTCATGTCTCTTTCGAGACATGATCGCCCAAAGCGTGTATCCACGTATAGCAATTTACTGACTGACTGAATATAACAGTTGAAAATATAATTAAAGCTTCTACTGGGTATAAAGTGGGGGATCAGTTTTTTATTGTTATTAAGTTATAAACTGATCCCCCATTAATTACTACTTAATAATATAATACATTTCTTCAACCCTCTAGCTATCAGTCAAATAACAGGACAGACTGGGTTCTATAGCCTTGGCTGGCAACCAGTCTACCGCAGAAGGTATTAGCAACCTTATGCGGGATAATCTTCTGCCCATTCAGTCATGTCTCTTTCGAGATTACCCAGGCGTGTATCACGTATGACACTTAACTGACTGATACAATCCAGAACAATCAAAAGTGACACGTGCGTTCTTCCATAACAAACAAACTTGTCCAGTCTATTATTTTGCTATATAAGGTGATTTAACTGCCTACAAAATCATTCACCACATGGCTTCTTGGTATGTTGGTCATTGGATTCTAACTGAAATTAACTCGGGAAAGAAAATGGGCAATCCTCTGTCTCAGGAACTTAAAAACCTAATTTTTCAAAAGTACAATGAAAATAATGGCTATAAAATATTACAAAAAACTTTAGAATTGCCCCTAAGCAGTGTTAAAGCTGTAGTTAAGAAGTGGTTAGTGCACAAAATCACTGCTACTCTACCAAGATCTGGGAAACCGAGCAAACTTACCAGAAGAGCAGAAAACAAAAACCGGTCCGGAAAGCAACCTCCAGCCCTAGTGCAAAACTGGAAGACTTGAAAGCTTCAGCTTCCAGTACAGGATGAGAGGTCCAGGCATCTACAATTTCCAGAGTATTGCACCGGTCTAGTCTGCAAGGGAGAGTAACTAGTAAAAAACACTTTCTGAGGCTCATGCAAGCTAGGCCAAATATTGCCAAAATTCACATCAATGATTTTATGACCATGTGGCGAAATATTTTATGGTCAGATGAGATCAGTTGAGTTATTTGACTTGATTATGCTTTAGAGGTGTTTTTCAGCTGTGGGGCCTGTACAGCTGGTAACCATCCAAGGTGCCATGGACAGTGTCAAGTACCAAGAAATATTGGAGGTAAAATTTTGTGGCCATGCTAGTTTCTGTACATTTATATTCAAGATTTATGGGCTTGAGTTAGTGGATGACATAACGGGGGTTGGGAGATGTTACAGGAGAAAATGTGCTTAGGGCCATCAGGGATAGGGAGACGTGGAAGGTTATGATCGCTTACGTCCTGAAAGGACAAGGCACATAGAAGAAGAATATATATGCCAACTGTTTATGAGAAATAATAATGTGGTTATAATTAGGGGGATCAATTCTATATTATAATTAATATATAAACTGATACCTCATTTTGGGGCCATGCTAGTTTCTATACATTTATATTCAAGATTTAGGGGCTTGAGCTAATGAGTGACAGAACGGGGGTTTGGAGATGTTACAGGAGAAAGTGTGATAAGATCCACCAGGGATAGGGAGACGTGGAAAGACATGATCGCCTACGTCCTGAAAGGACAAGGCACATAGAAGAAGAATATATATGTCAACTGTTTATGAGAAATAATAATGTGGTTATAATTAGGGGGATCAATTCTATATTATAATTAATATATAAACTGATACCTCATTTTGGGGCCATGCTAGTTTCTATACATTTATATTCAAGATTTAGGGGCTTGAGCTAGTGGATGACATAACAGGGGTTGGGAGATGTTACAGGAGAAAGTGTGCTAAGAGCCACCAGGGATAGGAAGACGTGGAAAGCCATGATCGCCTACGTCCTGAAAGGATAGGGAACATAGAAAAATATATATGCCAACTGTTTATAAAATATTGTAATGTGGATATGAAATGGGGGATCAATCCTATATTATAATATATAAACTGATCCCTCATTTTGTGACCACGATCACCGTTGCAGCTGTATGATATGACACGATCTGTGTGAGCAAATTTGAGGATACCCTTATTTATTCTTTCATCAGTAATAGTTACATGATGTACTCACGATAAACAGGTGATATCTTCTTTATTTATACGGAGAATGTGGACAATTCTGACGATAAAACTTTATTTTCGTTAGGTTTGTGACCTTTGTCATTACGATGCGCTGTTTTCCCGCGAAAAAGTGATGGTATTTAATTTTAAATTAATCTTTGCATAAAGTCAGGGATCGGTTTATTCTATTCAACCTTAAAAAAATTGAAAATAAAACTACTAACAGTATATATATATATATCTTGGAATGCAAAATACAAAACATTAATCTGTACATAAAATCGGAAATCGATTCATACTATTCTTCTTTTATTGAAAGCCATGAGATTAAATTTACTAAAAACAGCTAAATATCCATATAAATAGGTGATATATTCTTTATACATACGGAGAATTTGGGAAAAAAAACTTCCTGCACTCTTTATAGAGTTAAACACTATACAACTCCATTAAGTTCTACCACGAAAAATCAACATGTGTTGTGACATTTCGAAACGCCCGTATCAGCGTTGATGAAAATAGAAGACGACAATCGACACTATACCATAAAATCACTGTCACCCATAGCTTATCTGCATCTTGAGTTTTCTCCCCTCCAAAAAAAAGAGAACGTTCTTTATTCACAAGCACTATATATATATATATATATATATATATATATATATATATATATATATTCCAACAATGGTAGTGATGCGTAGTTGTGTGTTGTTGCAGATTAACAGAATTTGGCCTGGTTGTAGATATCCTACTATAAGTTATAAAAAGGGATTATAAAACACGAAAAGCAAATTGAGTTTAGAAATAACATTTTATATATACACATATTAATTAAGGTTTTTACAATTAAAGTAATCCTTTTAGGATGGGTCCAACGGACGTTAAAAGTTCATGGCAATAAAATGCTAAAAAGAGAATTTGTTCGTCTGAATGTAGGAGCGTTGTAAATTAGGAATGTCTTTGATGTATCCACTCCTTTGGTCGGTAAGTAGTTTTGAGACAGCGAAGAATAAGATGAGAGGGAAGGGAGGCGAACACAGTAATTCGCTTGAATTCAGTTAAGGGATATACTAATTCCACTCGTCTCTCTCGAGTCTGTCTGTGTCGGCCTGTCTCACGATGCTTTCTGTATCGGCTTTTTATTTCGTCTTTTGGGATCGCAGCAGATCATTTGGGAATTCACTCTCGTATTTGATTCTGAGCTTCCCATTGGCCGACAAATAAAATTCTCGTAGGCTCGCAAACTGGAATTTGATATTTAATTTTTAGTTTTCTACCGGAACATCTGCGTGTAGCCGGGTGCGCGCCAACGAGTATTGGTCAATTTCTTTCTGGTCGTGAGAGTGCAAAAATCCGGTCCCTCGCTTTGCTCGGTATGTATCACTACAAACGCACTAAAAAATTCAAAAAACAATTTACAACACGCAGCTATAAACAGCAGTTTACCAGTGAGCAAATAAATAAAGCAATTTCAATAGCAAAAGAAAGATTCCACTTAGTAATCATATATATATATATATATTAGTCATCCATATACAAGGGAAGTTTTAAGGTGTTCTATATAAGCAGTGTATACACACGCCAGTCACCGAAAGAACTCAGTTCATTCCTGAAGAGTAATGC
Organism: Ascarosepion bandense; assembly: GCA_037127315.1. Lineage (NCBI taxonomy): Eukaryota > Metazoa > Mollusca > Cephalopoda > Sepiida > Sepiidae > Ascarosepion > Ascarosepion bandense. The sequence goes on from JBBBDQ010001114.1 coordinate 1,307,724, forward strand.
ATATATCGCATATATAACGGGTCATGAGCAAGACGCAATGGACCACAAGAGCGTCATTTGGATGTAAGCATGTTTATAGTGACTTTGTAGTACTGAAAAAAGAAAAGAGTGAAAAGATTGGAAAAGAGAAAGCCGGAAACCACATCCTAAACAAGGAACAAGGGATGAGCCTCTTCACCTGTTCAATAGACGTGAGTAGAGTCTGAACCGGGCGATAGTTTAGTCTTTCTACTCCAATTGAAAAAAAAAAAGAAAAGAGTGAAAAGGAAATAAATACTGAGCATCAGGAAGAGACTGCTGAAGTGCTTTGGAACGCAATGAGGAAGGAGGGCTTGGAGAACCTGATACTAACAGGCCAAATAGTGTGAAAAAGAGACAGAGGAAAGCAACGGATAACATATTTGAAGGACCTAATCAGGTGGATGATGGAACGAGGGATAGGGAGACGTGCAAAGCCATGTTCGCCCATTTATTGTCTATTTCCACGTTTCATACAGTTTTTACATGGTTTATTTTCACTTAGACTTTGCTTTATATTTTTATAAAGTTAAGACCGCTGTTTTGTTTTAGAGGAATCCCTCAACCATTAATGACCTTCACCATGCACGGAGAAGATAAATTTAGGTGATAATTCTAACCAGTTCGACTCCAATGCATCAGTTGTCGGATATAATATTACGTTCGTCTTATATCCACAGGGTCGTTGAGACAAGACGAGCATCGGCAATGGCTGCGATCTAAACGGCTGATTCCCCGAGCTAATTCTATTTTGGGTGAAATCATTTGCTCGACGTCACGACAGTTTTAACCTAGGCAGAAATAGTGACGGGAAAAAAAAGAATTTTTTTAATCATAGGAAAGGCAGAAAACCTTGTAAGTTACAAAGCGTGCAAGAATAACAAAAAAAAAAGAAAAAAAAGAAAAAGGAAACATTATTAAGAGTTGAATACAAGTGTAATTAAGAAGAGAATAAATAACGAAGGGAATTTTTTTATTTTAATCATATCACCCTGAGCAAGGCGGTAACGCCACTGAAGCGCAGGGGGCTACGTAGGAGTGGAAAGATTGGACAAGAGAAAGCCGGAGACCACATCCTAAACAAGGAACAAGGGATGAGCCTCTTCACCGGTTCAATAGACGTGAGTAGAGTCTGAACCGGGCGATAGTTTAGTCTATCTACTCTACTCCAATTGAAAAAAAAAAAGAAAAGAGTGAAAAGATTGGAAAAGAGAAAGCCGGAGACCACATCCTAAACAAGGAACAAGGGATGAGCCTCTTCACCAGTTCAATAGACGTGAGTAGAGTCTGAACCGGGCAATTTTAGTCTATCTACTCCAATTGAAAAAAAAAAGAAATAAACTAACTTCAATGATTAGACCAAAGTCTTGAGTTAAATCTAATAGAGCACGTTATTCACCAGAATATTAAAATAAGATACAGTGAAATTTTCTCAGGTTAAAACGAGTATATATGAACATTTCAATCTTGGAGTAAAGTCGGTCATAATTCCCGAGAGAAGGCAATGATTTCTTTTTTTTTGTTGTTTCTTCTAATGCGGCGTTTTGCTCACTGATTTGTCGTCAACCAAAAATATAACAGCTTCGCGATTCTCTTTTATAATAATATCAAGGATAACATCAATGGTTGTGCATTTTTTCTCTCTATAATCTGCCCCGATCGCAATGACATTTTCTATATTTATGGAATCCAAATCTGATGGCTAATTCAGTAACATCCTCAAACGGGACGTGTTTCTTTCTCCTTGCTTTGAAATAAAATGATTTTCAAAAAAGAAACATTATTACTTCCCATGAGCTAAAGGCAGAAACACATCGGTTTTTCAGTCCTTGATTTTATTTCTTTCAAGATACACACACACACACATACTAATACACACGCATAAATATGAAAAAACAAGGTTAGAGCGAGCTTAGATATTAAATAACGATACACATATATACCCGTTAGAATATACCTCAACATATAAAATAACTACCCGAACTAATCCAAAGAAAAACTTCTATGAATAAAAATTCTCAATACAAACATGAATAAAGAAAAAATGATAGGCTTTATCAAGGCAGACGTAAGGATTTTTGCAACAGGTGTTATTTAGAAAGACAATTAAAATTATCAGCTTTTCAAAATAATAACATTTTAAGAGAGGATCATAAATATTCATCAGGCTAACTGAAAAGCCTCGCTAAATTCCGGCAGTCTGATGACTGCACAAAATATTGAAAGACCCAAATTCAAAATGTTGATATATATATTATCTGGTTGGGTGTCCCTGCTATCAATCTAGGTGTCCTTAACAAAATCCAGTGGAGAATCTGTAATGTGATCGATCCCTACTTGGCAGCACAGATGCAGTCACATTCTCGCCGGCTCAGTTTGGCATCCCTGTGTCTTGTCTACAAATACTTTCACGGCTTCTGCTCCGATTAACTTAGCTCACTGGTACACCCTATATACGAATTTACTCGAGTCACAAGATTAGCAACTAGGTCCCACCCCTTTTACTGTGAAATCAATAAAATGTAAACGCAAAGTGTAATCCACCAGCTCCCTTTCTCGCACTTACCGCGTGTGGAACTCCCTTCCGTTTACTTGCTTCCCCAAAAATTTAAATGTAAAGTCAATTGTCATCTCCTATCTCACTAACCTGCATCCTCTCTCTCCCATGCTTTTTCTTCAACCACTCCACTCTCATCAGTATTCTCATCCATCTTTTACCCACTTTCTGACACCCCCATAACCTGTCACTCTTTCTCATACTTTCCCTCTTATGTAACCCCCTTGCTTGTGGCGATATGATTATACATATATCAACATTTTGGTCGTTCCCAAAAACCTGAAACAGGAAGCGACTCGAGTTTCATGCACTATGTGTAATTATCAGGCTCCCAGAATGCCACGTTAAACAGCTCAGTAACATGTAGAACTTCTATATCATAGCTAAATTTGACTATATATATATACACACACTAAAAAGTCTTCCTCCTTCTACCGAGCGCCCGTAGCTCAGAGGTAGAATCGCCGACTAACGCCAATTCGGTCGGGTTTCAATCCTGGGTGAAAAGCAATTGGCTGTCTAATCGTACTGATGAGCTGTGATACAGCGAAACAGATTTGTCTGCGGATGAGTATTTACGCTCTCACACCCTGATTGAGCACTCTGGAAGAATGGTAGACTTTGAAAAACAGTAGCTAGTTATTGGGCTTGTATAATGATAATATCAGTCAGTCAGTTAAGTGCCATACTTGATACACGCTTGGGTGATCATGTCTCGAAAGAAACATGATTGACGGGGCAGAAGATTATCCCGCAGTAGGTTGGCATTACTTTCTGCGGTAGACTGGTTGCCGACCAACGTTATAGAACCCAATCTCTTCTGCTATTTAACCCATAACTGGAAGGAAGAGACAGATTAATGCCTTTACCAAGGGTATTTGCGCGTAAGTGAATACAATGGATTCAACTGGAATTCGAACTCGGCTCCCCGTTCCGAGCCGATATCCACAACGCACACCCGCTCTCACCTCGCCCAAATTCAGCAGTTATCACGGAAAACAGAATCAAAACTACGAACTCGCTCTAGCTGATTGTACATTGAGGTTGCTTGAGATAGCAAAGGGGTTGAACATATCAGAAAGTAGTGTACCCATCATTTTGCATAAACATTTGTCAATGAGAAAGCTGTGTTCAAAATAGGTGCCGCGTTTACTCACAATCGCTCAAAAAACAAAAACGCGTCGACATGTTTGACGGTAGAAATCGTTCAAAATTGGTTACAAATAAAGAATAAAAATGTGATCTTTCACTAGAGAAAACGCGCCGTTTCACAAGTCATTCGCAACGATGGCAAAATTACATGAATTTCTTCCACGTCCACATTATTCTTCAGATTCGGCCCCCAGCGACTTCTGACTGTTTTGAAGTTCGCAAAAAATGCTACAGGAAAAGAGATTGGGCTCCAATGAAGAAGTTTGTGCTGTTTCTTATTTTATTTTCCAAACTCAACACACACAATAAAATTAATTCATCCATTGCTAAATCCGCTGCTATGAAAGTCGGCTCTCTGTGCAGGGCCCGGAAATTCTTTCCGTCTGAAACTATCCTGCACTTATATAAATCTACCATCCGCCCGTGTTTTGAATACTGCTGCCACATCTGGTCGGGTCTCCTTGCTATTCTCCTCGGGCTTCTTGACAAAATACAGCGAAGAATCTGTAATGGGATTGATACCGACTTGGCTGACCGCCTGCAGTCACTCTCTCACCGGCGTGATGTGGCTTCCCTGTGCCTCTTCTATAAATACTTTCATGGCTTCTACTCTGATGAACTTAAATCACTGGTGCCACCTAGGTGTGAGTTTGCACGAGATACTAGATTGGCAACTAGGTCCCACCCTTTTACAGTGAAACCGATGAAATGTAACCGCAATTTCTACTCCAACAGCTTCTTTTCTCGCACTTCCCGCCTGTGGAACTCCCTACCGCATGCTTGCTTCCCCGACGGCTATAACCTCCAGGAGTTTGAATGTAAGGTCAATAGACAACTCCTAACACACTAACCCTCTCATTCTCTCCAACTCTCCCCCTATGTACATCCTAACTCGTCTATCGCCCTGTGTAACCCCTTGCGCTATAGTGGCAGTGGAATGCCTTGCTTAGGGTGACATGATTAAAAGAAAAATTTCACACCAAGTGTATCGCAAAAAAAATACAATTGCGCGGGCATTCACCCCTTATCATATCCTTTGGGGTCAAAAACAAGGACGGCGCACCCAAAAGTTCGGACGTAGTGGAAAGCACACCACGTGGTCAAAAATAGGAATTTTCGACCAATCAGGGCTCGACATAAGAAACACACTTTTTGATCTCCCGGAGCCTCACCGTCAAGATAAAAGGAAAGCAGAAACTTTCAACGCCAGATGGAAGTGCAGCCAGCTCGAAACACAGAGAGGCACGGACAGCTTGGAGCACACAGACACAGAGAATTCAGCAGTTCACACAATAGGCAGTATCACGTATCAGTGAACATTATTTCACCCTCTCTTTTTCTCTCATCTCGCTCGCAACACATCGTCCGTGCTTTCTCTCTCACATTCCCAGTTCCTTTCTTTCTTCCTTTACACAGCTTTACGGACAACTACATTTTTGTATAAAAAAATTCTTTTATTTTTTTTTACGAAAATAAACAAACGTTTATTGTACTTTATTTGTAGTGCATTTTTCTTTTTATTAATTTTTTGAGGGACCTCTTCGCCCTCTAAAAGTTATATCGGAAATTGTGGCGTATTTTGAGACAAAGACACATCATTCTACAAAAAAAGCATCGAATTGTTAGAGAAGCATTGGAATTAGTGTATCACTCCATAAGGAGACTATGTTGATGAATAAAGTCAAATTTTGCCTAAAAGTTGTTTTATTAATTAGGTCCGGGACTTATTGAGTGATGTTTTATGTATATACTAAGAGTATAGCCCGGTGTTTCTGGGGTGTAATGAAAGCTTTAAAACTAATCCATGGTTCTGGAGCTCAGACTCAGCCTAAAGAATATTTGTGTGAAGTTTGATGAGAATCGGATAAAAATTGTGGATTTGTATAAAAGATAAACAAACACACAAACATCTTGTTTTTTATATATATATTATCGATTTTCTGCACTATTGTAAGAACTGCAGCCTTGAAACTTCTGAATATCGTTTCTTATATCTTTGTCTATTAGTGTATCAAATTTGATCAAAATTGGACCACTTCTTCTATAACCCTATTTTTTCGATTATCGATTTTCGATATTTATTTGGGGTACCTCGGCACAAAACCGAGCTAAGAACACTCGCAGACGCTTATAGTACAACTGTGTAAATTTTCAAGAAAATCGGTTCAACCGTTTCGGCGGAGTCTATAGGTAACGGACGCACACATACACACACACACACACACACACACACACGCACAGACAAAGTTCCATTTATAAATAAGTTTAGATTTGTTTCTTTTCCCCGTTCCATCTTTAATAACTTTCTAATACTTTAAGTATGATACCCAATTCAATTTAGAATCTGAAATTAGCAATTTCTGACAGTAATCCGAATTATTTTTACATTAATATTTAATTTCAAAATGAAATTAATAGTCAATTTATAATACTGTTTTCTAATCAGACATTAACATTAATGCACAAATAAATTGTTTTTCGGATATCTTGTCACGTTTTTCAAATTGCTATTTACTTGTATTTTGAATGGTCATCAAAAACTACGTAACAATATCTCCTCTATTGAGGAGGTTTGGTTAGTTTTGTTTAACTGCACATCAACTTCAGTGGGTTATTTAATTCCAAAAAAGTTTTATGGTATCTTTTTTAATATTCATTTATAGTGAGAAGGTTGATTTAGTCAGATTTTAATGAAAATTCTTTTGTTTTTATTCCTTTTTTAATTTACAAAAATGAAAATGTCTTCTAGTTTTGTATTAAAATTTTTTTGCAGAAAATAATTTTTTCCTTCAAAAATGTATATATTTTTGTTTTATAAAAGTCTATTTTTATGTATATATTTCTATAAAAGTGTATTTTTATAATTTTCATAGTGTTTTCACCACAGCTTGGTGGGGTTAACTATTTGCCCATAGCGGGGACCCTAACAGGTGCTACCACTCCGGGTTATGGTGGACCTGGGAACAACAGCAATTAAGAGGTGGTTTCATGCTCCTCACAACCTCCCAATCAGACGTCCTGCTGCATGATGCTTATTACTGTCATGCCAGGGACCGGTTATTTTTTTATCCTCCTCTCGCGATCGACACTATCACTTGACAAGACACAAGAAGCTTTAAAACAGTAACAGTTACTTTATTGTGATGTTATAACATATGTTACAAATTCTGAATAATTACTATTTATTTTATATATATATATATATATAAGAATACTTGACATTTGGTTTGTTTGTTTGTTTTTGAGGCTTAACGACCTATCAATCCTTATGGGATCATTTAAAGTCACAATGATTTTGGGTAAGGTTATTTTTATTTTTACAACATTTTTTCTTTTTCACGATTCATTGGGATTTGTTTTTAAGAGCAGGGTCCCCAAGTCTTACCCTTGTTATTTAACCCATAAGTGGAGGGAAAGGACGGATTAATACCTTTCCCAAGGGTACCAGTGCTTAAGTGAATGCAGGGTATTCAACTGGAATTCGAACTCGGCTCACCGATTTCTCTTTCCGAACCGATATTCACTGCACCACAACGCACATCCGTCACTATACGCTTACAGCACCTGGTATTCCCAAGCCGTCACCCATCTAAGTACTGACCAGGCTCAACGTTGCTTAACTTCGGTTATCGAGCGAGAACCGGTGTATTCAACAACTATTGTTACCTCGAGAATGTCAAGCAGGAAATGTGCAGATTAAACATCAATATTCTGGAAATATACGAAACTAGGATGGCCTAACACTGGGTACTTCAGGAGCGACAACCACAGGATAATATACGCAGGAGGCAAGAATAAGGAAAAGAGAGCCGGCTTCATATTGAACGAAGAAATCCGTTCTGAGATACTGTCAGCTATCCGAAAAAGTGCCCTTAGTCAAAATGAGAGGGAGACCCTGAAACATATCTATTATAGTATTAAATGCGCCAACGCCATAAAACACTAAGAAAGAAATGGAATCTTTCTACTCAATACTTCTTCTTCCTCTTCTCTTCTATGTACCCTGTCCCTTCAGGACGTAGGCGATCATGGCTTTCCACGTCTCCCTATCCCTGGTGGCTCTGAGCACGCCTTCTCCTGTTACACCATGCAAACCTCGTTCCATCATCCACTAGCTCAAGCCCTTAAACCTAGACTATAAATGTATAGAAACTAGCATGGCCACAAAATGAGGGATCAGTTTATGTATTGATCATAATATAGAATTGATCCCCCACTTTATATCCATATTATAATTTCTTATAAACAGTTTGCATATATCTTCTTCTATGTGCCCTGGCCCTTCAGGACGTAGGCGATCATGGCTTTCCACGTTTCCCTATCCCTGGTGACTCTTAGCACGCCTTCTCCTGATACACCATGCAATCTTCGTTCCGTCATCCACCTGATTAGGTCCTTCAAATATGTTATCCGTTGCTTTCCCTGTCTCTTTTTCCTGCTATCTGGCCTGTTAGTATCAGGTTCTCCAAGCCCTCCTTTCTCATTGCATGTCCTAGGAGCTTCAGCTGCCTTTTCCTGTTGCTCAATATTAATTTCCTTTTCGTTTCAATCCTTTCTAACACCTCATCACTGCTCACATGCTCGATCTATGATATTCGCAGCACCATGGATTAGTTTTAAAGCCTTCATTACACCCGAGCAACGCCGGGCTATAATGCTAATTGTAATATAACAATCTGGGCCCACCCAAAGAAAGCTGATGCAAGCGGGGGTGTTTTCCGGTCGTTGAAAGTAACGGATGTCACTTTGACCCTATTTCCGGCAGATGCGGAAATAACTCAGAGGCAAACAGACAGGTGACTCTGAGAATTACGTAGGCGTCGCGTGGGCGTCGCGTGATCAAGGCAAAGCCGGAAGAAACAAGTCCCGGTTTTGGAAGATATATAAAGACCGCGAAAACACGGATTCGCCGGTCAGAAGAAGTGAGAGCAGAAGTAGCAGCAGAACCACAGAACTCGAAGGAAGGCAGTTCACAGCTGCCCCCAATAGTATGCTGCTATTGCGGGGTACGCATTCGTCAACCCTTAGAGGAGCGCTCTCTCACTCTCTGTTCACTAGGCTACACGGTCCATCGTTCATCAATAAAAATATAAGTCATATATTTTTATATATACCCGTGTTTGTCTGTTTATTGGTATACAACATAATTGTCTATAAAATGCTTCCATGGCATGCGTTTAAAGTAGTCTTTAACAACTAAAACCAAGGCGAGGAATGAGCTAGGGCAGAAAAATGGCGCTTTATAACCAGTGTTATATATTGACAGACAACAAACACGGGTATATATAAAAATATATGACTTATATTTTTATTGATGAACGATGGACCGTGTAGCCTAGTGAACAGAGAGTGAGAGCGCGCTTCCAGGGGGTTGACGAATGCGTACCCCGCAATAGCAGCATGCTATTGGGGGCAGCTATGAACTGCCTTCCTTCGTGTTCTGTGGTTCTGCTGCTGCCACTTCTTCTGACTGGCGAATCCGTGTTTTCGCGGTCTTTATATATCTTCCAAAACCGGGACTTGTTTCTTCCGGCTTTGCCTTGATCACGCGACGCCCACGCGACGCCTACGTAATTCTCAGAGACACCTGTCTGTTTGCCTCTGAGTTATTTCCGCATCTGCCGGAAATAGGGTCAAAGTGACATCCGTTACTTTTCACCGACCGGAAACAACACGGCTTGTATCAGCCTTTCTTGGGTGGGCCAGACCGTTATATTACACCAGCTGTTCCATTTGGTTTCTCAAATGAACTTTTCGATATTTGTCATTGTTTCTTCATTCCTGTAACTTGTTTTGCTTTCTAGTGTTTTTCTCTACCGAAAGTTTAACATATTTATTTATATAGTCCCTAATCTTTGGAGGAGCAGCTAAAACGTGTATAATACAAATATATATGCATTACTACGCCTCCTCGGACTTACCCTGTCCTCAGACCTCAAATGGAACCACTATATTGAATCCATAGCAAAATCTACTGCTAAGAAAATTGGGTCACTATGTCGATCCAGGATGTTTTTTCCACCTGAATCCATCCTGCATATATACAAGCCAACCATCCGTCCGTGCATGGAGTACTGCTGCCATTTATGGTCAGGTGCTCCTGCCGTTCTCCTCAGTGTTCTTGACAAGCTCCAAAGGAGAGTCTGTAATGTGATAGGTACTGATCTGGCGACTCGTCTGCAGCCACTTTCCCATCGTCGAAATGTGGCCTCCCTCTGTCTCTTCTATAAATACTTTCATGGCTTTTGCTCGGATGAGCTTAAGTCACTGATGCCTCCTCAACAGGTGTTTACCCGTGCAACCAGACTGGCAACTGGGTCCCACCCATTCACAGTCAGGTTAGCCAAACGCAGACGACAATTCTACTCCTGCAGCTTCCTCTCTCGCACTTCCCGCCTGTGGAACTCACTCCCGTATTCTTGCTTTCCTGACGGCTACGACCTCCAGAAATTTAAAAGCAAAGTTAATACTCACCTACTAACCACTGGACTCTAGCTCTCTCCCCTCCCTTGCATAATCTTCACGTTCTCTCCGCCCATGTATCTGTCATTGCACCTGCTTTCTCAGCTTTCCATTGTTCCTTTCTAACTAGCTTGTACTCCTCACTCTTTTCTAATTAATCTTTCTACATTTGTGTAACCCCCTGCACATCAGTGGTGTTTCTGCCTTGCTCGGGGTGAAATGATTAAAAAAAAAAAAAAAAAAATTAAATGTTCCAAGGTTTGTGATAGAAGATTCATAGTGTAGATAAGTTCCCACTTTGTACGAAATGCTTGCATGGTATGCGTCTCAAATCGCCTCTGGAAACTAAGTGCAGCTCCAAACTGGATAATGGTTGAAGGAGGAAAGCCGGCGCCTCATAACAAGCAATTCTGGATAGATGGAATTCAACAGCCCAGGAAAGCAGACCAACTAAGGGAAAAAGACTTATTTTAAATCTCCGCTGATATGCGGTCATATAAAATACATTAAAAAGGCTATAGAAATAAACCCAGCCGGAAAAAAACAGTGTGAAGTCGCTTTATTTCTTTTGGATCTTGTCGCTACCACGGAGAGTGGAAAGGAGAGAGTCATATAGCCTAGACAACACACGGTATCTATCTGCCATCACCCACGCCTGCATCGTTTAGAGGTCAATTTTGATTTACCAATGTACTATATTTATCCAGCGAGATAAACGTATGACGAAAAGTTTATTTCACACATACGTTCATTTCTAATTTGTGATGTTACCTAAAATATGTTCGGTGATTGAGGAAGCCAACTTGATGTCTTGAGCAACCTTTTACTTAGAAATATTGGTTAATCTAGTTCTTACACTCTTGGCTTACTTGAAAGTCTGACAGATCTAAAAAAAAAAAAATAGTAAAGCCGGCAAATGGTCCAGAAGAACACCTTCAATCAGAGACGAGGCTTACGACTATATCACGTTGAATACACCGGTTCTCGCTCAATTACCGAAGTTAAGCAACGTTGAGCCTGGTCAGTACTTAGATGGGTGACCACTTGGGAATACCAGGTGCTGTGGACGTCATCTCGGAAATAGAAATCGGTGTGCCGAGATCGAATTCCAGTTGAATAGCCTGCATTCACTTAAGCACTGCTTAACCTTGGGAAATGTATTAATCCGTCCCTTCCCTCCAGTTATGGGTTAAATAACAAGGGTAAGATTTGGGGACCCTGCCGTTAAAAACAAATCCCAATAAATGTTCATACTCGAAAAGAAAAAATGCATTACTAGACACAAAACTTATATAAAGAAAAATCAAAAATTGTTGAAAGAAAAAGGTATTATCAGCAATAAATAAATAAAATTTAGTTGGCAATAAATGACCCACCGAGGTTGATTTGCCATAAAACAAAACAACTAACCAAAAATCAATCAGAGACAAAATGGACTGTAAATATAAACAATTCCAAAACAAAACCATTTTTATTTAATCACCACAAAGAACCTTTTCTGTCCTTCCATCGGATCTTAAACTACTGAAGAGCAGTCACACTCCACCCACGTCTATTGAACAGGTGTAGAGGGTCATCCCTTGTTCCCTATTTAGGATGTGCTTTCCGGCTTTCTCTTTTCCAATCTTTTTACTTTTCTTTTTTCTTTTTTTTTTTTTCAATTGGAGTCGATAGACTAAACTATCGCCCGGTTTACACTCAACCCACGTCTATTGAACAGGTGAAGAGGCTCATCACTTGTTCCCTGTTTAGGATGTGGTTTCCAGCTTTCTCTCTTCCAATCTTTTCATTTTTCTTTTCTTTTTTCTTTTTCTTTTTCAATTTTAGTAGATAGACTGAACTATCGCCCGGTTCACACTCCACCCACGTCTATTGAACAGGTGTAGAGGCTCATCCCTTGTTCCCTGTTTAGGATGTGGTTTCCGGCTTTCTCTCTTCCAATCTATTCACTCCTACGTAGCCCCCTGCACACCAGTGGCCTTACCACCTTGCTTGGGGTGATGTGATTAAAAAAATAAAAAAAGTAATCGAAGCATTCTTGGTTTCAGGTTTATGAAATAATGTAACCACATTAAATCAACTAATACGTCGTGAAAGACCATTTTGTTTTCGTTAGAATCCATCTTGCACTTATACTGACGAAGGATAAAATTATATATTGACTACTGTTGCCATATCTGGTCTGGTGATCTTTCTGTCTATCTCGAGATTCTTCATAAAATTCAAAGAAAGATCTGTGATATAATCGGTCCTGATCTGGCATCAATCACTATCCAATCACAGTAACGTACCTTCCCTTTGTCTTTTCTATAAATATTTTTATGGCAATTGTTCAATCAAGCTTTCTATCTCAGTACGTTGACCTCATGAATTGAAGCGCAGTACTAGATTGTCAGTTAGATCTCATTCTTTTACTGTTGAAACAGCTAGATGTAATCTTAATTTAGAATTTCAAGGCTCGAAATATAGAACCAGGCTGATCGTGAATATTCATAAAAATGCCATTAATCAGTGCATTAAATAGGGCTGCCATATTTGGTCTGGTTTTGGATATCTCAAAATTTTTTACTAAAATTCGAAGGAGCTGTAATTACGGGTTTAAGGTCAAAGGGGAAGGGCGCGATTTCTTTTTGGAAGAGATTAAATCGGTCAGTTAAGTGCCATACATGAAACACGCTTGGGCGATCATGTCTCGAAAGAGACACGACTGACTGGGTAGAAGATTATCCCGCAGTAGGTTGCAATTCCTATCTGCGGTAGACTGGTTGCCGACCGTAGGCTATAGAACCCAATCTGCCCTGTTCTTTGACTCATAGCTAGAGGAGGAAGAGATGTATTATATTATTAAGTATTAATTAGTGGGGGATCAGTTTATTACTTCATAACAATATAAAACTGATCCCTCACTTTATTCCCAATAGAAGCCTTAATCATGATTCCAACTATTATATTCAGTCAGTCAGTTAAGTGCCATACATGAAACACGCTTGGGCGATCATGTCTCGAAAGAGACATGACTGACTGGGCAGAAGATTATCCCGCAGTAGGTTGCCATTGCTTTCTGCGGTAGACTGGTTGCCAGCCAAGGCTATAGAACCCAATCTGTCCTGTTATTTAATCCATAAGTGGAAGGAAGAGATGGATTAATACCTTTCTCAAGGGTATTTGTGCGTAAGTGCATGCATTGAATTCAACTGGAATTCGAACTCGGCTCCCCGATTTCTCGTTCCGAGCCGATATCCAATGCACCAAACGCACATAAGATGGAAAAAGCCTGATCCAACTCGATCTTCGGCGATCAAAAATAATATTGATCTTCGGCACCAAATAATATTGCATCCCTACAGAGTTTTCTGACACTAGTCAGCTACTACCAAGATTTCATACTGAATTTACACAATCTTTGAGCACCCCTTAATGAACAACTAAGAAACAATAAGGCCTGGGTTTGGTCAAACGAATGACAACAGGCATTAGAAAGCATTAAAAAAGTAACTGACGTCCAATTTATTTCTGACACATTATGATCCAAAATTGGAGATACTGATAGCCAGCGACGCGAGTTCGCACAGGATCGGAGCGTGCATATTACATAAGATGGAAGATGGATCTATAAAGCCGTTCGCCCACGCTAGCAGATCACTGCTTCCAGCTGAGAGAAGCTACTCTCTGATAGAGAAAGAAGCTTTAGGCATCATATTTAATCGCTCTTGACATGGCATGTCGACTTAAGTCACTTACTAAACGACGTGATATGACTACCACTGTCTTTTCTACAAATATTCTTATGGTAACTGTTCTGATGTGGTGGTACCTGAATTCAACTTTAGATTTATATATGCAAGGAAAAAATCAAAAATCGAATTCCAATCGATAGAAATGAAACAACAGAATAAAGAAAAACTGTTCTTCACCTACGAATGTCTTTGCTAGTTTTGATAGACAAGACCAAGACGAGGCAAACAAGAGCACAACATTTTTTTTGTAATTTTCATTAATAATAATTGCTCGGATGTACTGAAAGCTTTAAAACTAATCCATGGTCCTGGAGCTCAGACTCAGCCTAAAGAATATTTGAAATAATAAAATAATTGCGACAATTTTCTAATTGCATATATATATATATATATATATATATATATATATATATATATATATATATATATATACTAGCAGTATAGGCCGACGTGGCTCGGGTGTAATGAAAGCATTAAAACTAATCCATGGTCCTGGAGCTCAGACTCTTTGGACGTTGGCACGATAGACTAAAAAGCAATAGTTGTTTCCAGTTAAAGCGAAACCGTAGACTGAAAGATAAAATGAATGGATGTAAGTCAAATTTTGATTTCCTGATATCGATATTAAATAAGTTTTCTTCGTCGTAAACTGAATTTTGAAGACTAAATAAGTCCTCTGAGTAAATGGTATCTAGGCTGAGACTAAGAACTACAATTATACCTACTTAGAGCCAAACCCGATGCAAAAACTAAAATAAAAGGGTTGAAAAAATACTGACAGATAAACAGACACACACATAAACATCTTGCCTTATATATATATATATATATATATATTATCGAATTTCTGCACTATTCTCAGAACTGCAACCCTGAAACTTCTGAATACCGTTTCTTATGTCTTTGTCTATGAGTGTATCAAATTTGATTAAAGTCGGACCACTCCTTCTATAACCTGAATTTTTCGATTATCGATATTTATCGGGCGTACCTCGACACAAAACCTAACTAAGAACACACGCAGACGCTTATAGTAAAACTGTAAATTTTCAAGAAAATCGGGTCATCCGTTTCGGAGTCTATAAGTAACGGACACAGAGACACAGACAAAGTTCCATTTATAAATAAGTTTAGATGAGAACCTCTCCTCACTGTGACACATTTTGGAACGTATATAATATGCGTATATAAATATTTAGAAGTTATATACATTACAAGATTTAGAATTTTTAAAAAATTACCATTTTTTTAAATATATGAGATGTTTTCACAAACAAAATATGAAAATAGATCCACCAAATGTAGCCGACAATTCTACTTCTAAAGCTTCTTTTCTCGCAATTCCTGTGGAACTCCTTTCCATATCATTGCTTCCCTGACGGCTACAACCGCCAGGAATTTAAATGCAGTGTCAATCCCCATCTCTTATCCTCTTGACTCCAGTCCTTTCTACATCACCCCGTGTATCTTGTTCTTTTCCTTTCTCTCTACCTTCGCAACTGTCTTCACTCCTGTGTTCACATCCTTCACTTGCCCTTTCTCTTTCACCACCTATAGCTGGTTCGTCTTTCTCTTCACTCTCCTCCTGCCTAATACTTCAAGTCCCTTATTTAACTCCAGCCCTTTCTACATCACGCTGTATATCTTGTTCTTTTTCTTTTTCACTACCTTCGCAACTGTCTTCACTCTTGTGTTCACATCCTTCACTTGCCCTTTCTCTTTCACCCCCTGTAGCTGGTTCGTCTTTCTCATCACTCTCCTTCTGCCTTCAAGTCCCTTATGTAACTCCAGCCCTTTCCACATCACGCTGTATATCTTGTTCTTTTCCTTTCTCACTACCTTCGCAACTGTCTTCACTCCTGTGTTCACATCCTTCACTTGCCCTTTCTCTTTCACCCCCTGTAGCTGGTTCGTCTTTCTCATCACTCTCCTTCTGCCTTCAAGTCCCTTATGTAACTCCAGCCCTTTCCACATCACGCTGTATATCTTGTTCTTTTCCTTTCTCTCTACCTTCGCAACTGTCTTCACTCCTGTGTTCACATCCTTCACTTGCCCTTTCTCTTTCACCCCCTGTAGCTGGTTCGTCTTTCTCTTCACTCTCCTTCTGCCTAATACTTCAAGTCCCTTATGTAACTCCAGCCCTTTCTACATCACCCTGTATATCTTGTTCTTTTCCTTTCTCTCTACCTTTGCAACTATCTTCACACCTATGTTTCCATCCTTCTCTTGCCCTTTCTCTGACACCCTTTGTAACTGGTTTGCCTTTCTCTTCACTCTTCTCCTGTCTAAACCTTTACTGTTATGTAGTTTCCTGCGCCTCAGTGACGGTACCGCCTCGCTTGGGGTGAAAAGATTCAAATATATATATATAAATCGGAATGTAAGTATAAAATAATCACAGATTATAAAGTCATTATTTAACATACATTAAAATCATTTAT
This sequence comes from Ascarosepion bandense, assembly GCA_037127315.1. Classification (NCBI taxonomy): domain Eukaryota; kingdom Metazoa; phylum Mollusca; class Cephalopoda; order Sepiida; family Sepiidae; genus Ascarosepion; species Ascarosepion bandense. Next base: position 1,324,091 of record JBBBDQ010001114.1, read on the forward strand.
ACCGTCTATTTGGAAGTACTAACACTTAAACTATGGATAGATAAAAAAAAAAGAAGTCTATGAGACCTTGTCACTCCAATGGATCTAAAACTGGCCTTATGGTGAAAGAAAAACAATTAAAGCAGTTGTTTCAATTATTTTGCACAATGGTATATATGGTTGCTGTGCGCTGCTCAGACTACATAGAACCGACGAGATCCCAAAAAAAGACGGCATTACATTTGGGGAGGTCATGCCCGCAGGTGTTGTCAGAGTTGAGAGCCAGCCCACCTTCGAGATTCCACTCCGGATTTTCAGTGTTTGGATATGACCGCAAAGCAGAAGAGGTTCAAAATAAGGGTGTGGATCAAAATTCTGGGGTGTGAATCTTCATCTACCCGGATTAGCTGGTGATGAGGCGCCAGTTTTTCGCCTTCATCCTTTCGCCAGTTTAGAGATGGACTTAGTTGTCATAGGCTATTTGAGATACATAGCAAGCATTTATAGACAGTGAGATCACTATCAACCCCCACCCGCTATAACAACCTTTTGAATATATATATATATATATATATATATATATATATATATATATATTGTATATATATTATTCTAGATTTATCGACTTGAGAAAATGGATTGCAGAGCAGGGTTTGGAAGAGATACCAAGAGAAAAATTATTGAGAGCCACAAGAGGCAAAGCCACGTGGAAATCCATCATCGCCTACGTCCTGAAGGGACACGGCAATGATAAAGAACACTAACACCTAAACTATGAATTGATGAAAAGGTGAACAAGAGTAGAAAAGACAAAGTTAATAACTGTAAGTTTAAGCAAGAGAGAACAGAAATTTTAAATAAGACAAACGACTTTCAATTTAGTTTGACCAAAACAAATAAATACGAAGACAGTAACTGTGGAAAAAGAAAATAATAATCAACAGTACTAATATAACTTAATAAGTAATATATATATATATATATATATATATATATATATACAGCTGTTTTACTCACAAATCAAAATATACTAAAAATATTTAAGAAATTTAAAATTATGCAGTAGCCAAAGGCACGTCTGTTTTCTTTTTTTTCTGAAAGCCAGACGATGCAAACTCAAATATCTTCAATTTTTACTAGAATCCGTTAATTAATTTTTTGAGCATCGACAAAACGCCTCGTCTTTCCTAAAATATATTTAAATTAATGTAATTAAAATTCTGATTAATAATGAAGCTATTTAAAAGTGTTTAATAGTTTTTAACTCTAATCTGTTTTCTCTTACACAGTACTCAAGTTATTTCCTTTTTTACATTCTACAACTGTTTTCATTTTCTACGGCCATTTTTATATACACAGCGACGGTTTTTGGTGAAAAATATGAATTTGAATTCTCATCATACAACCTTGTAACACGGCATAATGTGGTCCAATTGATTACGATTATCGAGTAGGCAAATTTCTTATTATGCTATCTGATTAATATTTTTTTTTAATCATATCACCCCGAGCAAGGCGGTAACGCCACTGATGTGCAGGGGGCTACGTAAGAGTGAAGAGATTGGAAAAGGAGAAAACCGGAAACCACATCCTAAACAGGAAACAAGGGATGAGCCTCTTAACCTGTTCAATAGACGTGGGTGGAGTGTGAAATAGGCGATAGTTTAGTCTATCTACTCCAACTGAAAAAAAAAATAAAAAACGGAGTGACAAGATTGGAAAAGAGAAAACCGGAAACCACATCCTAAACAGGAAACAAGGGATGAGCCTCTTCACCTGTTCAATAGACGTGGGTGGAGTGTGAAATAGGCGATAGTTTAGTCTATCTACTCCAACTGAAAAAAAGTAAAAAACGCAGTGACAAGATTGGAAAAGAGAAAAACCGGAAACAAGGGATGAGCCTCTTCACCTGTTCAATAGACGTGGGTGGAGTGTGAACCGGGCGATAGTTTAGTCTATCTACTCCAATGGAAACTTAAATGAATGCAAGGAATTCAACTGGAGTTCGAACTCGGATCCACCGATTTGTCTTTCCGAGTCGATATCCACTGCACCACAACGCATATCCTCTATGTATCATGATGGATACAATCGCTAAATGTTCAAAGGCAGCACCAATTGCCCTCTTTTATCTACTTGATTCCCATCCAACTCTTATTAATTCATTGATATCCCATGTGCTATTTTTCCCTGAATCTCACGCCCCGCGCACCAGGGGCATTTCTGTTTTGCTTGGGTGAAATGATTCAAACAATGTAAAACAAAATAAGAGTTAACTTTAGGACTGACGTGATTAACAACGTAGTGTTCGGAAATGCATCCACTAGAGAGTTTGTTTCACCAAGCGGCACTTTTTAAGAAGAAGCTCTCGGAGTAAAACGTCTTTCTTGTCGATGAAATACGAAAGGAATAAAGGTAGTAATTGCGGATCCCGGAAATGGGGTCCGCACAAATAAATGAACAACATCCAGTAATTGATAGAGAAAATAAGTGTATTAATGTAAGGATACAGACTTGAATTAAGATTAGTAGTCCAGGTGTTGTGGATCTCGGGAATGGGATCCGCACAAATAAATGAACAACGACCAGTAATTGAGATAGAAAATACGTGTATTAATGTAAGGATACAGACTTGAATGAAGATTAGTAGTCCAGGTGTTGTGGATCTCGGGAATGGGGTCCGCACAAATAAATGAACAACGACCAGTAATTGAGATTGAAAATAAGTGTATTAACGTAAGGATACAGACTTGAATGAAGATTAGTAGTCCAGGTGTTGTGGATCTCGGGAATGGGGCCCAAACAAACAAATGAACAACGACCAGTAATTGTGATAGAAAATAAGTGTATTAACGTAAGGATACAGATTTGAATGAAGATTAGTAGTCCGGGAATACGCGTTAGTAAAAAGTATATGTACAAGTCTCTGGAAGTGAAGCCGTAGTATATTGAGTCTGTCCGCGTCGGAAGCTGACGGATACGGCGTAATAATCTTCTCGATGAGTGGAGCACAGAGCCACTAGGAACTACTTTGTACTAACTGCTAATCATTCTCTGGACTCTCGTATTTCCCGTTTAACTCTCTGTGACAACGCGGCATTTATTTACCCCCCCCCCACCACCACCACCACACACACCCTATGGCAAAATGTCGCACAAGGCTTTTTACCGTGGGTTCTCCGGGCCCAGCAAAAAATATCTGTCTAATTTTGCGCAGTCGTGACTATACCCTTCGGCGGTGCCACGGCTGGGTTAATGCTCTTCACCCTGAGGCATAGAGATTGACAGTGTCAAAGGAATCACCGCGAGAAAACGTGTCATTCGGTATTTATTTGCTCTCCCACTAAAGCAAAATGTGGCACAGGGCCTTTTTAACGTGGGTCCTCCGGGCCATATAGTCCAGCCAAAAATAGCTGTCTAATTTTGCCCAGTCGTGACTCTGCCCTTTGGTAGAGCCACGACTGGGTTTATGCTCTCCGTCCGAAGGCAGAGAGCTGACATTGTCGCTTCTATAGCAGTAGTATAAGAAATACTCTGGACGAGTCCATCTTTAAGAAAAGGGAGAACCCCACAACAGTAATTCAATCCTGAGTATTCATCATAGTGGATCTTAGTTCTGAACTGGAAGAATTAAGGCGAGTAGATTGTTGGATCATTTTCCATGGAAATAACTATAGATTAGAGATAGGCTTACGTCTGCGAGAAAGTTTTTATAGAATGGAAAATATCCCATCGCCCAAAATACCACGGAGATGCTTTTAAACTGAATCAAAAAATATATGCGCAGCTCAAGCAAAGGTAAGACAGCAAAACTCATTTTCTGTTCTGATATAACTCTTTGAAACATAGAGCATTATTTGAATTTTCCAGTTTATGCTGAAACAGTAAAGGAATCAAATTCCTGGGTAAAGCAATAAACTACATCCAACAGCAGGGATTCGTTCATTAGAGGATTTAGGGAGCCTTGAATCACGTCTTAATTCCTGCTGTAACCAGTTGGTAACACCTGTTATTGTTCCAACTCTGGATAAATAATGAACCCCCCCCAAACAAAAACAAAATACTATAAAAGTATAAAAAAAATACCCTCAATACATCTCTAGTTGAAGCCATGTAACTGGGTTCAAAATACAGCCATACGATTATTTTTAAAATATTTAGATTACGGCATTAAATAACCCACAGAGGTTGATATGCCATTAAACAAAACCAACCAACCATACAAGCAGCATGAGTGAACTCTTCCATGGCTTCTTCTTCTTCTATGTGCCCTGTCCTTTCGAGACGTAGGCGATCATGGCTTTCCATGTCTCCCATCCCTGATGACTCTTAGCACGTTTTCTCTTGTTAAACCAGGCAACACCCGTTCTGTCATCTACCTGCTCAGGCCCTTCATATATGTTATACGTTGCTTTCCTCTGTCTCTTTTTCCATGGCCAGGCAGTATCAGGTTCTTCAAGCCCTCCTTCCTCATTGCATGTCCCAGGAACTTCAGTTGTCTCTTTCTAATGCTCACCTGACCCTAACACTTGCCATTCTTTCTAACACCTCATCGTTGCTTACATGCTCGGTTCACGATACTCGCAGCATCCTTCTGTAGAACCACATTTCCTTCGATAGTATTGTTTAACATTCACTGCCATATTGAAGAAATGAAATCACATTGCAATCTAATACTCTCCTCTTTGTTTCTAGTATAATTGTCCTGTGTCTTAATACGTTACTCAGCTTCTGTAACGCGTCCTTCGTTTCCGGATCTCTGTGTTGCTCTTTCCATCTTCTGTTAGAACACTTCCAAGGTATTTAAATTTTTGTACCTGCTTGCTTTTAGTATGTCCCACCTGTATTTGGCATTTTAGGCTACTCTTTTTGCTGATGACGGTTTACTTGCAGTTTATTTGTCATCGTTTTTTGTCACTCTCTTCAGATATATTCTGAAGGTGCTCTTGTAGTTTCCTTTCCGTGTCTGCTATCAGCACTGTATCATCTGCATATCTTATGTTGTTCAAATTCTGGCCTCCGGTTTCGATTCCTGGCATAGCTAGGATCCTCAAAATAGTCTCGCTGTTGAAGAGATCCGATGAAAATACCCATCCTTATCTTACGTCCCCTTCTATCTTAGTATATCTGCTGACTTCGTTACCTTTTTGAACAGAAATAAGTCTCCAGAATGACGTCAAAATCAGCTAACATTTTTCATCCTATAATAGTCGGTTGGTCTTAACGTAAATGAATGTCGAAAGTAGAAAAAGTACAAATATATAAGATGGCGAGAGTCACACAACACAGACTGCTGCCTATAATCAGCTTTGGGGTCGAAGGTACTACATGCCGGCCCGGTTCTCGCCGACCCTCTTCTTTTATTGTACTAGCAGTATAACCCGGCGTTGCTCGGGTGTAATGAAAGCTTTAAAACTAATCCATGGTCCAGGGTCTCAGACTCTTTGGACGTTGGCACGAAAAACTAAAAAGCAATAGTTGTTTCCAGTTAAAGCAAAACCGTAGACTGAAAGAAAAATGAATGGATGCAAGTCAAAGTTTGATTTCCTGGTATCGATATCAAATAACTTGTTTTCGTAGTAAACTGAATTTTGAAAGCTAAATAAGTCCTCAGACAACTTACAAGTATCGTCGATAGATGCTGCTGATATAGATTTCTTGCGAAATAAATTTTTCTCAGAAACAAAAATTGCGCATTCAAATTTTTGCTGTCTCATCTTGTTTCAATAGATAGCTATCATGAACTATGTCTTTAAATTTCCCAACTGACCAAATATTATTTGCTTTTTTAAACTATTTAAACAAAAAGGAAATATAAAGCAGTGTGCAAAAGTATTAGGACAATAACTATTTTATCTTTTATAAGGCACCAAAATAAAATTTAAATTCATCCCCGTCCTAACACTTTTACATGCTACCGGTAGTGTGTAAAAGTATTAGAACAGGGGTGATTTTTCTAAAAACTGAAATTTAAATCCAGGGTGGAAAGCCGTGTACATTGCTAATAAATATTGATTATTTAAAACTAGGTGTAAAAGTAATGTATTAGAAAGAAGTAATATTTAATTTTTCCTATTAAACAAGTTATTTTGAAACTACTCATTATTCTATTATCCTTGGATATGACTGACTTTTTTCTTATTCCCCCTCTCGAATTGATAAATTTAATTTTACTTCGCAAGATACACTTTGGGAACAAATACAAGCTGCTTGGCAGGAGATAACATAAGATACATTCAAGAAGCTTGTGATGTCAATGCCTGATAGAATGAAGGCTGTGATCAAAGCAATATATATATATATATATATATATATATATATATATATATATATATATATATATATCTGAGAAAAATTAAGACAGACACGTTATTTCATGGTGAATCGGAAGTATGGGCCTATTTCAGGCGAATCATCGTCAACTTCCGTCTTTATTTAACAATGATTCTACATGAATGAGATTCACAAATCCGGTTTGTGTCATATGTTGCGTGTATATATGATTGTGTATGAGTATGTGTATATGTTCGCTAAACTGATGTATTTTTCTTAATTTTTGATTTTGTCTTTTAAGGGAAAGACCATTATTTTTATTCGTTTTTTTATGTTTTTATAAATCTCATTCATGTAGAATCCTCTGTTAAATAATGAGGAAAGCTGACGATGGTTCGCCCGAAATAGGCCTAAACATCCGATTCACCATGAAATAACGTGTCTGTCTTAATTTTTCTTATATTTGCTCTGTGTCCCTCAAGGCTCTATCCTAGGTCCTACGCTCTTTCTGATCTACATTAATGATCTCCCTGATACCATAAGATCCCAAGTAGGTATGTACGCCGATGACACCACAGTTTATTCTCGCCTCGATCAAAAATCTGGTGCGGGCAACAAAGCTAACCTTGCAACCGAGCTTGGAAAGGACCTCCAATCCGTTGTGGACTGGGGTAAGAAATGGCTCGTAAATTTTAATGCTTCTAAAACGAAGCTACTATCAATTAATCATCATAGACAATCACACCTACCTCCCATTACCATGGACCAGGCTTGCCTCCCAGAGAGTAAAACACTACGCCTCCTTGGTCTCACACTTTCAGCGGACCTCAAGTGGAATGACTATATCGAATCCATTGCTGAATCCGCTGCTATAAAATTCGGTTCTCTGTGCAGGGCCCGGAGGTTTTTTCCGTCTGAATCTATCCTGCACATTTATAAATCTACCATCCGCCCGTGCATTGAATACTGTTGCCATATCTGGTCGGGTGCCCCTGCTATTCTCCTCGGGTTTCTCGACAAGGTACAGCGGAGGGTCTGTAATGTGATCGATATCGACTTAGCAGACCACCTGCAGTCTCTCTCTCACCGGCGCGACGTGGCTTCCCTGTGTCTCTTCTATAAATACTTTCACGGCTTCTGCACCGATGAACTTAGATCACTGATGCTCCCTAGGTTAGAATTTGCACGAGATACTAGATTAGCAACTAGATCCCACCCTTTATTGTGAAACCGATAAAATGCAACCGCAACTTCTACTCCAACAGTTTCTTTTCTTGCACTTCCCGACTGTGGAATTCCCTTCCACAAGACTGCTTCCCCGACGGCTACAATCTCCAGGAGTTTAAATGTAAGGTCAATAGACACCTTCTAACAAACTAACTCTCTTCTTTCAAACACTCTTCCCACTCACCCAACTATCACCCCCTTCTGACATTTCCTATATCTAACCACTCTTTCTATTTACCTTCCCCCATGTAGCCCCAACCGCAATAGTGGCAGTGGAATGCCTTGCTTGGGGTGAAATGATTAAAAATATATATATGCTTAGAGCTCTCTTATAGAATTATCCTACCACTGTATGCAAAGGATACTCCTTTGGATTCTTCTATACCCACACTGCATGCTGATATATATATATATATATATATATATATATATAGACTAAATATTAAATTTATTTTGTAACAAGTATTTTTTTCATGTTAAAGCATTTGTTGAGTAAATCAAATAAAATTACTTTAATTAAAGTGTTTATTTTTTGTCAATATACCTCATAAAAGATAAAATAGTTCTTGTCCTAATACCTTTGCACACTACTGTATCTATCTATCTATCTATATATATATATATATATATATATATATATATACTAAGTACGATTCGTAAATTGTCGCAATTATTTTATTATTTTAAAGCAAATGGCTATTATACTAAATATTAAATTTATTTTGTAACAAGTACTTTTTTTCTTGCTAAAGCATTTGTTGAGTAAATCAAATAAAATTCCTTTAACTAGATAGTTTATTTTCTGTCAACAGGCCTCATAAAAGATAAAATAGTTCTTGTCCTAATACTTTTCACGTTGTATATCAAGCGAACTTCCTCTGAAAGCTCCTGAATGTATAGTTACAATTTCTTCTTTTTTTTTTTAATCGAAACTGGTTTTCAGCCAAGACTTTGTGGGATGCTGATTTTTAAGTAATATACAAAACCTATTTGGGTGTAAATAAGTGTACTGAAAAGTTTGAATATTTAATACAAATTTAGGACCATATATGGGTGTGTATATGTATGCGTGTATGTATACATATTTGTGTGATAAGAAAAAGTCAAAAACACTGTAGTTTTATTTAGACAACATATAAATGTTTCTATTACCAATGCTACCTAAGTTTAAATTAGATGCATCTGATTCAAATGTGAATTTGTTAAAACATCGAGTTACATTAAGCTAGTGTGGGTGTGTCCTTGGTTGCACATAGGTGTGTGTACGTATGCGCGTATGTATACAGATGTGTGTGATAAGAAGGCCAAAAAGACAGTAGTTTTATTTACGCGACAAATCAATATGATTCCACTACCAAAGCCCACCAAGTTACATGTTTCAAATTCAAAGGTTTTATGAATGGTGTTAGAACATAGATTAGTTTACGTGTGTCTTTAATATAAATGTACCTTCATTTTAAATGAATTGGGACACAAGCGTGTGATTGAGTAAGTCTAGCCCTGACCTGGTTGTCAAGAGCGATGCGTGTTGTTGTGTTGGAGAATTATACTGCGGAATGCCGCGTCATCTCTCCAACTTGACTGAAAGAATAAAAGCCCCATTGTCTAAAATCCATTTTTAAAATTCTTCTTTCTGTTGTTTTATTTTGGTTGAAAATGATATACAGCGTGGTGTCCGAACTCATGTGCGGCCATGAACGAATAATTAATTACCATTGTTAATACAACTTTTCAACGTTTATTTGGCGTTGCATTTACTAGGTATGTATGGTCTAATGAGTTGGTTAATGATTTTTGAGTCATTGATAAACTAAAGTGGGTTTTTGAATATCATGGGACAGCGATGGAAGTTGGGCTTGTGTATTTTTTTTTTTGTTCCATGCACACATGTCACTTTTTCGTCCCGATTTGGCTTAAATGGTTCTATTCTGCATTGCCGGCTTTGATCAGTCAGGCTTTGGGCAATCATGTCTCATAAAAAAACATGACTGACTGGGCAGAAGATGATCCCGCAGTAGGTTGTCATTACTTTCTGCGGTAGACTATTTGCCAGCCAAGGCTATAGAACCCAATCCGTCCTATTATTTGACTCCTAGCTAGAGAGGGAAGATACGTATTATATTACTAAGTAGTAATTAGTGGGGGATCAATTTATTACTTCATATCAATATAAAATTGATTCCCCACTTTACAAGCTTTAATCATGTTTTCTACTATTATATACAGTCAGTCAGTTGACACTTAAGTGTCATACGTGCTACAAGCTTTGGGCAATCATGTCTCGAAAGCGACATGACTGACTGGGCAGAAGATTATCTCGCAGTAGGTTGCCATTGCTTTCTGCCGTAGACTGGTTGCCGACCAAGGCTATAGAACCCAATCTGTCCTGTTATTTGACTCATAGCTGTAGGAAGAAGAGGTGGATTATATTATTATATTAATAAGTAGTAATTAGTGGGGGATCAGTTTACTACTTCATGACAATAGAAAACAGATCCCCCAATTTATGACCAGTGGAAACTTTGATTATGTTTCCAACTATTATAGTCAGTCAGTTAAGTGCAATACGTGATACACGCTTTGGCGATCATGTCTCGAAAGCGACATGACTGACTGGACAGAAGATTATCCCGCAGCAGGTTGCCATTGCTTAATTTCTACTGAGTCCATACCTAGAATAATTGTTAGATTTTGAAATGCCTCATAAGATTGCTGCTTTTCTCTGTTCCGCTGATTTCCTTAATTTCTGTGAGTGTATCCGGCCACACTTACCTTATTGTGTGCCTTCATTGGTATGTTAATCGTGTTTTTTATACCATTTTCCTAAAAGCTTCGTCATTACTCAAAATATCTGTCCCTGTTTTTCTCAGTTATCTTTTGAAAAACCAAGGATTTTGCAAAAGTTTTCTATACATATGTGAGCAAGATATCCGGCATTCATTGCTATATATTGATAACACGTAGGATTTTTTCTTCTTTTCTAATGGTTTATATGGTTTGTTAATACTTGATTCAGGTTTCAGGAGGCATCTTTAGTTAGGCAAACGTCTTTGACAGTATAGCCAAAGTCGTAATACTAATATGTCAATCTTAAAAAGAGGGAAAGGTTTTTTTTATTGTTATTAAGTAAAAAAATGACTACCAAGTATTGTTAAGTATTACTAATAATAACGAAATCCGTTATTGACGGCGACGTTTGCACTAGAAAGATGAAGAAAGACATGAAAGAAGGCTAGAGTATAATCAGGTGAGATTGGGCTGCGCAGACCCTCACCCCTATCAACTTGGCTCTGGATAACCAAGTTCCAGTGTCCAGTTTACCAAGTAATTTCTTCTTCTTCTTCTTCTTCTTCTTCTTCTATGTGCCTTGTCCTTCCAGGACGTAGGCGATCATGGCCTCCCACGTCTCACAGCACCAGTTTTGGCATCCACCCTTCAATGTTTTCTTTTCCCTCTATCTGGCCTGTTAGTATCAGGTTCTCCAAGCCCTCCTTCCTCATTGCATGTCCCAGGAACTTCAGTTGTCTCTTCCTGATGCTCAATATTAATTTCGTTTTCGTTTCCATTCTTTCCAAAACCTCATCATTGCTCACGTGCTCGCTCCACGATATCCTTCTGTAGAACCACATTTCAACTGCTTCAAGTTTTCCCTTCATCTTTGTTGATATTGTCCAACATTCACTGCCATATTGAAGAACTGACAATACACCGCAATCCAGCACTCTCTTTTTTTATTTCTAGTGACAGTTTCCTGTGTTTTAAAACTTTACTCAGCTTCTGGAACTCGTACTTCGCCATGCCAATTCGCCTTTGATTCTCTGTGTCTCACTTTCCGTCTTCAGTTAGAACACGTCATAGATATTTAAATTTTCGTACCTGCTTGATTTTAACACCCCCCACTTGTATTTGGCACTTTGGGGTGCTTTTTTTTTTCTGATGACCATGCATTCGGTTTTCTTGCAGTTTATTTGTAGTCCATTCCTGTTACTCTCTTCACCATCTTCTGCAGGAGGTTCTGCAGTTTCCTTTCCGTGTCTGCAATCAACATTGTGTCGTCTGCGTAATTTATGTTGTTCAGGTTGTGGCCTCCGATCACAAATCCTGGCATAACATCTAGGGTCCTCAAAATATTCTTACTACACAAGTTAAATAGATCCGGTGAAAATACACATCCCTGATTTATGCCCCTTTCTATCATTGTATATCTGCTGAATTCGTTACATGTCCGCATGCAGGCAGTTTGCTGCCAGTAGAGAATCCTAATTACCCTAATGTCTTTTCCAAAAATGTCGAGGCTGCTGAGCATCTCCATCAATTCTTTGTGGCGTATTTTATTGAACGCCTTCGCATAATCAATAAAGTACAGGTATAAGTCTTTCTTCATTTGTATTGCCCTTTCAGATAGCACCCTAATCATAAATATGGCGTTCCTTGTTCCAGTGTCTTTGACGAAGCCGAACTGTTCTCGTCCTATCTTTGGCCAGATACTGCTTCTTGCCCTATTCATCAGTATTCGGACGATCAGTTTTGTAATATGACTCATTACGCTGATTGTTCGATGTAGTTCACACTCATGTGTATTGCCCTTTCAGAGAGTACCCTAATCATAAATATGGCGTTCTTTGTTCCACTGTTTTTGACGAAGCCGCACTGCTCTTGTCCTATCTCTGGCCAGATTCTGCTTCTTGCCCTATTCATCAGTATTCTGACGATCGATTTTGTAATATGACTCATTAAGCTGATTGTTCAGTGAAGTTCGAACTCGTTTGCACCTGGCTTCTTAGGCAATGCTAAAAAATAGATTTACATAGGTCGTCTGACATTTTAACACTATTATAATTTTCATTTATTATTTCCGTAATCTTTTCGTTACCGAATTCTTCCAGTGCTAACAGCAGCTCTAGTACAATGCCGTCTGGACCATCAGCTTTGTTTCTATTCAGTTTGGCCGTTTCAGCTTCCACTTCGGATTTTATTATTTCCGGTTCGTCCTCATCTGAATGTTTTTATCAAATGATTGAATATTTTCTTTTCAGTTTTCACCTTTCTCTGGATCATTGTTTTTATTCTTATATTTTATAAACTATTGAATTTTTTTAACTTTCATATTCTCTTTTAAATATTAATCCTCACCCGGTATTAACTTCGTTTTATTTATTTTATTCTCGCATATGTATTTATTTTACAACGTGTTACTTCTTTCACTGATTAAAAAAAATACTGTTCTTTATAATGTCGCAGTGGGTAGCACGACGCTTTCAAGGAGATGGCCTGACTCGTTTAGAATCAGGTAGAGGTTGCCGTTAGAGCCGATATGTTTCGAAACCTGAAATCGGTGATGAGAACAGTGCATCACTGAAGACCACTCTCGATGCATCTAAAATATGATTTGGCACCCAGGAACTCGCACTTACTCTGCTAATGATAGTGACCCTTCACTAGCCCTGAAATATAAATGGCAAGTCTGCGATGACCATTGTGGAAGCGATCACTTTCCGATCATACTGGAAGAACTCGGAACCGAATCTAAAGTAAAAGAACGCGATTCGAACCTCTATAAAGCCAACTGAGGAAAATTCAAAAAAATGTGCCAAAACAAATTAACACCAGACACAAATACTAATCAAGAAGACCATACTTTCTATTTTACAAAGACACTCATAGAAAATGTGTGTATGCCAAAACCAGCACCTTCAACAAAAATAAACAAACCTTGGTATAACAATGATTATAGAGAAGCAATCTGGGCTCGTCGCTCAGCATTGAAAAGATTTGATAGGGAACATACAACAGAAAATTTGATAAAATATAAAAAGTTTAGAGCCCTAACAAGAAGAGCTATAAAAGAAGCCAAAAGAACAACCTGGAAGAATTTTGTCTCCAAATTAAAAAACAACACCCAAACCAAAACAGGATGGAACATGATTCCTAAAATAACCGGGAAAAACAACAGCTATCTATTAAAACATCTCATACAAAATAACACAATGGCAACCATTAAAGAAGAAATTGCAAATCTCCTTGCAGAAAACTTTGCAAATATTTCATCCCACCAGAACCAACCATCAATATTCCAAAACATAAAGAAAAAAAGAATAAAATAAACTTTAAATCCAAAAATGAAGAAAATTACAATAAACCATATTTCATTCATTAACTACAAGAAGCACTTCGAAGATCTCATCATACAACTGTAGGCCCAGACGAGATATACTATGAATTCCTGAACCAACTTCCAAAGTCTTCCCTAAACAACTTACTCAAAACCTACAACAATATCTGGATCAGTGGAAAAATCCCAATACCATGGAAAACAACTACTATCATCCAAAACCCACCAGTGACTGCACAAAAATATGTGCCAAAACAAATTAATTACCGACTAATCAAGAAGACCATACTTCCCATTTCACAAAAACACTCATAGAAATCACCAAAGAATGTATACCAAAACCAGCACCTTCAACAAAAATAAACAAACCTTGGTATAACAAAGATTGTAAAGAAGCAATCCAGGCCTGTTGCTCAGCATTGAAAAGCTTTGACAGGGAACCTACAACAGAAAATTTGATAAAATATAAAAAGTTCAGGTCCCTAACAAGAAGAACTATAAAAGAAGCCACAAGAAGTCTCTCTCCCACCGGCGCGACGTGGCTTCCCTGTGTCTCTTCTATAAATACTTTCACGGCTTCTGCTCCGATGAACTTAGATCACTGGTGCCCCCTAAATACGAATTTGAACGAGATACTAGATTAGCAACTAGATCCCACCGTTTTGCAGTGAAACCGATAAAATGCAGCCGTAACTTCTGCTCCAACAGTTTCTTTCCTCGCACTTCCCGACTGTGGAATTCTCTTCCACACGATTGCTACCCCGACGGCTACAATCTCCAAGTTTCAATAGACACCTCCTAACACACTAACCTGCTCCCATTCTATCAAACACTCTTCCCATCTGCCCAACCCTCATCCTCGCTATTCTTACTCATCTGTCACCTTCCTCCTGACATTCCCTATGTCTAACCACTCCTTCTCTTTACCTTCCTCTATGTATCCCCATGCGCAATAGTTGCAGTGGAATGCCTTGCTTGGGGTGAGATGATTAAAAAAAACACTCTTCCCATCTACCCAACCCTCATCCTCGCTATCCTTACTCATCTGTCACCTTCCTCCTGACATTCCCTATGTCTAACCACTCCTTCTCTTTACCTTCCTCTATGTATCCCCATGCGCAATAGTTGCAGTGGAATGCCTTGCTTGGGGTGAGATGATTAAAAAAAAAACACTCTTCCCATCTACCCATCCCTCATCCTCGCTATCCTTACTCATCTGTCACCTTCCTCCTGACATTCCCTATGTCTAACCACTTCTTCTCTTTACCTTCCTCTATGTATCCCCATGCGCAATACTTGCAGTGGAATGCCTTGCTTGGGGTGAGATGATTAAAAAAAAACACTCTTCCCATCTACCCAACCCTCATCCTCGCTATCCTTACTCATCTGTCACCTTCCTCCTGACATTCCCTATGTCTAACCACTCCTTCTCTTTAACTTCCTTCTATGTATCCCCATGCGCAATAGTTGCAGTGGAATGCCTTGCTTGGGGTGAGATGATTAAAAAAAAAACACTCTTCCCATCTACCCATCCCTCATCCTCGCTATCCTTACTCATCTGTCACCTTCCTCCTGACATTCCCTATGTCTAACCACTCCTTCTCTTTACCTTCCTCTATGTATCCCCATGCGCAATACTTGCAGTGGAATGCCTTGCTTGGGGTGAGATGATTAAAAAAAAACACTCTTCCCATCTACCCAACCCTCATCCTCGCTATCCTTACTCATCTGTCACCTTCCTCCTGACATTCCCTATGTCTAACCACTCCTTCTCTTTACCTTCCTCTATGTATCCCCATGCGCAATAGTTGCAGTGGAATGCCTTGCTTGGGGTGAGATGATTAAAAAAAAAAAGAAAAAAGAACAACCTGGAAGAATTTTGTCTTCAAATTAAATAACAACACCCAAACCAAAACAGGATCGAAGATGATTCCTAAAATAACCGGGAATGACAACCACTGATGAAGAAATTGCAAATCTCCTTGCAGAAAACTTTGCAAATGCTTCCTCCCACCAGAATCAAGCAACAATACAAAGAGAGTAGAGACCACTATACAGTAGAGGAGCGAGAAAAGCCCTATTTTCATATGTCAATAAGCATGGTCGAAGTCCGGCCTTGTTAGTAGGATTACTGTTCTTTGCAATGTCACAGTGTGTAGCAAGACGTTTTCAAGGAGGCGTCCTGACTCGTTTGGAATCAGGTCGGGTTTGCCGTTGGAACCGATATGATTCGAAACCCGAAATCGGTGATAAGTATAGTGCATGACTGAAGACCACCCTTGATGCATCTAATTGGTTGTTTTGTTTTTATGGCATATCAACCTCGGCGGGCCATTTATTTCCAACTAAATTTTATTTATTTATTGCTGGTAATACCTTTTTCTTTCAACAATTTATTGTTATTTTTTTTTTATATATAAGTTTTGTGTAATACTTTTTTTTCTTTTCGAGTATCAAGATTCAAGATTCACTGGGATTTGTTTTTTAAGAACAGGGTACCCAAGACCTACCCTGTTATTTAACCCATAACTGGAGGGAAGGGATGGATTAATACCTTTCTCAAGGGTACCAGTGCTTAAGTGAATGCAGGGTATTCAACTGGAAGTCGAACTTGGCTCACCGATTTCTCTTTCCGAGCCGATATCCACTGCACCACAACGCAAATCCGTCACTAAACGCTTACAGCACCTGGTATTCCCAAGCGGTCACCCATCTAAGTACTGACCAGGTTCAGCGTCGCCTAACTTCGGTGATCAAGCGAGAACCGGTGTATTCAATGTAATATGGCCGTAAGCCTTGCCGAATCTAAAATATGTATGATTTGACTTGGCGTCCTAAGTAAAGAATTCTATAATAGTCGCCCGGCTGAAAGTCTTTTTTGTTTTAATTTCTAGTTTATCTTTTCGTTTCTATTTTGTTTATTGTTTAATCTGTTTGTTTTTCGCGTTACGTCAGCCATTTTTGTTTTATTAAGTCTTGTCATTTTATTATCGTATTACGTCAGCCATTTTGATTAACTGGTAAGGCTTGTTATTTTTAGACACGTAACACTTTTATTTTGTTCTCATAAATTTTTGATTTTGCACTTTCAATTTTAAAAAGGCCTTTCTTACGTTATTTTACGTCAATTTATTTTAAGTCCTTTTATTTAATTGTCGTTTCAGTGAATTTAATCTTTTAGTTTGCAGATTAAACGGTTTTCAACTGCCTTTCTAGGTCTCCTTTGTAATTTGTAGAATTTAATATTTTCTTTTACTTTACAGAAACTTTTTTTTTTAATTATAATGTTTCAGATAGCTGGCGTCAGTTTTATAGTGGGTATCTTACCTCTTCCTTTTCCAGTTGTAGTGGGATTCCGTTTGTAGTGAAGGGTAATTGTATACTGTTGCAGGTTAACGGAATTTGGCCTTGTGGTCGATAGCCCACTATAAGTCATAAAATGATTATAAATTCAAGAAAAGCAATTTGAGTTGAGAATAACATTTATATATACACATCTTAATTATTTTTTTACAAATAAAGTAATACTCGAAAATAAGTCCGACGGAGGTTAAATGTTCATGGAAAATAAGCTGAAAGAGATTAAAGGCTTCGGAATGTGAGGAATGTCTTTGAAGTAGTCGCTCCTTAGGTCAGTAAGGATGCTGCGGATATCATGGATCAAGCATGTGAGCAATGATGAGATTTTGGAAAGGATGGAAACAAAAAGGAAATTAATACAGAGCATCAGAAAAAGACTTGAAGCAGCTGAAATGTGGTTCTACAGAAGGATGCTGCGGATATCATGGATCGAGCATGTCAGCAATGATGAGGTTTTGGAAAGGATGGAAACGAAAAGGAAATTAATACAGAGCATCAGAAAAAGACTTGAAGCAGCTGAAATGTGGTTCTACAGAAGGATGCTGCGGATATCATGGGTCGAGCAAGTGAGCAATGATGAGATTTTGGAAAGGATGGAAACAAAAAGGAAATTAATACAGAGCATCAGAAAAAGACTTGAAGCAGCTGAAATGTGGTTCTACAGAAGGATGCTGCGGATATCATGGATCGAGCATGTGAGCAATGATGAGGTTTTGGAAAGGATGGAAACGAAAAGGAAATTAATACAGAGCATCAGAAAAAGACTTGAAGCAGCTGAAATGTGGTTCTACAGAAGGATGTTGCGGATATCATGGGTCGAGCATGTGAGCAATGATGAGGTTTTGGAAAGGATGGAAACAAAAAGGAAATTAATACAGAGCATCAGAAAAAGACTTGAAGCAGGTGAAATGTGGTTCTACAGAAGGAGCACAGGATATCATGGATCGAGCATGTGAGCAATGATGAGGTTTTGGAAAGGATGGAAACGGAAAGGAAATTAATACAGAGCATCAGAAAAGATCGAAGCAAGCTGAAATGTGGTTCTACAGAAGGATGTTGCGGTTCATGGATCGAGCATGTGAGCAATGATGAGATTTTGGAAAGTGATGAAACAAAAAGGAAATTAATACAGAGCATCAGAAAAAGATCAATAATGAAACGGTTCTACAGAAGGATGTCAAAGATATCATGGATCGAGCATGTATACAACAGATGAGGTTTTGGAAAGATGAAATTGAAAGGAAAACAACACAGAGCATCAGAAAAGATCACAGCTGAAATGTGGTTCTACAGAAGGATGTTGCGGATATCATGGATTTGACATATGGACAATGATGAGATTTTTGAAAGGATGGAAACAAAAAGGAAATTAATACAGAGCATCAGAAAAGATCACAGCTGAATGTATTTCACAGAAGGACGTTGCGGATATCACAGATCGAGCATGTGAGCAATGATGAGATTTTTGGGCGTGATGAAACAAAAAGGGCTCAATACAGAGCATCAGTGATTTGAAGCAGATGAAATGGTACGTTTTAAGAAGATGCTGCGGATACTGCGGATCGACATTTGAGCACGATGAGGTTCGAAAGATGAAACAAAAGGAAATTAATACAGAGCATCAGAAAAAGACTCTGAAGCAGCTGAAATGTGGTTCTACAGAAGGATGCTGCGGATATCATGGATCGAGCATGAGCAACATGAGATTTTTGGTATGACGAAACAAAGGAAATTAACAGAGTATCAGAAAAAGACTTGAAGCAGCTGAAATGTGGTTCTACAGAAGGATGCTGCGGATATCATGGATCGAGTACGTGAGCAATGATGAGATTTTGGAAAGGATGGAAACAAAAAGGAAATTAATACAGAGCATCAGAAAAAAGACTCTGAAGCAGATGAAATGTGGTTCCACAGAAGGATGCTGCGGATATCATGGATCGAGCATTTGAGCAATGATGAGGTTTTGGAAAGGATGGAAACAAAAAAGGAAATTAATACAGAGCATCAGAAAAGACTTGAAGCAGATGAAATGTGGTTCTACAGAAGGATGCTGGTGGATATCATGGATCACATGAACAATGATGAGGTTTTTTTGGTGCGATAGAAACGAAAAGGAAATTAATACAGAGCATCAGAAAAAGACTCTGAAGCAGATGAAATGGTTCTACAGAAGGATGCTGCGGATATCATGAATCGAGCATGTGAGCAATGATGAGGTTTTGGAAAGGATGGAAACAAAAAGGAAATTAATACTGAGCATCAGAAAAAGACTTGAAGCAGATGAAATGTGGTTCTACAGAAGGATGCTGCGGATATCATGGATCGAGCATTTGAGCAATGATGAGATTTTGGAAAGGATGGAAACAAAAAGGAAATTAATACAGAGCATCAGAAAAAGACTTGAAGCAGATGAAATGTGGTTCTACAGAAGGATGCTGCGAATATCATGGATCGAGCATGCGAGCAATGATGAGGTTTTGGAAAGGATGGAAACGAAAAGGAAATTAATACTGAGCATCAGGAAGAGGCAGCTGAAGTTCCTGGGACACGCAATGAAGAAGGAGGGCTTGGAGAATCTGATACTAACAGGCGAGATAGAAGGGAAAAGAGACAGGGGAGAGCAAGGGATAACATATTTGAAGGACCTAATAAGTTGGATGATAGAACTAGGGTTGTATGGTGTAACAGGAGAAGGCTTGCTAAGAGCCACCAGGGATAGGGAGACGTGGAAAGCCATGATCGTCTACGTCCTGAAAGGACAGCGCACATAGAAAAATACGAATAAACTTGTTTTTTGTTTAGTCGTTTAAGATTATTATTTTGTTATTTCTTCATTTTATGATTTTTTAATTTTTCGTTTTGAAGCGAAAACTCCGTTTTCTTTTAATAAAAAAAAATGAAACTTAAAAAGTTTATTAAAATGGCCAACAAAGGTTAGCTGCTAAAAATAAATCTTTTTAAGCTCAAAGGGAAAGGACAATCCCACACTCTGAGAAAAAGACTAAAACTCAGTTTTCATTGACACGTAGCCATTACGTAAAACGAAAAAAGTATGGTGGCTACTATGCGCCAAAATCAAGAAAATAGAAGTGAGACCATTAACAAAAACAGTAATAGAAACTATATCAACAAAAACGACAATGTAGCGGCCAAATATTTGATCTCATGCCGGCAGTCTGTATCAAGTTGTGTCAACATGAGAAGATTCCCTGAGAGAGCCAAGAGCTATGCACATCTTATTAATAAAGATAGACTCTTGGTAGATCCTTTAGTTACTAAAGTTTGATAAAAGAAGAGTCTTAATCTTTGTGGCGGATATGCGCTCGTGAAAAGTTTGTCCTCACAAAAACACTTTCATATCCCTGGGTGTCAAATCTCAAAGAATGATCAGGGAAAATGGATATTTCATGTAGAACATACAGTTGGCCATACCTGCCGACTGTGACGACACCTTCAGTATGGTTCTAATAACATAAGAGCTCATTTTAAGAACTGGATATAAAAGCAGACGTAGAACCAAACTCAGTATTTGAGGTCTTTTCTCAATTTATGGGGAGTAGTTGGCAACTGATGTTGCCCAATTTGGTCAGATGTTCAATGCTTCCAATGACAAGCTGGACAAAGGATGGAGTTTTGAAATACTGTTGGATCTCAAAGCCTTCATCGCCATTCCCAACTAACTGGACGTATAGGAGCAGAAAATGCCGGTCATTGGGACCAGACGTAAACCAATATGTTGGGAGTGTTTGGAGTCATCTCTCCTCTTCACCCTTAGAGAATAAGGCCTCTGGAGTTCTGCCCACCCACTCCGTGTCCAATGCCGCTTTGTTCGAGTCTGTTATTTCTGACTCACCTGTAATGGACTTGCAAGCGACTGAGATCAGTGCCGTAAAACCCACGATTGAGTCCATTGTGCTGTGCCCATTTCCCGAAAATCTTTTACGTACTTCTTGTTTGATTACGGAGAAAGGAAAGGGTAAATGCAGATCGTTGTTAAGACAAAAGGGAAACTCAAGACAACCGCACTGCTGCTTCCAGAAGCTCCCACGGGTAAATGCAAAAACATACCCAATCTTTCACCTAGTTTTAAAGGTGACACTTTGGTTAGTTATACCGGAAAAATAAGACAAGGTTTCAAATACAAACCGAGTTTTGAGAAATTTGAAAATCTCGAGAAATTGAAGGAATCTATAAAAGGAAAAATAACTCGAAAATCATCAGTAGACAAAAATGGCCTTCTTCTTCGGAGCTATCTTCCGTATCTTTTTAAAAAGCGGACAATGGTGAATCAACATGAACAAAATATCAACTGACATCCCAGCCAAATTAAACAAACTCAAAAGAGTTCCAACTCCAAAACAAAGTCATCGAAAAAAAAAAATGAACACATCTATATCCACTTCCAATTCACCCACCTCACATACAGGCATGAACTCATCAAGAAAAATGAAATAATGCTGATAGAAATATAAAACGGGAACCATTTGACGTCACCAGGGAAGACGTGTGACGAATGACACTAGAGCAGGCGGATAAAGCGTTAGCTGAATCCAGAAGGATCAACGATATAAAGATAATGCTAAATTTTAAACAGATAAAGAGGAAAGATGTAACAGATGTAGATAAAGATGTAGATAAAGAGGAAAGATGTAGAAAACCCCAGAAAGCAAAAAATATATAATAAAGCTAACCTCGCTGCCGAGCTTGAAAAGGACCTCCAATCCGTAGTGGACTGGGGTAAGAAATGGCTCGTAAATTTTAATGCTTCCAAAACGAAGCTGCTATCAATTAACCATCATAAACAATCGCAGCTACCTCCCATTAGCATGGAACAGGCTTGCCTCCCAGAGAGTAAAACACTACGCCCCATTGGCCTCACATTCTCAGTGGATCTCAAGTGGAATAAATATATCGAATCAATTGATAAATCCGCTGCTATGAAAGTCGGTTCTCTGTGCAGGGTCAGAAAATTTTTTTTTTCCGTCTGAATCTATCATACAAATATATAAATCTTCCATCCGCCCGTGTATTGAATACTACTGCCACATCTAGTCGGGTGCCTTGGCTATTCTCCTAGGGATTTTTGAGAAAATACAACGGAGAATCTGCAATGTGATCGATAGCGACTTAGCAGTCCGGCTGCAGTCACTCTCTCAGCGGCGTGACGTGACTTCCTTGTGCCTCTTCTATAAATACTTTCACGGCTTCTGCTCTGATGAACTTATATTATTGCTGCCCCTAGGTAGGAATTTGCACGAGATACTAGATTAGCAACTACGTCCCACCCTTTCACAGTGAAACCGAAACAATGTAACCGCAATTTCTACTTTAACAGCATCTTTACGCACTTAGAATTCCTTTCCGTATACTTGCTTCCCCGACGGCTACAATCTCCAGAAGTTTAAATGTAAGGTCAATAAACGCCTCCTAATACACGTTCCGAATCGATATCCACTGCACCACAACGCACATAATGCCAAAAAAAAAAAAAAAGAAATGAAACCATTTTTTATTGGCGAGGCTTCCGCTATTTTTGCACATCTACATTTATAGAAGATGGATCATTTTTGTTTCCATCCTTTCCAAAACCTCATCATTGCTCACATGCTCGATCCATGATATCCGCAGCATCCTTCTGTAGAACCACATTTAAGCTGCTTCAAGTCTTTTTCTGATGCTCTGTGTTCTTCCTTTCCGTTTCCATCCTTTCCAAAACCTCATCATGGAAATTAATACAGAGCATCAGAAAAACTGGCTGGAATAATGTGGTTCTACAGAAGGATGCTGCCTTAATGTGGGTCAATATGACAGCTGATGAGGTTTGGAAAGGATGGAGAGCAAGGAAATTAATACAGAGCATCAGAAGAACTTAAACAGATGAAATGTGGTTCTACAGAAGGATGCTGCGGATATGTGGATCGAGCATGTGAGCAATGATGAGGTTTTGGAAAGGATGGAAACAAGGAAATTAATACTGAGCATCAAGAAAAGACTTGAAGCAGATGAAATGTGGTTCTACAGAAGGATGCTGCGGATATCATGGATGACATGTGAGCAATGATGAGGTTTTGGAAAGGATGGAAACAAAGGAAATTAATACTGAGCATCAGAAAAAGACTTGAAGCAGATGAAATGTGGTTCTACAGAAGGATGCTGCGGATATGTGGATCCGACATTTTGTGAGCAATGATGAGGGTTTTGGAAAGGATAGAAACGAGAATTAATACAGAGCATCAGAAAAAGACTTGAAGCAGATGAAATGTGGTTCTACAGAAAGAGGATGCTGCGGATATCATGAATCTGGGCATGTGAGCAATGATGAGAGTTTTGGAAAGGATGAAACAAAAAGGAAATTAATACTGAGCATCAGAAAAAGACTTGAAGCAGATGAAATGTGGTTCTACAGAAGGATGCTGCGGATATCATGGATCAGGCATTTGAGCAATGATGAGGTTTTGGAAAGGATGGAAACAAAAAATTAATACAGAGCATCAGAAAAGACTTGAAGCAGATGAAATGTGGTTCTACAGAAGGATGCTGCGGATATCATGGATCGAGCATGTGAGCAATGATGAGGTTTTTGGAGAAGGATAGAAACAAGGAAATTAATACAGAGCATCAAGAAAAAGACTTGAAGCAGATGAAATGTGGTTCTACAGAAGGATGCTGCGGATATCATGAATCATGAGCAATGATGAGGTTTTGGAAAGGATGAAACAAAAATTAATACTGAGCATCAAGAAAAGACTTGAAGCAGATGAAATGTGGTTCTACAGAGATGCTGCGGATATCATGGATCGAGCATGTGAGCAATGATGAGGTTTTGAAGGATAGAAACGAAAAAGGAAATTAATAAGAGGCATCAGAAAAAAGACTTGAAAACCAGCTGAAATGTGGTTCTACAGAAGGATGCTGCGGATATCATGGATCAGGCGTTTGAGCAATGATGAGGTTTTGGAAAGGATGGAAACAAAGGAAATTAATACTGAGCATCAGAAAAGACTTGAAGCAGATGAAATGTGGTTCCACAGAAGGATGCTGCGGATATCATGAATCGAGCATGTGAGCAATGATGAGGTTTTTGGAAAGGATAGAAACGAAAAGGAAGTGTCCAGGCATCGGAGGAAAGACTTGAAGCAGACAAATGTGGTTCTACAGAAGGATGCTGCGGATATCATGAATCGAGCATGTGAGCAATGATGAGGTTTTGGAAATGATGGAAACGAAAAGGAAATTAATACTGAGCATCAGAAAAAGACTTGAAGCAGATGAAATGTGGTTCTACAGAAGGATGCTGCGGATATCATGAATCGAGCATGTGAGCAATGATGAGGTTTTGGAAAGGATAGAAACGAAAAGGAAATTAATAGAGAGCATCGGAAAAAGACTTGAAGCAGCTGAAATGTGGTTCTACAGAAGGATGCTGCGGATATCATGAATCGAGCATGTGAGCAATGATGAGGTTTTGGAAAGGATAGAAACGAAAAGGAAATTAATACAGAGCATCGGAAAAAGACTTGAAGCAGATGAAATGTGGTTCTACAGAAGGATGCTGCGGATATCATGAATCGAGCATGTGAGCAATGATGAGGTTTTGGAAAGGATAGAAACGAAAAGGAAATTAATACAGAGCATCGGAAAAAGACTTGAAGCAGATGAAATGTGGTTCTACAGAAGGATGCTGCGGATATCATGAATCGAGCATGTGAGCAATGATGAGGTTTTGGAAAGGATGGAAACAAAAAGGAAATTAATACTGAGCATCAGAAAAAGACTTGAAGCAGATGAAATGTGGTTCTACAGAAGGATGCTGCGAATATCATGGGTCGAGCAAAGGGAGCAATGATGAGGTTTTGGAAAGGATGGAAACAAAAAGGAAATTAATACAGAGCATCAGAAAAAGACTTGAAGCAGATGAAATGTGGTTCTACAGAAGGATGCTGCGGATATCATGGATCGAGCAATGATAAGGTTTTGGAAAGGATGGAAACAAAAAGGAAATTAATACTGAGCATCAGAAAAAGACATGAAGCAGCTGAAATGTGGTTCTACAGAAGGATGCTGCGGATATCATGGATCGAGCATGTGAGCAATGATGAGGTTTTGGAAAGGATGGAAACAAAAAGGAAATTAATACAGAGCATCAGAAAAAGACTTGAAGCAGCTGAAATGTGATTCTACAGAAGGATGCTGCGGATATCATGGATCGAGCATTTGAGCAATGATGAGGTTTTGGAAAGGATGGAAACAAAAAGGAAATTAATACAGTGCATCAGAAAAAGACTTGAAGCAGATGAAATGTGGTTCTACAGAAGGATGCTGTGGATATCATGGATCGAGCATGTGAGCAATGATGAGGTTTTGGAAATGATAGAAACGAAAAGGAAATTAATACAGAGCATCAGAAAAAGACTTGAAGCAGCTGAAATGTGGTTCTACAGAAGGATGCTGCGGATATCATGGATCGAGCATTTGAGCAATGATGAGGTTTTGGAAAGGATGGAAACAAAAAGGAAATTAATAATGAGCATCAGAAAAAGACTTGAAGCAGATGAAATGTGGTTCTACAGAAGGATGCTGTGGATATCATGAATCGAGCATGTGAGCAATGATGAGGTTTTGGAAAGGATAGAAACGAAAAGGAAATTAATACAGAGCATCAGAAAAAGACTTGAAGCAGATGAAATGTGGTTCTACAGAAGGATGCTCCGGATATCATGAATCGAGCATGTGAGCAATGATGAGGTTTTGGAAAGGATGGAAACAAAAAGGAAATTAATACTGAGCATCAGAAAAAGACTTGAAGCAGATGAAATGTGGTTCTACAGAAGGATGCTGCGGATATCATGGATCGAGCATGTGAGCAATGAGGAGGTTTTGGAAAGGATAGAAACGAAAAGGAAATTAATACAGAGCATCAGAAAAAGACTTGAAGCAGATGAAATGTGGTTCTACAGAAGGATGCTGCGGATATCATGAATCGAGCATGTGAGCAATGATGAGGTTTTGGAAAGGATGGAAACAAAAAGGAAATTAATACTGAGCATCAGAAAAAGACTTGAAGCAGGTGAAATGTGGTTCTACAGAAGGATGCTGTGGATATCATGGATCGAGCATGTGAGCAATGATGAGGTTTTGGAAAGGATAGAAACGAAAAGGAAATTAATACAGAGCATCAGAAAAAGACTTGAAGCAGCTGAAATGTGGTTCTACAGAAGGATGCTGCGGATATCATGGATCGAGCATTTGAGCAATGATGAGGTTTTGGAAAGGATGGAAACAAAAAGGAAATTAATACTGAGCATCAGAAAAAGACTTGAAGCAGATGAAATGTGGTTCTACAGAAGGATGCTGCGGATATCATGAATCGAGCATGTGAGCAATGATGAGGTTTTGGAAAGGATAGAAACGAAAAGGAAATTAATACAGAGCATCAGAAAAAGACTTGAAGCAGCTGAAATGTGGTTCTACAGAAGGATGCTGCGGATATCATGGATCGAGCATTTGAGCAATGATGAGGTTTTGGAAAGGATGGAAACAAAAAGGAAATTAATACTGAGCATCAGAAAAAGACTTGAAGCAGATGAAATGTGGTTCTACAGAAGGATGCTGCGGATATCATGAATCGAGCATGTGAGCAATGATGAGGTTTTGGAAAGGATAGAAACGAAAAGGAAATTAATACAGAGCATCAGAAAAAGACTTGAAGCAGCTGAAATGTGGTTCTACAGAAGGATGCTGCGGATATCATGGATCGAGCATTTGAGCAATGATGAGGTTTTGGAAAGGATGGAAACGAAAAGGAAATTAATATTGAGCACCAGAAAAAGACTTGAAGCAGATGAAATGTGGTGCTACAGAAGGATGCTGCGGATATCATGGATCGAGCATGTGAGCAATGATGAGGTTTTGGAAAGGATGGAAACGAAAAGGAAATTAATACTGAGCATCAGAAAAAGATTTGAAGCAGATGAAATGTGGTGCTACAGAAGGATGCTGCGGATATCATGGATCGAGCATGTGAGCAATGATGAGGTTTTGGAAAGGATGGAAACGAAAAGGAAATTAATACTGAGCATCAGAAAAAGACTTGAAGCAGATGAAATGTGGTTCTACAGAAGGATGCTGCGAATAACATGGGTCGAGCAAAGGGAGCAATGATGAGGTTTTGGAAAGGATGGAAACGAAAAGGAAATTAATACAGAGCATCAGAAAAAGACTTGAAGCAGATGAAATGTGGTTCTACAGAAGGATGATGCGGATATCATGAATCGAGCATGTGAGCAATGATGAGGTTTTGGAAAGGATGGAAACGAAAAGGAAATTAATACTGAGCATCAGAAAAAGACTTGAAGCAGATGAAATGTGGTTCTACAGAAGGATGCTGCGAATAACATGGGTCGAGCAAATGGAGCAATGATGAGGTTTTGGAAAGGATGGAAACAAAAAGGAAATTAATACAGAGCATCAGAAAAAGACTTGAAGCAGCTGAAATGTGGTTCTACAGAAGGATGCTGCGGATATCATGGATCGAGCAATGATAAGGTTTTGGAAAGGATGGAAACAAAAAGGAAATTAATACTGAGCATCAGAAAAAGACATGAAGCAGCTGAAATGTGGTTCTACAGAAGGATGCTGCGGATATCATGGATCGAGCATGTGAGCAATGATGAGGTTTTGGAAAGGATGGAAACAAAAAGGAAATTAATACAGAGCATCAGAAAAAGACTTGAAGCAGCTGAAATGTGATTCTACAGAAGGATGCTGCGGATATCATGGATCGAGCATTTGAGCAATGATGAGGTTTTGGAAAGGATGGAAACAAAAAGGAAATTAATACAGAGCATCAGAAAAAGACTTGAAGCAGATGAAATGTGGTTCTACAGAAGGATGCTGCGGATATCATGAATCGAGCATGTGAGCAATGATGAGGTTTTGGAAAGGATGGAAACAAAAAGGAAATTAATACTGAGCATCAGAAAAAGACTTGAAGCAGATGAAATGTGGTTCTACAGAAGGATGCTGTGGATATCATGGATCGAGCATGTGAGCAATGATGAGGTTTTGGAAAGGATAGAAACGAAAAGGAAATTAATACAGAGCATCAGAAAAAGACTTGAAGCAGATGAAATGTGGTTCTACAGAAGGATGCTGCGGATATCATGAATCGAGCATGTGAGCAATGATGAGGTTTTGGAAAGGATGGAAACAAAAAGGAAATTAATACTGAGCATCAGAAAAAGACTTGAAGCAGCTGAAATGTGGTTCTACAGAAGGATGCTGTGGATATCATGGATCGAGCATGTGAGCAATGATGAGGTTTTGGAAAGGATAGAAACGAAAAGGAAATTAATACAGAGCATCAGAAAAAGACTTGAAGCAGCTGAAATGTGGTTCTACAGAAGGATGCTGCGGATATCATGGATCGAGCATTTGAGCAATGATGAGGTTTTGGAAAGGATGGAAACAAAAAGGAAATTAATACTGAGCATCAGAAAAAGACTTGAAGCAGATGAAATGTGGTTCTACAGAAGGATGCTGCGGATATCATGAATCGAGCATGTGAGCAATGATGAGGTTTTGGAAAGGATAGAAACGAAAAGGAAATTAATACAGAGCATCGGAAAAAGACTTGAAGCAGCTGAAATGTGGTTCTACAGAAGGATGCTGCGGATATCATGGATCGAGCATTTGAGCAATGATGAGGTTTTGGAAAGGATGGAAACAAAAAGGAAATTAATACTGAGCATCAGAAAAAGACATGAAGCAGCTGAAATGTGGTTCTACAGAAGGATGCTGCGGATATCATGGATCGAGCATGTGAGCAATGATGAGGTTTTGGAAAGGATGGAAACGAAAAGGAAATTAATACAGAGCATCAGAAAAAGACTTGAAGCAGATGAAATGTGGTTCTACAGAAGGATGCTGCGGATATCATGGATCGAGCATGTGAGCAATGATGAGGTTTTGGAAAGGATGGAAACAAAAAGGAAATTAATACAGAGCATCAGAAAAAGACTTGAAGCAGATGAAATGTGGTTCTACAGAAGGATGTTGCGGATATCATGGATCAAGCATGCGAGCAATGATGAGGTTTTGGAAAGGATGGAACCGAAAAGGAAATTAATACTGAGCATCAGGAAGAGGCAGCTGAAGTTCCTGGGACACGCAATGAAGAAGGAGGGCTTGGAGAATCTGATACTAACAGGCGAGATAGAAGGGAAAAGAGACAGGGGAGAGCAAGGGATAACATATTTGAAGGACCTAATAAGTTGGATGATAGAACTAGGGTTTAATGTGTAACAGGAGAAGGCTTGCTAAGAGCCACCAGGGATAGGGAGACGTGGAAAGCCATGATCGTCTACGTCCTGAAAGGACAGCGCACATAGAAAAATACGAATAAACTTGTTTTTTGTTTAGTCGTTTAAGATTATTATTTTGTTATTTCTTCATTTTATGATTTTTTAATTTTTCGTTTTGAAGCGAAAACTCCGTTTTCTTTTAATAAAAAAAATGAAACTTAAAAAGTTTATTAAAATGGCCAACAAAGGTTAGCTGCTAAAAATAAATCTTTTTAAGCTCAAAGGGAAAGGACAATCCCACACTCCGAGAAAAAGACTAAAACTCAGTTTTCATTGACACGTAGCCATTACGTAAAACGAAAAAATATGGTGGCTACTATGCGCCAAAATCAAGAAAATAGAAGTGAGACCATTAACAAAAACAGTAATAGAAACTATATCAACAAAAACGACAATGTAGCGGCCAAATATTTGATCTCATGCCGGCAGTCTGTATCAAGTTGTGTCAACATGAGAAGATTCCCTGAGAGAGCCAAGAGCTATGCACATCTTATTAATAAAGATAGACTCTTGGTAGATCCTTTAGTTACTAAAGTTTGATAAAAGAAGAGTCTTAATCTTTGTGGCGGATATGCGCTCGTGAAAAGTTTGTCCTCACAAAAACACTTTCATATCCCTGGGTGTCAAATCTCAAAGAATGATCAGGGAAAATGGATATTTCATGTAGAACATACTGTTGGCCATACCTGCCGACTGTGACGACACCTTCAGTATGGTTCTAATAACATAAGAGCTCATTTTAAGAACTGGATATAAAAGCAGACGTAGAACCAAACTCAGTATTTGAGGTCTTTTCTCAATTTATGGGGAGTAGTTGGCAACTGATGTTGCCCAATTTGGTCAGATGTTCAATGCTTCCAATGACAAGCTGGACAAAGGATGGAGTTTTGAAATACTGTTGGATCTCAAAGCCTTCATCGCCATTCCCAACTAACTGGACGTATAGGAGCAGAAAATGCCGGTCATTGGGACCAGACGTAAACCAATATGTTGGGAGTGTTTGGAGTCATCTCTCCTCTTCACCCTTAGAGAATAAGGCCTCTGGAGTTCTGCCCACCCCGCTTTGTTCGAGTCTGTTCGAGTCTGTTATTTCTGACTCACCTGTAATGGACTTGCAAGCGACTGAGACCAGTGCCGTAAAACCCACGATTGAGTCTATTGTGCGGTGCCCATTTCCCGAAAATCTTTTACGTACTTCTTGTTTGATTACGGAGAAAGGAAAGGGTAAATGCAGATCGTTGTTAAGACAAAAGGGAAACTCAAGACAACCGCACTGCTGCTTCCAGAAGCTCCCACGGGTAAATGCAAAAACATACCCAATCTTTCACCTAGTTTTAAAGGCGATACTTTGGTTACTTGCACCGGAAAAATAAGACAAGGTTTCAAATACAAACCGAGTTTTGAGAAATTTGAAAATCTCGAGAAATTGAAGGAATCTATAAAAGGAAAAATAACTCGAAAATCATCAGTAGACAAAAATGGCCTTCTTCTTCGGAGCTATCATCCGTATCTTTTTAAAAAGCGGACAATGGTGAATCAACATGAACAAAATATCAACTGACATCCCAGCCAAATTAACCAAACTCAAAAGAGATTGAATTCTATAGCCTTGGTCGGCAACCAGTCTACCGCAGAAAGCAATGGCAACCTACTGCGGGATAATCTTCTGACCAGTCAGTCATGTCTCTTTCGAGACATGATCGCCTAAGCATGTATCACGTATGGCACTTAACTGACTGACTGACATTTATAGAACTTTGAAGTTACGATCCCAAGAGACATCGGTGAACTGTCTCTTAATCGCTCCATCAGGAGTGAGATGGACACAGGGTCAATGGGAGCGGCCGTCAGCATACTTACAATTGTTAATACAGATCTTCAATCTTAATCGGCCTTATTATGGTTCCGTAGTTTCCAGAACTAGGTTCAGCTTAAAAAAAATAAAAAAAAACATCGATGGCTTTTCGTATTGAAATGTTCATCAAGATGGAATCGTTGTTTTTTTGTTTTTGTTTAGCGGCATATAATCCTTCCTTTTTCTTTATGTGCCGTGTCCCTTCGAGACGTAGGTGATCATTAGCCTCCATTTACCCCTATCACTATTGCTCTTAATATTTTTCCTCTTGGTATCGCCCCAAAACCCCGCTCCGCCCTCCACTTACTCAAACCTATCAATTATATCTCCCGCTGCTTTCCCTTATCTTCCTCTGTATGTCCTGTGAGTATTAAATTCGCCAAGCCCTCGTTTCTCAGAAACCTCAGCTGTCTTTTCCTGATGCTTAATATAATTGTCCATTTAGTTTTCATCATCTCCGAAACCACTTGCCTGCTTGGTCCGTGGTATCCTCAGCATCATTCTGTACAACGACATTTGTGTTGCTTCGAGTCTCTCCTTTATGTTTGAGGAGCTCAAAATTCACTGCAATATAGGAGGACTGATATCACATAACAGTCCAGTGTTCTTTTCTTTGTTTCCAAATAAATCCCTCTCAATACTCTGCTTAGCTTCTGAAATGCGTCTTTGGTCATGTCAGTGCGCGTTCGGATCTCAGTGTCGCACTTTCCATCCTCTGTTTGAACGCTTCTAAGGTATTTAAATTTCTGATTTTTGTATAGCAGACCTTTTGTTTTATTTGATGCTGGAATCTAAATAACTTGTTCACAGTTTTTGAATGTTATATATATATATTTTTGTGCTAATAATGGTTTTAGTGATACTTATTATTTAACCCATAGATGAGAATAAGTGGACTTTAGAAATGAGAAAATACGATTTTTTTCTTTAAAGAAAATATATTCCTATAATTAAAATCAAATCTTGGCATAATATTATCAGTGGTTCTTGTTATTTATTTCCTGTTCATCTGAGTCTACAAAAATATCTGTCAAAGAAGAAATACATTTATTCCATACAGTTGATGTTTAGAGTTTTTGAAGCAAAATATGTTTACACTTATGGTCTTCCTTAATGGAAATTGCCAATGGTTTAAAATGCTGGCAGCATTACTTTGTACTCAATCATATGTCGTTATGTGTATGAGTGAGAACGAACGGAAACAAACAACATTTTTTATAAAAGCTATTTTCCCCCTTGAGATTAGGAGTGACATTGGCCAGACATCATCCCGCATGTGGCCCGCGAGCTGCGTTTGACCCATAACTGGTTTGGTACCTGCCCAAAGTTCAGATATGCAGAGAAACAGGTGCGTCGTGCGTAGCCATTTTCATCGGTTGAACTTGTTTTATTTCAATTAGTTACAACAAAAAATTTATGCTTTTTTCCAACCATAGATCTTTTCTTTAAGGTTCACCTTTTTATATCTATTTTTTGCGTTTTGTCAGCAAGAAGCTAGATTTTCAGTCGGAATATCAATTCTTTAATTGGCTCTCTGATTAAACCAATTTTATCATCAATTGGTTTTGTAGCACATATTTCTTTACTCATAAACCCATTGAACTATAACCTAAATAAAGTTACCTCCAAAAAATGCTCCCGGGTAATCAATATTTATTGAAAAAACAAGAACAATGGATGTTTATGTTAAATCATTAACAGCAACGGACGGATATTTCTACCGTTTCCGTTTTATTAATCAATAATTAATAAAGAAAATTCTTGGCACGGTAAATGACTAATATTTCGATGTAGATACACGCATCATCATCAGGATATTTTAAATGTAAACCAACTTGTAGTAATACGTCTGTTAATACCATACGTTATACACACTTGGATGATCATGTATCGAAAGAGACATGAATGACTCGGTAGATTTTTTCCGCAGTAAGCTGCTTTTAATTTCTGAGGTAGACGGGCCAGTGATGGAACAGTGATGGGAACAGTGTTTGAAAGAATGGAAGCGAGTTTGTTAGGAGGTGTCTATTGACCTTACATTTAAACTACTGGAGATTGTAGCCGTCGGGGAAGCAGTCATGTGGAAGAGAATTCCACAGTCGGGAAGTACAAGAAAAGAAACTGTTGGAGTAGAAGTTGCGGTTGCATTTTATCGGTTTCACTGTAAAAGGGTGGGATCTAGTTGGTAATCTAGTATCTCGTGCAAATTCGAACCTAGGGGGCACCAGTGATCTAAGTTCATCGGAGCAGAAGCCGTGAAAGTATTTATAGAAGAGACACAGGGAAGCCACGTCGCGCCGGTGAGAGAGAGACTGCAGGCGGTCTGCCAAGTTAGTATCGATCACATTACAGACCCTCCGCTGTACCTTGTCGAGAAGCCCGAGGAGAATAGCAGGGGCACCCGACCAGATATGGCAACAGTATTCAATGCACGGGCGGATGGCAGATTTATAAATGTGCAGGATAGATTCAGACGGAAAAAACCTCCGGGCCCTGCACAGAGAACCGACTTTCATAGCAGCAGATTTAGCAATATTTTGAATGTGACCTACATTCCAATCTAGTAGCAATTTTAATGTAATCGGTGCACAAAGAAAAAAAGATCATCAGAGCAAATGCAATAAAAATATTTGTAGGAAAGAAAGAGGGAAGCCATGTTATGTCGATGAGAAAGAGACGAAAGTGGAGATATTAAGTCAAGATTTATCACATCGCAGATCTTTCTTTAAAATTACGGGATTAATAGAAACGAAATTAAATATAAAATTATTTCAAGATTCTTTTCTGCTTGACACTCACTATGGCTGAAAATGAACTGACGAAATCTTACTTCGTCTTTTTCACTCGAAAAAATTACCCATCATACACGAAAAAACATGGCCAGCCTGAAGGGTTTCAGATTGCATTTAAAATTTTGAAGATCTTAGTTATCAGGGAAGCAAGTAAATGGAAGGGAGTCCCACAAGTAGGATTAGTTTATAATCATTTCACCCCAGAAGTAGGTGGAAATGTCATTAACATTAAGGGGGTTAGAGAGACCGAATCTCGGAGAAAAGACTGCGAATATGGAACATTATGGGAACGACAAATAAAGAACGGAATTCAGGAAGATCGAAGATGGCGACTGACGTGGTATTTAAATTTTTTAAAGATTGTATTTACCAGGGGAGCATATCAACGGTTTTGTATTCAACAGGCGGAAAGTGCAAGAAAAGAAAATATTGAAGTAGCGGTTTAATTTTACTATTTCAACAGGAAACGAGTAGGACCTAATTTCCAATCTAGTAGCACTCTTCATATAATTGGTGCCCCCCCCCAAAAAAAAGATCATCAGTGCAATTGCAATAAAAATATTTGTAGGAAAGAAAGAGGGAAGCCTTGTTATGTCGATGAGAAAGAGACGAAAGTGGAGAAACGAAATTAAATATAAAATTATTTCAAGATTCTTTTCTGCTTGACACTCACTATGGCTGAAAATGAACTGACGAAAGCTTACTTCGTCTTTTTCACGTGAAAAAATAACCCATGATCCACGATAAATATGGCCAGCCTGAAGGGTTTCAGATTGTTTATCAACAAATAATACAAAATATCAGCGTAAACGTGATTGTCATTCATTGTTTTTTCGAATTCAAATAGAATACACTCGGTACTATGATTAATGTACTTTATGGTGCAGTGGATATCGATTCGGAACGCGAAATCGGGGAGCTGAGTTCGAATTCCGGTTGAATTCCCTGCATTCACTTATGCACAAATACCCTTGGGAACAGTGTTAATCCATCTCTTCCTTCCATTTATGGGTTAAATAATAGAATAGATTGGATTCTATAGCCTTGGATGGCAACTAGTCTACCGCAGAAAATATTGGCAACCTAGTACGGGATAATTTCTACCCAGTCAGTCATGTCTCTTTCGAGACATGATCGCCCAAAGCGTGTATCACGCATGGCACTTAACTGACTGACTGAATATAACAGTTGAAATCATGATTAAGCCCGCTACTAGTCATAAAGTGGAGGATTGGTTTTCTATTTGTATGAAGTAATAAACTGATCCCCCACTAATTACTACTTAATAATATAATACATCTCTTCCCCCTCTAGCTATGAGTCAAATAACGAGACAGATTGGATTCTATAGACTTGGATGGCAACCAGTCTATCGTAGAAAGTAATGGTAACCTACTGCGGGATAATCTTCTGCCCAGTCAGTCATGTCGCTTTTGAGACATGATCGCCCAAAGCATGTATCACATATGACACTTAACTGACTGACTGAATATAATAGTTGGAATCATGATTAAGGCTTCTACTGGTTATAAAGTGGGGGATCGATTTTCTGTTGTTATTAAGTAATAAACAGATCCCCCACTAATTACTACCTTATAATATAATACATCTCTTCCTCCTCTAGCTATGAGTCAAATAACAGGACAGATTGGGTTCTATAGCCTTGTCTGGCAACCAGTCTACAGCAGAAAGTATTGGCGACCTACTGCGGCATAATCTTTTGCTCAGTAAGTAAAATGATGCACGTTGTGATGCAGTGGATATTGGCTCGGAGCGAGAAATCGGGGAGCCGAGTTCGAATTCCTTGGATTCACTTACGTGCAAATACCCTTGGTAAAGCTATTAATCCGTCTCTTCCCTCCAGTTATGGGTTAAATAACAGAACAGATTAGATTCAATAGCCTTGACAACCAGTCTACCGCAGAAAGCAATGGCAACCTACTGTGGGATAATTTTCTGCCCAGTCAGTCATGTATCTTTCGAGACATGATCGCCCAAAGCGTGTATGACGTACGGCAATTAACTGACTGACTGACTGAATATAATAACAGAAAACATGATTAAGGCTTCTACTGGACATAAAGTGGGGGAACAGTTTTATATAGTTTTGAAGTAATAAACTGATCCGTCACTAATTATTACTTAATAATATACTATTTCTCTTCCCTCCAGTTTTGGGTTAAATAACAGGACAGTTTGTGTTTTATAGACTTGGCTAGCAACCTGCTGCTGGATAATCTTCTGCTAAGTCAGAGACTTGTTCGCCGAAAGGGTGTTTCACGTATGGCACTTAACTGACTGACTATGACAGACAGACAATTGATTTGTATAATTACCTGGATCCACAGCACGCTAGACTTCTCCGACACAAGCAATCATACAAATTCGAATGTTTACACGACAGAAGTGGCAAATGTGACTCCTTCAATACTATGCCAGTATTATACATTCCCGTGGTGAAGTTTTTTCAGCCCAATATACAGTACGCAATACCGTTGCGTTAGTCACGGTTTATATATTTGAAACTTCGTGAAATTTATTGTAGGATGATCTGTACAATGACTGACTTGTTTTAGAAACACTGAACGTTGTTTGCATGTCAGTAAATATCTAAGACAATGAGAGGAACATCTACTATGTTAATTCTTTTTCTTTTCTAAATCGGGGTCATAAAAAAAGGTTTCTTATTTAAACCAAATCAAGATTACCGTGAGTAAACATGGTTTTCTTGGAGTGAACGAAACAAGATCTAGATTTAAAATTCAAATGCAAAGCACTGACTCAATGATTTTGTTAAAAATAAACGAAATTACTCGAATTTACGAAACCTTTGCTTAGCACACACAAAGCTCACGAAATGCTTTTCGGCCAATAGAAAAATAGAAAACATCTAAAAACAAAACAGAAAACCTAATCTTCAAAACAAAATTTACGGACCGTTTTCGCGAGCCGACACGAAGTTTGTTCGTCGTCCAATGAAAAGACCAGAATTACATCCGGAAGTAAACTCCAAAATGACCTTTTCAAGCCCCACAAACGAAATAAAAGACGGAGCAAGCCCCACCGTCGCCAGAGAGAAGATGACTAGCGTATTTAATAGATATCCTTGAGAAACGTCGTGCGATCGTTATACTGAGAGATAACTTCAAAGACGATCCTACTCAACAATAAACGCTCATACATACATACATACATACCTTCCTGCCTACGTACACTTAAACTCACTCTTGAAAAGTCTACTAGGAAATCCTGATAATCTTAACTTCTTAAAACTGTTTCTCATTGAGCATTAACTTCTACTAAATCATGTTATTCTTTTCTATTAATACATTTCTATTTAAACATACAAAAAGTATACTTTTATTATTCCGCAAATACAGATATTGATAATTCTGGATAACACCTGTAAGTTGTAGGAAGTTTGGTTAACCATCTCCCTACTACTACACACCTGAGTCGAGCGATTGGTGGATTTTCCTGTCAGCGTTATTTTTAGAAATTAGATTTTAATTAATATCAGTACTGTCTATGTTTGTGGTATATCACTCTTTATATAACGAGGAATACGTATATATTAAAATATAATATTATATTTTT
Organism: Ascarosepion bandense; assembly: GCA_037127315.1. Classification (NCBI taxonomy): domain Eukaryota; kingdom Metazoa; phylum Mollusca; class Cephalopoda; order Sepiida; family Sepiidae; genus Ascarosepion; species Ascarosepion bandense. The sequence continues at coordinate 1,361,648 of JBBBDQ010001114.1, forward strand.
ATTCTTCATTTGTGACGCTTGTGTGAAACAGGAGGGAAGCCGGAGAGAGGGAAGCACGGAGGTACAGTGGGGAGTCGAAAGCCAGCAGGAATTCTCTGTCTGTTCAGTAAAAAACTCCAGACTTTTTTTTTTTTTTTAATGTGCGAGTAATTGTTTTTGTAGATTACCGTTACAAATGTCTATTCTAAACATGGGCACGTGAGTGTCTGTGTGTAACTATTTTCGGGATTGTTTTGATTATTATTAACTGCTGCATCTTTTGGGTCTGACGAGCAGCTTTCTGTAAGCTGTGAAATACGTATTACCCATGTAATTGTAGAATATCTAAAAAAATTTTTCTAAATTATATTATTCTGTTAAATTAAATAAATAAATTTAACATTGAGTTCATCTTTATAGGAATTTACCTAATATACCAAGTATTCTACGTTATATATATATATATATATATATATATTATTTTTATTATTTGATTTATTTTCTTATTTCTTTTTACTTACTTACTTATTTATAAACAACTTGGCCCTCAGAAACAAATGGATCTCGATACGTTAAGCCACAAATCTATTCTCCTGAAGATAGTCAATCTTAGACTCGAAACACGTGTAGCGTCACAAATACCATTTAGGACACTTAAAGTATCATGACATGTATAATAACAACAACAATAAATATACACTTTTAAACAAAACGTTCACGGCCTCTTACACTTTTTATTTTATATATATACATATATATATATATATATATATATATGGTGAAACACACCTATTGCTCAGATAATGGATTCTCCCTCTTATATTAATAAGAGTTAACAGAATTTATTGAGAAGTTCTTGGGAAGTTCATAGAAGTTCTTTAGACTTCTATTAGAGTTCAGTAAAACTACTAGGCAGTGATATTAGTCGGCAGTTAACCGAATAGCAAGGAGTCCGCTTTCAGTGGAAGATTACCAAGTTCCTAACATTTTGGGTAAATTAAGTCGATTAGCAACCCACATAGCGCGAGTATAACCTTCAGTGCGAAAACTACTCCACAACAATATATCAAACGCACATTCTTCTCATTATCTATCTGAATCTCTTCTAAAACATCCGACTATCAATCTGTTCATATTTATTTATGCTTGTTCAATCTGTTTATATCTGTCAATTTTTCAGTCTTTCTGTCTGTCTATCTATCTATCTATCTATCTATCTATGTATCAGAGTTGTCCAAATATATCAATTTATCGACTTCAGTTTGTTCATATCGATATACTAGCAGTATAGCCCGGCGTTGCTCGGGTGTAATGAAAGCTTTAAAACTAATCCATGGTCCTGGAGCTCAGACTCTTTGAAAATTGGCACGAAAGCAGTACTTGTTTCCAGTAAAAGCGAAACCGTAGACTGAAAGAAAAATGAATGGATGTAAGTCAAATTTTCATTTCCTGGTATCGATATCAAATAAGTTTTTTTCTTCGTAAACTGAATTTTGAAGGCTAAATAAGTCCTCTGAGTAAATGGTATCATAGCTGAGACTACGAACTACAATTATACCTACTTAGAGCCAAACCCGAAGCAAAAACTAAAATAAAAGGGCTGAAAAAAATACAGACATACAGGTAGATAAACAGACATACACCCAAACATCTTGCCTTTTATATATATAGATTATCGATTTTCTGCACTATTGTAAGAACTGCAACCTTGAAACTTCTGAATATCGTTTCTTATGTCTTTGTCTATTAATGTATCAAATTTGATTAAAAACGGACCACTCCTTCCAAAATCCGATTTTGTGGATTATCGATTATCGATATTTATTTGGGGTAACTCGACACAAAACCTAGCTAAGAAAACTCGCAGACGCTTATAGTACAATTGTGTAAATTTTCAAGAAAATCGGTTCAGCCGTTTCGGAGTCTATAAGTAAGGGACACACACACACACACAGACAAAGTTCCAATTATAAATAAGTTTAGATCTATATTTTATCTATCTATCTATCTATCCTTTTGTTTACATATCTATCTATCTGCCCGTGTCTATTTATATCTATCTATCTATCTATCTATCTATCTATCTATCTATATATATATATATATATTTGTTTACATATCTATCTATTTGTTTACATATCTATCTATCTATCTATCTATCTATCTATCTGCCCTAGTCTATTTATATCTATCTCTCTATCTATCATCTTAACCTGTTTATATCTCTCAATATCACAATCTGTTCATAATTTCGTGCGTGTGGGTTCTAACATCTCTTATTGGCTTGACCCAATGAAACCTTCCTTATTCTGACATTTTAGTTAGGATATTATTCCGCTTTGATAATTTTCCATCACAATGTCGGCATTCTTGATCCCCGCAAACGTTGCCTGATCTCAGACTTTCGCCTCTTTTTTTTTTTTTCATTTATATTTCGACTGAGCTGATCAATTATAGTGAAATGGAACTAACCTTCAAAAGTCTACTTACCATTTTCACGGCAAATATATTCATCATTCAGGAATAATCCTATAGATCCTCAAATTTCTCTGCGTCTATTTTCAGTCAAAATTAGTATTTTAAAAAATATATATTAAATCAGTAACTTACTTCCGATTCGATTCTTAGATGAAAATGACATTTTAATGTCACATCTGATGGGAAATAAATTTGATTTGCTTTATGTTTTTTTATTTGTTTTGTTTTGTGATTTTTTTTTTTTTTTTGGTAGCTGAAGAAATTATCGAAGAGTGTTTCCATAAATATTTACCGACTACAAAATCGTGCGAATACGCAGTCAAACAAAAAGATTACTGTCTTGTAAAAAGCATTATAAAGATTTTTGTTTTGTTTTTTAATCATTTCACCCCAAGCAAGGCATTCCACTGCCACTATTGCGCAGGGGGTTACATAGGGGAAGGTGATGAGAAAGAGTGGTTAGATATAGGAAATGTCAGAATGAGGTTGATAGACGGGTAAGAATACCGAGGATGTGTGTTGGGTAGATGGGAAGAGTGTTTGAGAGAATGGATGCGAGTTAGTGCGTTAGGAGGTGTTTATTGCCCTTACATTTAAACTCCTGGAGATTGTAGCTGTCGGGTAAGCAAGTATGTGGAATAAAATTTCACAGGCGGGAAGTGCGAGAAAAGAAGCTGTTGGAGTAGAAATGGCGGTTACATTGTATCGGTTTCACTGTAAAAGGGAGGGACCTGGGTGCTAATCTAGTATCTCGTGGAAATTCGTACATAGGGGGCGCCATTGATCAAAGTTCGTCAGAGCAGAAGCCGTAAAAATATTTATAGAAGAGGCACATGGAAGCCACGTCACGACGGTGAGAGAGTGACTACAGCCGGTCTGCCAAGTCGGTATCATTCACATTACTGATTCTCCGTTGTATTTTGTCAAGAACCCCGAGGAGAATAGCAGGGGCACCCTACCAGATGTGGCAGCAGTATTCAATACACGGGCGGATGGTAGATTTATATATGGGTAGGATAGATTCAGACGGGAAAAACATCTGGGCCCTGCACAGAGAACAGACTTTCATAGCAATGGATTCGATATCGTAAAGTTACATTAAATTATCTTACTGTGATTGGTTGATTTTGCTTTGCGCGATATACATGTCTATGGGTTATTCAATACAGAAATTTAAATATATTGAGAATAATTTTATAGCTCTAGTTAATTATATAAAGTCTTGTTAGTCATTTTAGTACACATATTTGTGGAACTCCTTTTCATTTACTTGCCCCCTGATAAAAATAACTTTAAAAGAAATTAAATGTCATGTCAATCGCCATCTTCGATCTTCCTGAATCCCATTCTTCATTTGTCGTTCACATAATATTCCATATTCTCAGTCTTTTCTCCGAGGTTCGGTCTCTCTAATCCTCTTAATGTTAATCACATTCCCACCTAGCTTGGGGGTGAAATAAGCTAATCATACTTGTCAGAATCGCTTCCCTTCAACATTTTAAATGCATCGTCAATCGACATCTTGTCATCTTGAATTCCCTTCAACTTTTGTCCTTTTCTCAATCCTTCCTATACTCAGGTTTTTATCTCCCTTTCACTCTTTGTAAGTCCCTACGTATTAGTGACTCCCCCCTTGTTTGGGGTGAAATGATTAACATTATAACCTTTATTATAATCACTCAGTTAAGTGCCATACGTTATGCAAGCTTAGGTGATCATGTCTCGAAAGAGACATGACTGTGGACAGAAGATTTTCCCACAGTAAGTAGTTACTTTCTGTGGTAGACTGGTTGCGTTCAAGGCTATAGAACTCAATCTGTCCTGTCATTTAACCCATAACTGGAGGGAAGAGACGGATTTATACCTTTCGCAAGGGTATTTCTGTGTAAGTGAATGCAAAGAATTCAACTGGGATTCGAACTCGGCACCACCGATTTGTCGTTTCGAGTCGATATCCACTGCACCATAGACCAGATTTTTTATAGTAAGGTTTTTATAAAGCTACGGTCCTGATGAAACGTCTTTCTTAACTTTTATTCTAACGTGTATTCCTACTATTCCTAGGTTATTTCCGTTTTAACATGAGCTCCGTCACACGGGCAGCATCAGTAAAAAATAAATTCTCTCTTATTACAAGGTAACCAAAATAGTTCTGTCCGTTTTTTGATTAGACATTGAATGAAGTTGAAATATATATGAAATTCGTGTAGCAATTGTTTTCAAATTCGGACAGCCGGAAGTAGGAACATCAGACATTATTAAAAAAAAATTATATTATTAGGTAGTAATAAGTGGGGGATCAGTTTATTACTTCATGACAATAGAAAACCGATCCCCCACTTTATACCCAGTAGAAGCCTTAATCAGCCATCAGTCATAAGGCGTACTGCTGTGAAAAGGATTGAAGTCCCCAGAGATCTCGTTCGGGGCTGTTTTCTTTACGACTTCAAAGTGGGCTTAACAGCAGCTGCATCAAGTCGCCGCATGTGTCAAGCGTTTGGAGATAGTGCTGTGGTTTCGAAAATTCAAGTCGGAAGATTTGTCTCTTCATGATGAACCTCGCAGTGGACGACCACAGGTCTTGAATGACGGAGTCCTGAAGGCGGCCATTGAAGAGGACAGTAGTCTAACGTGTGGTGAACTTGCAAGACAGTTTAACGTTTTCCGATGAAACAGTTAAACTTTACCTGCACCGCCTAGGTAAGATGTACAAACTAAGCAAGTGTGTTCCGCAAACACTTTTAGAGATCCACAAGTGACAACGAGTGGCAGACTGCGTATCGCTGCTTTTTCGCCATCGTACAGCATCCTTATTCAATCGAGTGCTTAACAATGATGAAAAGTAGGTTCTGTACGAGACTCTTAAACGTTCCAGACATTGGTCATCTTCTCAGGATGCTGTCCCTAACACCGCAAGACCGCCTATGCAAACGCTCAAGATTATGCTTTGTATCTGGTGAACAGGTCGTCAAGTGGTTCATTATGAACTGCTACCAACGAGCCAAACAGTCACTGGAGACTTATATTCGCAGCAATTGAAACGTGTGCAACAGGCATTGCGCCAGAAGGAGCCAGCACTGGTGAATCGCAAAGGTGTGCTTTTCCTCCATGACAACGCCAGGCCGCATATCGCGCGTGTGGTCAGGGATACCACACAACAACTTGGGTGGGAGACTTTGTGCCATCCATCTTATTCACCTGACCTTGCGCCATCCGATTACCACCTCTTCCACTCCCTGGATAATCATCTTCTTGGGAAATCTTTCACCAATGAAGCAGACTTGCGCAAAACACTCACGGACTTCTTTGCGTCAACCCCTCTCCCTCGATTTCTGTCGCAAGAAGCGTGAACAGCCGGAGACACGTTGGCAGAAGGTGCTGGATGACGATGGCGATTACTTCAAAGACTAAATATGTTACACATACTGTGAAGCGTTTTCTTTTCTTTAAAATCTGACAAAACATTTTTGGTTACCTTGTAAAAGAAAATAGATCCGAAACATGTCAGTGAAGCATTTTCCCAATTCATGTTGTAAGGAATCAACTCTAGACAAAATTGATCTAAGAGTTACATCGTCCTTATGAACGTTAGGTAAACCGTACATCCGAGGACATTAAGTACCTACAGGCCTAACACGTTTGTACACTGATTTAGAAATTAGGTTTTGTTTTATATATTGAAATGTATTCGATGAATGCTCGCTTCTACTTGTCGGCAATTTTACTCGTATTAGCAGGATCAACAAAATTTAGAGAAATCATGTAAAATTTCAATTTATTGATATTGTCCTGACTGTTGAAAATGACCATGTAGAATGAATTCTGTTATTTCGATGTGGCCCTGACAATTCAAAATAATCCCTTCAGAGCCTTTGTCAGGCTTAGGGATATAAATATTACTTCTAGTTTTTAATGACTTGATGGTCTGAAAGTGGACACTCTGCGAAGCAAGAAAGTCACGATCAGCGAAGAGAGAGGGATATTTACTAGAAAATTCGGTTAAGTCTTGCATAAAGAAAGCTTATCAAGAGAAAGAGGTTTATGCAAGTTCAACTGAGAGAAAATGTTCAAAGTCAGCAAAAATTTGTTCATTACTTATTTTGGTGGGTATAATACGAAAAAATGCAACCCTCTAGAAACAGGTTTTTCTTTGCGTCACCCCCCCCCCCCCCCCCCGAGTTCTACCGTAAGGGCATTGAACAGCTGGAGACACGTTGGCGGGAGGTGCTGGATGCCGATGGCAAATACTTCAAAGACTAAATATTTTACACATCCTGTGAAGCGTTTTCTTTTTTTCCTTAAAAAAACGGACAGAACTTTTTTTGTTATTTTATAGATACTTGTAACTTTGCTAGGATATTTTCATCTCTTTCTTCTGATCTGCAGCCAATCTGAGTTCCTCTCAATGCCAGTAACCAATTTTTGTCACCACTCTAAAGATTTTATGCAACTTTCTCTTATTAAAGATTCCAGCCCTTTTTTAACTTCACTTGATTCAGCACAACAAAACACTTTTTTTAATTCTCCTTTATCAAATCTGCCATGTTCTACTAAAAGATAATAAAATGACAAATAACCTTCCCTGCAAACCTTACCAAATCCAAGAAACTAATCCTGTTTTTGGTGTGAAATCGGGATCATTCCTTTCAACAAATTTCACTTTATTCAATTCAGGTTTTCTTGTTGATTCTTTCCAATTCAATTTCAGATTCAGAAAACTGCCATCCGTGATAGTCTGATTGGGCATATTTTCCCACAGTGTGTTGCCATTACTTTCTGCGGTAAACTGGTTGCCAACTTAGACTACAGAATCGAAGCTTCCCTGCTACTTAACCGATAGCTGGAGAGACAAGAAACGGATGGATTCCCCTAAGGTATTTTTGTTGGTAGAATTTGCCATAAATTATGGATAGAGCGCAGGGGGTCAGTTTATGTATATTATATAGCAACAACAGTCCATGATGGTCACAAAGTAAGGGATCAGTTTATGTATTGATTATAATAGAGAATCAATCTCCCGAATGTATATTATATAGCAACAACAGTCCATGATGGTCACAAAGTAAGGGATCAGTTTATGTATTGATTATAATAGAGAATCAATCTCCCGAATGTATATTATATAGCAACAACAGTCCATGATGGTCACAAAGTAAGGGATCAGTTTATGTATTGATTATAATAGAGAATCAATCTCCCGAATGTATATTATATAGCAACAACAGTCCATGATGGTCACAAAGTCAGGGATCAGTTTATGTATTGATTATAATAGGGAATCAATCTCCCGAATGTATATTATATAGCAACAACAGTCCATGATGGTCACAAAGTAAGGGATCAGTTTATGTATTGAACATAATAGAGAATCAATCTCCCGAATATATATTATATAGCAACAACAGTCCATGATGGTCACAAAGTAAGGGATCAGTTTATGTATTGAACATAATAGAGAATCAATCTCCCGAATGTATATTATATAGCAACAACAGTCCATGATGGTCACAAAGTAAGGGATCAGTTTATGTATTGAACATAATAGAGAATCAATCTCCCGAATGTATATTATATAGCAACAACAGTCCATGATGGTCACAAAGTAAGGGATCAGTTTATGTATTGAACATAATAGAGAATCAATCTCCCGAATGTATATTATATAGCAACAACAGTCCATGATGGTCACAAAGTAAGGGATCAGTTTATGTATTGAACATAATAGAGAATCAATCTCCCGAATGTATATTACATAGCAACAACAGTCCATGATGGTCACAAAATCAGGGATCAGTTTATGTATTGATTATAATAGAGAATCAATCTCCCGAATATATATTATGTAGCAACAACAGTCACTTCTTGCTTCAGTTATGGGTTAAATAGCAAGACTGATCGAGTTCTGCTTCTTTGGACAATATTATCAATATGAATAAATAACTTTAACCAGGTGAAATGTGGTTCTACAGAAGGATGATGCGGATATCATGGATCGAGCATGTGAGCAATGATGAGGTCTTGCAAATGATGGAAACAAAAAGGAAATTAATACTGAGCATTAGGAAGAGACAACTAAAGTTTCTGAGACACGCAATGAGGAAGGAGAGGTTGGAGAACCTGGTACTAACAGGTAAGATAGAGGGCAAAAGAGACAGGGGAAAGCAGCGGATAAAATATTTGAAGGGCCTGAGCAGGTGGATGACGGAACGAGGGTTGTCAGATGTTACAGGAGAAAGAGTGCTAAGAGCGACTATGGATAGGGAGATATGGAATGCCATGAGAGCCTACGTCCTGGAAGAACAAGGCAATTAGAAGAAGAATGTGGGAAAATCTTCGGCCCAGTCAGTCATGTCTATTTAGAGACAATGTCGCCCAAACGTGCATCACGTATGGCACTTAACGAAATAGTTTTTAAAAGGCTAAAACATAATTTTAGTATTTTATAATTGGTGAATAAGGTCTGCTCAAAATATATATATATATATATATATATATATATATATATATAACTAAAACGTAAGATGGTCTACGCGTGCTTCTTATAATAAAAAGATTTAATAGGCTGGTTATTAAAATATGAAGAATTAAAAGACCAAAAATGATTACAATATTGGCAATAAAATTGATAATATTTATTGTATATTAATCTATTGACTAAATTAAAGCACAAAGAGAAAAAAATTAAGTCAGAAATGAGAATAAAAAGAGGAAAAGAAAAAGGAAAAAGAAGGAAAGCAGACAGGCTGACATGAAAGAAAAAAGAAAGAAAGAACGACTAAAAAGAAGGAAAACAAACAGAAAAGACAGAAAGAAAGAAAGAAAGAAAGAAAGAGAATAACGAATAAATAGATGTTTGAACGACAAACAGACAATAAAGAAAAAAACAAAAAAAGAGAGACAAATACGAAATGAAAACTTGAAATAAGGTGAAAAGAGAGACAAGCAAAAAAGATAACGTAAAAGGAAGGAAGACGAACAGTTACGATATCAAAAGAAAGAAAGAAGAAAATCTAAGTTTATTTATAAATGGAACTTTGTCTCTGCGTGTGTGTGTGTGTGTCCGTTACCTATAGACTCCGAAACGGCTGAACCGATTTTCTTGAAAATTTACACAGTTGTAATACACGCGAGTTTTTTAGCTATATATATATATATATATATATATTAGGTGCGATTGGTAAATTGTCGCAATTATTTTATTATTTCAATTATTCTTTAAGCTGAGTCTGAGTTCCAGGAGCATGGATTAATTTTAAAGCTTTCATTACATCCGAGCAACGCCAGGCTATACTGCTAGTACTAAATATCAGAAAGGAAGACAGATAAATACGAAAGAGAGAGAAAATGGAAGAAAGTATGACTAAAAGAAAGGAGAGACAGACACGAAAGAAGGAGTAAAATACAATAAAGAGACCCCTCCCCAAAAAAAGGAAAGAAAAAAAGAATAAGAAGAAGGAAGGATGGGAGACAAATACGAACGAAAAAGATTAAGAGCATGAAAGACAGACAAACACAAAAGAGGGGCAGCAACAATTAAAAAAGAAAAAAAGAATGGCAGTCACGAAAGCGGGAAAAAATAAAGAAACAATAAAAAAAATACTAAAATGAAGAAAGAAAGACAGAAAGAAACAAAGAAGAAGAAAAAAGAAAGAGGGGAAAAATGAGGAAAATGGCCAGATTCGAAAGAAAAAGAATAACTAAAATGAAGAAAGGAAAGAAAAAATACAAAAAAAAAGTCCAAAAAGATAGAAAGAAGATAAAAAGGAAGAAAAGAAAGAAAATAAGGAAAAAAACAGAGGCTAAATAACAAAGAATGAAAAAAAAAAACAAAGAATGAAAAAAAAAACAAAGAATGAAAAAAAAACAAAGAATGAAAAAAATATATAAATAAAAAAAAGAAAAACACAAAATAAAAAAGACGGACAAAAAAAAAAAAAAGAAAAAATGAAAGACAGACATTATAGAAAAAAGAAAGGAAGAAATAAATACCAAAAAGAAGACAACAAAACAAATTATAAGAAAGAAAGAAAAAAAGAAAGAAAGAGTAGAAAAAAAGGAAAAGAAACAGAACCGAACGAAAGAAAGACTACAAGGAAAGGAGAGAGACTGACACGAAAGAAAAGAAGAGAGACAGACACGAAAAACTAGAAGTTCAGCAATTTTCCCTTTCGCACTTTTTGGCCAATGGAGCCGATTGTTTTCATTTGTTCCGTAAAACACCTGAGCTCTAAGATGGTTGCTGCATTACGTCACAGAAATCAAATCACACGTGTCAAAGGCGACTAAAAAATATGAGCTTTTATATTTAATTTTATTCCGACGTTTTAGGTCACAGAAATCATATCACACGTGCCAAACGTGACTAAAATATTTTTTTATTAAAAAAAAAAGAGCCTTTATATTTAATTTTTATTCTGACGTTTTAAAAGTTTATTTGGTCAACAAAAAATGTGAATATTTTTCTCCGTAATTTTTAAACAAAAGAAATATTTTTTAAAAAAAAGTGTTTTTTCAAACAAAAACAAGATGTAAAATAAAGCGGCATCTTCTACTACTAAAATGTTCTGATTTGCCCGGGCAACGCCGGGCTATGATGCTAGTATATACTAAAATCATGTACGCAAGAAAGAAAAAAAATATAAAACCAGGCATGCCATTTCAGAAAATCGTCCAAAAGATTCCAGTGTAAATTTCTTGAAAGAAGACAAAAGATTAAGTTAATTGGATACGAAGAATTTTGCGAAAAATCGGGCAAGAGATTTAAAGGCCAGATGCTTATATTGGCCAGAGCCGGATAAACAAAGTACTTTTGTTGTCCTGAATCGGTCAAGCATGCATTTACTGATATTTACAAAATGCTGTAGACGTCAAGAGCAGGAAACAGCGGGAAAAGGCATCGGAATCAATCCATGTTATGCCAGTCAAGCAAGTGGGCCCTGAAAGTTAACATTTTTGCTTTAAATCAAGCGCCGTCCGGAAGTTATGAAACTACATCAAAAACACCGAATCGGTAAATAATATCAGACTCGAAGATAAGACCGCCATCTTGCCATATAATACACCATTCACCCACATGACAGTGAATGTAGACAATTTCGCAAAATTTAAATAGTCGAAGCAACTGAAATGGAATTTTGCATGATACTGACGAGGACATCACAAAAAATGCATGTGACAAATATGGAAGTTGAAAGAGAACAAAAATCACAAAGAAACAGGGGCAGGTGAAATTTATTCGAAGCAAAATGAGGAAAGAAGACTTTGAGGACCTACCACGAACAAGGCTCGGCAAAAGCAAGATAAACAAATGTGATTAAACTGCTTAAGTAGTTTGAGTAAATGGGTGTAAAAAAAAATCCCTACGGGAAAGAGATGTCCTGAAAGAGTACCAAAATAAAAGAAGTCATGGAGAACCAAGATAATCTATAATATATCCTAAATGAAAATGAGTAATAAAGAAAATGAAAATGCTATGTTCGTAAAAAGGGGTCAAGAAAGAAAATGTAAAACGATCAAAAGGGAAACCTAACCTGAACAAAATTAACTACGAAATCTCTACAAACATTCTCAAATGACTATAATAGATAAGAGAAGCGATTGGTTATCCCAATGGCCTTCCATACTTAATATTTCTCGCCTCCATTCTCGTGTGGTCATGTGAGACGCCACAAGCTGTAGTGCGATTTTTCAATTCTAGCATGCACACGTGTGTCTGCCAATCCTCCACACAAACAAAATGGACGACTATCGTCCGTCTGCGAAATGCCCGTTACAACCAAAACTATTTTCATCTTTGATAATGGCTGATGTAGGCCGAAAGCTCAGAAAGGATTAAATAAAAAACATGTTTCAATATTGTGATTTTCTTTCTTCTTTCAACGATAATGCTATTAAGTCTGTAATGTGATAGGTACTGATCTGGCGACTCGACTGCAGCCACTTTCCCATCGTCGAAATGTGGCCTCCCTCTGTCTCTTCTATAAATACTTTCATGGCTTCTGCTCGGATGAGCTTAAGTCACTGATGCCTCCTCAACCGGTGTTTACCCGTTCAACCAGACTGGCAACTGGGTCCCACCCATTCACAGTCAGGTTAGCCAAACGCAGACGACAATTCTACTCCTGCAGCTTCCTCTCTCGCACTTCCCGCCTGTGGAACTCACTCCCGTATTCTTGCTTTCCTGACGGCTACGACCTCCAGAAATTTAAAAGCAAAGTTAATACTCACCTACTAACCACTGGACTCTAGCTCTCTCCCCTCCCCTGTATAATCTTCACTTTCTCTCCGCCCATGTATCTGTCATTGCACCTGCTTTCTCAGCTTTCTATTGTTCCTTTCTAACTAGTTTGTACTCCTCACTCTTTTCTAATTAATCTTTTTACATTTATGTAACCCCCTGCACATCAGTGGCGTCTCCGCCTTGCTCGGGGTGAAATGATTAAAAAAAAAAAAAGCTCATCAGACGATATGAAAAAATTACATAAAATAAATCGGCAAAATTGACTGTTTTATTTAATGAAACATGCATCAATATATATATGTATACAGGAAATAGATGTAATTAACTTTGAAAATCTTATTCGTATTTTCTTTTGATCTATGTAAGAACTGTAATATAAGTAGTATGTCGCACGCGCGTACACACACACACATATATATATATATATATATATATATATATATATATATTAGTGGATACTATATTGATCTCATTCAGACACAATTTTCAAAATCTGACAAAGTTAAAAGCTTCATCTTGCACTAGAGCGAAATACATTTTAAAGTGTGTTTAAAATTCATTAAAACATTCTTTGCCCCAGGCGCTGTCATGTTCTGTGTTGTAAAAAGAACTAATTTGATTTATAATTTAATTTAATACATCTCCAACACTGTCAA